>OZ038485.1:3000000-3040000 GCA_964036315.1 Acanthosepion esculentum | reverse complement strand
GCTCCTGGTATTTCTCCAACTTTCTTTCAAAGGCTTCTTCCAAATTCTCCTCCCAAGGTACTGTAAGTTCGAGCATTATGACCTGTCTGGAGACAGTCGACCAGACCAATAAATCCGGGCGCAGGGACGATGTCGTGATCTGCACCGGGATATTCAATTGGTTCCCCAGGTCTACTCTTAACTGCCAATCTCGGGCTGATGCGAGCATGCAGGTTGACGACTTACGCACTGTGGAAGATTTTTCCCCGGCCTTGATGAAACAGATCGCCTTCGTTTCGGGCTTACAACTGCAATCGCTAATTGCTGTGGCGACTATCTCGGATAATTTCTTTAGTACCTGGTCATGTCTCCACCGGTACCTCCCTTCACCAAGTGCTTTTGGGCAAGCGCTTAAGATATGTTTCAGCGTACTTTTCCTGGAACAGAGTGGGCATGATGGTGACTCGCTCATCCCCCAAATATGCAAGTTTGCAGGACTCGGTAGTACATCGTACACGGATTGCACAAGGAATTTAATGCGACTGGCATCGGAGTGCCAGATCTCCGACCAACTTATTTTCCGCCGTAAAAAACTCTCCCATCGTGTCCATGCACCCTGCTGGCTTAATCCCACCATCTTGCATAATCTTTTTTCCTCGACGTTGGCACGTACTTCCTCTAGAATTAGTCGTCTTTTCTCTTTATCTCTAGCCTTCTTGACTCGGTTACCAGGAAAGTAGCCGAAACCTGCATGACCTGATGCCACAGTCCCCATGAGAGCCTTCTGTCTCAAACGCTCCTCCGCAGTACCCAGTTCGCTCTCTGCACTCCATTTCCTTCCATTGCGGACTTTTATGCCTGCTTCCGCCACTTTAGGGTCTTTAGATTCCCTGTACTGTAGGAATCCTCTTGTTCTAGAGACTATGAATTCCTCCACCAATCCTTTAAAGGGGAGTTGAAGTGCATTCGATTTGCCATATAGTGCGGCACTGCTCAGACCTCCCGGCAGTCCCAGCCATCTGCGAAGATAGCCGTTAATATTCCTTTCCATGGTCTCCACTGATGTCATTGGGAAATCGTATATAAACAAAGGCCATAGAATTCTTGGGAGCACCGCGTGTTGGTAAATCCACGCCTTGAAACGGCCTGGAAGTCCTGACTTGTCCACCTTGGCTAGCCAAACTTCCAATTCGGAGATCGTCATTCGGATAGATAAAGTGTCCGTTAAGGTGCTGTAAAAAGTTTTACCTAGGCTCTTCACGGGTCTCTCTGTCAACGTCGGTATAGTAGTTCCCGATATCGAGAACCTGAAATTTTCTGCTACTTTCCCCTTTTTGATCACTAACGATCTCGACTTTGCAGGCTTGAAACACATTCTCGCCCAAGTAATAAGTTTTACAAGTCTACGGAGGATCCACCTACTCCCCGTGACCGAAGATGTTGTAATGGTCAGATCATCCATGTACGCCCTAATCGGTGGCTGACGTACTCCTGTATTCATCATAGGGCCTCGACACTCGACTTCGGCCGATTTGACCACCATATTTATAGCGAGGGTGAATAGGGTAGCTGAGATCGTACAGCCTGTAATAATACCCCTTTCGATTCTGTGCCAATCGGAAACTATAAACCTGGAAATAGTTCTTATTTGAAAGTTGTTATAATAATCCAGGATTAATAGGCTGATCTTCTCGGGAATATGATATCTCCTTAGGGCCACTTCTAATAATTTATGTGGAATGGATCCATATGCATTGGCTAGGTCCAACCACAATGCGGCGATGTCGCCCTTATTTTCCTTAGCTTCTCTTAATATCTGCGTGACTACTCCAGTATGTTCGAGGCATCCTGGGAAACCAGGAATTCCCCCCTTTTGTACTGACGTGTCGATGTAATTATTAACCAAAAGAAATCTCGTCAGGCGCCGCGATAAAATACTGAAAAAGATCTTACTTTCGGTGCATAATAAAGAGATACTCCTGAATTGGTCTAAATGTCTGGAGTTTTCTTCCTTGGGGATCCATACACCCTCTGCAAATCTCCATTGGTCTGCAACTCTACCTCTACGCCATATTACCTTTAGAATCTTCCAAAGGAGCTGGAGAAGACTCGGGCAGCGTTTATAGACGCTATATGGAACTCCACTCTCTCCGGGAGCTGAGGCTGATCTAGCCGCCTTCACTACCTCCCTAATCTCTTTCCAGCTTGGTTCGTCCAATTCAAAATCAGCCGTCGGATGGGTTGGATTAACCAAGGCTTCTATATGGCCAAGATCCTTGTCTCTTACAGGGTCACTCAATGTGTTCTGAAGATAGTTGTTAATCTCCTCTGCAGAGCATTCTAACTGACCATTCCGCTTATCCCCAAGCAGCTTCCTCGTAAAGCCAAAAGGATCTGCGAAGAACGATGATCTTTTCTTCGCTCTTTCCTTCCTTCTCCTTCGATGCCACTCAGCTTTACGAATAGATTTTAGTTTGGATCTTACAACATCCCGGAGCTCTGATAGTGAATAGCGTTCTTCTTCGCTAGACTGCTTGTACCTTTTTTTTAGTAACCTTAACTCTCTCCTCAGGCCCTGTATCTTCTCTGCCCTACGGTTCTTGCTGTAGGGTTTGTTTTTCCTATCTTCGCGCAAGCCAAATCGTTCTGTGGCATAACTGACAATCATTGTCGATAAGACGTGTAACCGCCTATCAGCGTTGCCTTTAGATGTAATAAGAAGGATTTTGCTTACGTCCTCGTCAAACTGTTGCCATTCGCTGTGACACGTCGCTGGAGGCCAATTGATCTGCTTACGGATTACAATGCTTGGGGTTGTTTGGTCGGTTGCTTGGAGGGACTGGGCACTGTGGTGTGAGTCCCGGCCCTGCACCTCCTTCGACTCACCAGGGGTTAAACCTGTGCGTTGCGTTGGACCTCCCTTATCCATGCATTTCATCCGAGCCTGATGTATTTTAAGGCCACGCGGATTCTTACATTCTTTCCCGCAGTCGCAAATCACAATCGAAGTCCTTTTATCGAGCATAAGTGTCGGTATCGAAATATCCGTCCTAACGGGAATCTCATTCTCCCCCCCCTCTCGGGATTCCCTGGGGGTATGTATCGTTGCGTATATAGCAATATATATATATACATATATATATATACATATATATATATATATATAACAATATATATATATATATACATACATATATATATATATATATATTGCTATATATACTTACACAACCAAAATCCTCAAACGACACACATTATACACTTCTCCCTTTCCATCTCTCTACATTAACATTAGTTGTAAATTAAATCCTTCTCTCTCTCTCTCTCTCTCTCTCTCTCTCTCTCTCTCAATCTGTAATAGTAGTCGCTGATTACAAGAACTATTATGTCAGACAGGCTGCTAACTCCAGTAACATGTCTAGACGAAAGCTTAAAAGAGATTCTCACACCCGCGCAAAATCACGTGATCAAGTATGGACAGTGATTAGGATTATATTAGATGGAATTTGTTGAAGCAACGAATTTCGACGGAGTAGGACCAGCCATGAAATTTTTATGCGAATGGATTCACCGAACTGAAGAGAAGGAATGCTATCCCCATCTCGCAAAAACTCCCAATTGCAAGATCAAGTGGAATCCGAGTCTTGTGCGAGTAACAGCTCTTTTTACTTGTTACCGTCGAACAAAGGAAATCGCACAATGGAGACAAGATTCTATTCAACTCCCCATACCATGCTGCACATACCAAACGCACGGGTAAATTACAAAGTGCGATAATCATCTAAGACAGGCAGTTATGACCCATTCAATTGAACGCAGGCTACAACTCATAAAGCCCCGAATCTTCAAACTCGAATGATATTGATATGAATAAAAGAGTGAACGACCAAAACTCATAACATTGAAGAAAGAACAATATAGCAAAAGATATCGCTGCTCTAGCAAAAGAAACAAAAAGACTAAATCAAAAGTAAAAGGAACAAAGAGAAATATAAAACAACATGAAGAAAGAGAGAGAAAAGTGGAAAGAGAAGCTCCTATTCTATTTCAGGCGAATAACTAAAGCTAAGTGAATTTTGACTTTCCAGTTCAGTCATATAACGCATACGTCTTTCCATACAGAAATATACGGAACACACCTTTACGCGTCTTCTCTTGCATTAAAGTTTTCATGTATCGCCTCTTTATAATTAAATCTTGTTCATTTTTTATATTGGCAATTGTTGTTCGTTACTTTTGGTTGTTTCTCCTCATTCATGAATTTGAACCTGGTAGAGAATGCTTTCCACTATTCTTTGACAACAAGTTGCTTTTTTATCTTATCTTGTCCGTAACAATATATATATATATATATATATATATATATATATATATATATATATATGGGTGAGGCGTCTTGGAACTGTTCGATATTTAAAAAATTATTTGAAATAGCACGTGGCTAAATGGTGGCAAGATTTTTTGTCTTTATATTTTATATATTTGTAAATCAGCATTTACCAGTTCCGGCTTTTAACATCAGACTGGACACTAATCACTAGCGTTTCTGCGATAGACCTCAGTCAGGGCTGCAGTTTTTGTTTTATAATTTAACATGATGTCTAGTTTCAGTCTAAGTGGCTAGAAGAAGATGGATATTGTATATACACTTGTATAAGCCGAATTCATATATAGTGCAAGATATATTTGCATACATTTTAACACCTCCAGAATTTCTTTTTACCTTTATCGAGTGCAACCTGTTACCGCAAATGAATGATTTTTACTCTCTTTAAAAAATTACCTGTGTATAGAGCGATCCCTATTTTTTGTAATCATCTGATCATACAACCGCGCACTATACTCGAGTATATACAGTAAATTGAATATCTATTTACAGAATCGTCATTATGTTGACAGATTCGTATTTATGCCTGAGCTACCAACTCCAGATGGGCGCCAACAAATAAAAAGGACATAACGTATCTAAAAAATGACGAAAAAGACTGACGTAAAGTGTAAGACTGAAGAGAAAAGGAAAATGAGAGATAATAAGGTATGAAAAGAAGAGAACAACACAACGAAAAAAATATTCATGTCTTATTTGCTTATGCGTCAGCAGAGTTTAAGAAGCTAAAATAATTTCGACGTCAAATCAAAGCATAAACACCATTGGTTAACATTAAGAGCAAGATCGTTAGTTAAATAAAATTATCTTAAAAAGGAAGAATAATTGATTAGCGTAAGAAGCAACTAAGAAGAGAAAACGACTTAAAAGCCTGATATAATTGCCACAAAATCTGATAACAAAAGAGAGAGCATTGTTTCATTTTGTTAACGCTCAAGTCGCACGGCAAGTGAATCGGTAAAAAGAATTCATGGATTTTGTTAATTACTGAATTAATTATTTCTTTTTATCGGTCGCTGTAATGCAATCAATGCAAAGCATGACAAACAGAAGCGGGAAAAAAAGAACCGAAAAGAAAAACGTCTATATTTCTGTTACATTTGCTTGTTTTTATTCTTACAAATTTTACTTGGAGATTTTTCCTAATGTAAAGCATTAGGCCCTCATTCTTTTAGAAATCGGTTTCGGTTTTTCTTACTTGCATTTATGTTGCGCTGATTTAAAGTCGAACCCTTGTGGAAACTCATCGATTTCCTCACATACAATCATAAAACATTCTTTAAGCATTTGGTAAAATCTGATGAGTGTATTTATTTGGGGATTTTCTTCTTTATCGATGGTGTATTAGATAGGAATTCATGATAATTCGTAAATGTTGATAAAAGTAACGATTATTTTCGAGTGACTTATAAGCATAATATCATTGGAGACGATTAATAAAATCGATTTACTGTTATGTAGGAAATTGGCCAGTAGACGTGGAACATGGGATTTTTCCCAAAATAACCTTGCATGAAACTCTCTGAATGCGACGGCCTCACAGTTTTCAAACTGACATTTCTCTATTGAAGACTGTCTGTTCTCTTGGCTTGCTTCTCTAGTCACATCAGAGTTATGCAACAGATTCTGAAGATATTCATAATAGCTGAAGAATTTTCAGACAGACATTGTGCATAAAAAAGTAGATGATTTGATGACTTTTATAAATAAATTGCTTAGTTAAATAAATAAATGATTGTCAACTTCCTTAGCATTTTCATCACACCTTTATGAATAAATAGGAATAAAATCTAATGTATGAAAGGAAATAAAAATTACAATATTTTAAGAATGATAAATGAAACAAATCTACATTCTTTCTTTATTATTATTTTTAAAGTTATGTTCGTAAAATAATAAAATCAATTTTGTTTATTAACAAATTTGCTTATTTTATCGAGTTTACTAAAAAAAGAAAGCAAACATTTTTTATACAAAATAAATGAAACGCTTTTTGTATATAACAAAAAAGACTTGAAAGAATTTTTCTACGATTTATTTAACACAAGAATCAATGATTGTCCTAATACGTTTCAATATCGTCTCTAACCTGTTCATATAATACTTGACCGGACTCAAACGCGTGGTCATTAGGTTGCTATAACTGCGTAAGTGATCATTATGCAATAACAGCTCGTAAAGCAGAAATAAATGATGTGCCAAATGATTGAACTCAATCGATTTTCCTTTCAACAATTTTGACTGATGCCATTTTATGTCTTAAGCAAATAACAAAGAAAGGCCTGTGTCACGCAACGGAAATGGTTCTTGGCGTGTGCAACGCCGGGTATCATTATGATTTAAACAAATAAATTAATAAATGACACTCTTATTTCTATAAACATTTTAATAGAATTATTTTAGGAAATTGGTCACAAATGTTTTTTTTTACCCAAGTGCAGAAAATTAGCCGAGTTTGTGATGACCTCTGAAAAAGGCAAAATCATTTTCATTTTCATTAACTTTTTAATTGAGAAAAATTTTACCGGACAATTTATTTTTTAGTAAATTTACCGAATTAAGCTTCATACATACAATCAAGACAAAGAAAAAATAATGACTTTCATTTCCATAATCTTTACGAACTTCAATAAAGATTTGATGATGATTCATATTTTTACTTGGCTTAGTGTTATGAGGATCAAACTTAGTAGCCGGAGATGTTCTGCGTACGCTGAATCAAAGTTGCCCGTGAGCTATAGTTATAGATCTCTTTATACTAATATGACAATATAGGGCACAGCCAATAGAGGACAAAGACCTGAAATACTTATTGCTGGTTCTCACTTTATGAGGTGCCCATAGGTTATTTACGGGAACCTGTTTACTCTAGGCCAAAGTAGATTTAAATTCTGGATAAGTCAAGAGTACGTTAGAATTTGAAAACCTTGACTCTAGAGTAGGAACCTTCTTACGCGATGAAAGATGTTTTCAAAAGATTTCTGATAACTCTGTTTGTGAATTTGAATAAGATTTGGAATTTTTTATTTTCCTTTCAAACCAATTTCCTTAATTCATCTCAACTCAACAGCGATGTATTCTCCTAGGATGGGAAAAACATGTAAAAGTAAAACAATTTCGTCTTCTCGCGAACAGTTCGGCGTCCATCTTAGATAATCTAATCCACCCGTGGAAGTTATTCAAAGAAAACCGACAGAATAACTGCTATATAATATATATATATATATATATATATATATATATATATATATATATATATAGATAGATAGATAGATAGATATGATGTAGGTAATGACAAGTTTGGTAATCCGTATGGATATTTTTTATATATATTTTAACTTTAAATTATAAATTTAAGATTTAAATTTTAAAATTTGAAATTTTAGATTTTAATTAATTTTTTTACTTCTTAGTTATTAATAATATTAATATTTTTTTGTTTATCTTATATTCACATATATTTTTTTCCTATTTAATTTTGTTGATAATTTTTAAATTTTTAATTAATGTCAAACGTTAACTGCAAAATATACCAATATCTATTTCTGAAATTAACCGCAACATGCCCATATATGTTAATTTATTTTTCCTTTTCTTCTTTCCCCATTTTTTCATCACACTCCTGCTTCCACATTTGCTTCCTTATATCTTTTCTTCTTCTTTTTTTCTCTTTGTCTCGTTTCCTGTGAGATATCCTTACCTCCCCCTCACTTAATCTTAAGTATTTTAATAAAAATAGATATAAACTTATTCTTATCTCTCCCTTCCTTCTCTAATTTCGACCATATGTGTCGCCCTCCTCCTCCCACTCTATCTATCACCTTACATCAATTTAAAACTACCCCTCAAAAGTATTTTAAAATAATACGTAAATTTAAACCATTTTTATGCTTGAAATGTGGAAAAAATCAACTTCCTGAGGAAATAAAATATAATCAATAGACCCTTAAGGTTGTTTGTTTTCTAATTAAATTGTATTAGTATATATATATATATATATATATATATATATATATATATATATGTGTGTGTGTGTGTGTGTGTGTGTGTGTGTGTGTGTTGGTGCTTAAATTCATATTTCATTCCATCTCTTTTTCTTTCTATTTGTTCGAGATATGATTGAGTTAGATGTAAAATTTCTATTCTCTCAAATTTAAATTGTTTGAGGAAATGTCTTTTTCTCCTGTCCCCCCTCTATATCAATATATAACTTCCGTTAAGTTAACCGATTTAATGTGTCAATGTCTGGATTTCCTCAAACAATTTAAATTTAAGAGAATAGAAATTTTACATCAAACTCAATCATGTCTCTATCCCCCTTCACTTACTCACTTCGTTAATTTACATATGCTTAGTACTGCCCGTCAAAAATGTGTAAATTTCTTTTCATTTTTCGTTTCAACCTTTGGAAGTAAAGTCTGATGATCCGCGGTCCTTTAAAAGGGCTGTGGTGAAATAATTTATTACATGGAACCTTAAAGTGGTCTGTTTTTATTTTTATTTAATATATATATATATATATATATATAGAGAGAGAGAGAGAGAGAGAGACAATATTAGTGGTAAATATACACATACATATGCAATTATATATACACATACATATATGTAAAAAATAATTCCAAGAGGATATGATCCAGGTAGAACTCAATGTCCAGGACAGAGTAAGGATATAATAAAAAAACTTAAACATTAATATTCCATGGTATATTGATATATATATATATATATATATATATATATATATATATATATATATATATATATATATATATATATATATATATATATATATATCCACTTATACATAGCAAATCTAATTTTCCGACGATCAGGAATCATTATGAATCCCGAGAAAAAGCTGGTTATTCATTTATTATTTCCTTGTAGATTTAAGTGCTGAGTATTTTGACACACGGTGCATTTTGTGATTTTTAACATTGGAAGAGTTTATACGTTTATTGATTGTTTTATGATATACATATATGCGCGTGCGTGTGTATGTGTGTGTGTGTATGCGTGCGTGTGTGTTAGAAATTTGACAAATGGAAAACGTTTAATTGAAAATAGATTTGACTGAAAATAAATTTGACTACGTGTTTCGCCTTTCAAGGCTTCATCAGATGCAAAAACGAAAGGAAGAAATGTGTCTATATGTATTTGTATCTATGCTTAAATAAATAATCACAATACTGAAGGATTTCATGAGAATTTGCCTTGGATTCATTTCAGGAGAGGCTATATGAATTTCTTGCTTTTGAGTTATTCTGAAAATGAGATGAGGATTTTCTTTAATTCAATATCAAATAGCTGGGGAAACAGTAACATCATTCGTCTCGAACTAAGAATTCTAAAGAAAAATACTAAATAAATATTACGGGCTTTTTTAAAATTCCCTCATTTTTATTCGTCTTTAATCACGAGAAATGCCATCTTAGGGAAAATATTAAGATTCCTTATTTAAGCATAGATACAAATACACATACATATATTTCTTTCTTTCATTTTTGGATCTGATTCTGATTTTGAATGGCAGACGGCGTAATCGAATTTATTTTCAATGAAAAGTTTTCCATTTGTCAAATTTCTTAAAGATGTTGTCGGGATTTATTTTAAACACATACACACACACATATCGCTACACAATTGCAATCGTGTTTCGATGTGTATCAACGCATTTCATCAGGCGATTATGAATTGGAATATAACAACGGTAATTTACAATCCCCTGACACGCATTGAAACACGACTGCAATTATGTAGCGATTTTGACATGTTTTTGAAGTAATATCCCAAAATAAAGAATATTGCTTTACTTTGTATTGAGCCCTCTTTAAATTAAAATTTACGAGCGTTGGTTCTCATCTTACTTGGAGATATATATATATATATATATATATATATATATATATATATATATATATATATGTGTGTGTGTGTGTGTGTGTGTGTGTGTGTGTGTGTATAACTTTCAAGATACGACATCTAACATAGACCTGTTTAACAGGTGTAATATTGGAGGAATCGAAACTTTTCTCATACAGTCTCAGTTACGGTGGACTCTTCATGTCTTGAGAATTTCTGATGACAGGATAACCAAGATCGTAATGTACAGCCAGTTAAATCAAGGATGCAGGAATATAGGACGAAGAGCAACTTGTCAGCTGTCAATATGCCTTATAACACCCTCGAGTGCTTAGCCTTAAAGGGGGTAGAATGGAGATCAACGTGTTTTAGTGGACTCGGCAGTTTTCAGTCTGCTTGTCTGAATCATCTTGAAGAAGTCAGAGCAAGATCTAAAAGGTCAGGCAATCTAACTGTGATCTCATCCCACAATCCTTACTCTCGCTCCATATATAGCCTCCTTTGTAAATCACTAACGGGTCTTAAGTGCCACTTAAGATTATGCCACAAAATTTCATAACTGAACTGTCAGAAGTTGTCAGATCCTCATACATCGAAACCGACGGGAGACTCCATTATATATATATATATATATATATATATATATATATATATATATATATATATATATATATATATATATATATAATTATAGAGAAGGATAAGCAGAATCCAAAAGAGTCTGCCTAAGATTATACACTGGAAAAGAATGCTCAATGCCATCAATAATGTCAGATCTTTACATATTTTAAGTCAAATTCCAGGAGGATATTAACCAACCACGATTTCATCCCGTTTCCTGTGTTTTCACACAATTATCTGGCGGTTGGTAGCTGTAGTTCGTAAAACAGGAACCCTTATACCATCAAGCAGTGGTATAACGGTTCCTGTTTTGAAGTGTTCCGTTTAACAATGGCAGGATATTCATGTCTTGTGCAGGCAGATATCATTTTTCCGTACGGCTGTGCGAACCGTAATGGACGCGAGGCTGCACGGCTGTATCTGATTGCGTTTCCAGACCGAAGGCTGCCGAGTTATTCAACCTCAAACCTGCTGTTTATCGTCGCGTTGCTGAGATAGGATCCGTGGCACCACACACTATGGATCAAATATTTGGGGGTCGTATCTTGGATTGTACATTTAACAGCATTTAACAGCATCTACCGTAAAGTTTAAACTTAATAAATGAAAAACGAGGGATTTGAGAAGATATATTTATATGGATTTTTGTCCTTATTTTGGTGTGAGAAAGCTGCCCTGAAAGATTGTAAAAATATTTCTGATACACCTTGTATATAATATAGTTTTAAGTTATGCTATATTTATGAGATAAAGTTCTCAATATCAACAAAAATTATTACGAATATAGCAACATCATATTAAAATGCATATAACATTTAATGGCATTTACATTTCTACCAATTTCCGGTTAGCTTATAATTAAACGCTTGTTTTGCAATAAGTTTCATATATACAACGGATAAATTTTAAATTTTAAATAATTACAGAGCGCTTTCGTGCGTGTTTTTAAAAATCACCATCACAATGGAATGCAGATTTTATCGCAGTTACAATAAGTTTGGCTTTGTAATTTAACTCTGAAGATGATCTTGGAAAAGATCGAAAGTACTTGGGTTAACAAAAAGTACGTCGCCTTCCTTTCAATCATCAGTATAAAAATAGGCACAATATGTCTATATTATTCAATGAAATATATATATATATATATATATTGTGACGTGAAATAATTTTTCCCAGATGGTGATAGACAACAAACATCATTAAAACAAAATGGATACACCATCGCATGCGATCAGAAAAAAACAAGCTTACTTCTTGATTTTAGAAGATCGATCATTGATCATAAAATTTTGACCACATTGACAATGTCTTCTGTTATCAATGAATGGTTCTTTAGTCCAATACTAATAAAAACAGGCTTTCCAAAAGTTTTATCATTGGCTTGTCACGCGATGGTTGACAAAGAAGACAGTGAGAGAATACTTGATCAAATAATTCTTCCATAAATATCTTACTTGAGATTGAAAAAGCTGATGCACCCTTTGTCAACCTTGACGGGACTGTCTTATCTGATATTTGGAGAAATTCAGTTTACTACCAAACACGATTATTTTTCTTTTTAAAGGGTTATTTGATCCATGTGGCTTTTATCTGTTTTAGACATCACTTGAATTCTCTGGCTTTATCTTATGAGATCAATAAAGGTCAAAGGCACCGCATAATAAGTTTAGTATAGCACAGAGTAACATTAATGGGTCACCCAGTGTGTATCAAATTTATTAACAAAAACTTTCTAGGCGAGCTAACGAATCAAAATTGTAGGCAGGAAATAGGTGAAGATATCCACAGTGTTTATGTTAGTCTGGTACAAGGTCACAATAATCGGTCAATAAATGAATTTTAAATCCACTCGTTATAGATGATGTGGTTGACTTGCAAACCTATGAGTAGGCCAGGCTTTATGAAGATATTTATATAATGTTTAATATGAAATGGACAAAGTCCGACAATTATTTTAAGACATTTTTATGTTTATACATTCTTTTTATAGATACAAATATTTATGTAAATGCTCTGTTTATAACAAACAGTATTAATAACATTTACCGGCCTGAATGTCCGATAAATTTTCATAGAAAATATTCGTCCTCCGACAGGAATCGAACCTGTATCCTATACGGAACCGTTATATAGCCTGACGTACCTTACCGATTGGGCTACAGACGATCGTTCGGTTAGCAAAGTCGATTTTATTGCTTTTAAACTACAATCTTGCTAAATGAACGATCCTCTGTGGCCCAATCGGTTAAGACACGTCAGGCTATATAACGGTTCCGTATAGGATACAGGTTCGATTCCAGTCGGAGGACGAATATTTTCTATGAAAATTTATCGGACATTCAGGCTGGTAATTGTTATTAATACTGTTTATTATAAACAGATCATTTAAATAAATATTTGTATCTATAAATAGAATGTTAAACATAAAAATGTCTTAAAATAAAGTTTAATAGCAATACCGCACAATAAGTTACTCAGTGAGAATCTAATTCAATAATATATAAAACATCGATCCTTGAGAGTTACTCGGTGGAGATTTTTACTAAAGTTTGTTTAGTCCAGCACGAGGCAGTTCGCAATAAAGGTTATATTACAACTAATAGAACAACCAAAGATCAAACTCAATCGTGAACGCCTACACGAGACTAACCGAGAAATTATTAATTCATAAGTAGCATGCGATACTGATATGTACTAAACAAACTTTAGTCTGCCACAGGGTTACAGTTGTTTTGGGAATATGGCGAGGAACATTGCTGGGTGTCAGACTTTCAACATTTAACGGACTGAAAAAAAGGGAACATTGTGAATTTTACCTGTGCTCAATCGCCGCTCTTAACAAATGAATATAAATATATTTCAGTCAAGATAAGGCATTATCTCAACGGACATTAAATTCAGGAGAGCATAGGGCCATCAGCTTTAAGCATTTATTTTGCTCTAAAGATTTCATTAATGTCTGATTAAAGAGAAAATGGAGTGGTGGATTGCGTTAGGGCAATTGTCCTTCTTTTGCCTCATCCGAATTAAGATTTGTTACCCGTCCTGTTTTCTCTTCCATTCATCAGGACGTCCTCTCCCGACATCATGTTAATTCAGTGATTTACCAATATAAGTGTAGTTGTGAACTCGACTACATAGGGAGGACGTCCCAACGTTTGGATTCGGGACTAAAACAGCATTTACCCCCCAGGATTTTGAATCCGTCTGCCAGGAAGAGCCAACTAACCAATAGTTCAGGCCCTGCTATTGATGAGCATATAGTAAACAGTAGGAAATGTGTGTTTAATTTTAGTGGTGACCGGTTTTTGATTTTATCTAGGTCCCACTCCACATTTCACCTCAAGGTTCTAGAGTCCTTGTATATCAGATCCCATGAGCCTTCCATTTGTAAACAGAGGGAATGCTTACTGGGTCTGAATTTTAATGGGCTCTAATTTCTTGAAATTCATTTTTTCTTCTTCTATTCCATTCGTTAATTTAAATTTAATTTACACGCTATTTAAATTTTCTATTCCCAGAAAAATAAACTTGATAAGCCCTGGGACGAAACCGGTTGTTTTGGGGTTTTTTTTAGTTTTTTTTGGTTTAGCCTTTTCATTTTTTTAAATAGATTTTGCCTTTTCCTAGCTATAATTAAGATTTAGTTTTGCATCGATAAGGACATCGATCAGATTATATATGGCTTCTTTGACTAATGACTTCCGACAGTTCATCCTCGGGTCTGGTGAAAAAAAGGACACATTTTTGAACATTCACCTCTAAATCTTCTATGAAGAGAAATAATGCGATAATTTACTTTGAGCTAAAATAAAAGTTTTCTATCTTCGATCAACAACGATTCACGGTAAGAGAAATGTGCCTCTAAGAAATAGAGATCCTAATAAGGATGGAACATGAACTAAGTGTGACGAGGCGCTCAATGAAGAGTGAATTCAGTAATTAGCGTTCTAAACTAATTTGCTAATGGCAGGCGTCTAGTTTTGTACATATCTATCATGAAGACATTTTTGTTTCAGTAATGAATCTTCAAAATGTAGATGTTCTACATATTGTCTCCCAGATCGTTTTTTTTTATAGAATTAGGTTTGTATCTCTTTCTTTCAGGTGTAGATCCCGCTGCTGTTGTAGTAGTTGAAATCTAATCTTATGATCTAATCTCTGCAAATCCTGTTAAGCCATCGCCTGTTCGCGCGTTCAAGACTGCTGGGAAAACGAGAAGACGATCCGGCGTCGGTCTGTAAGATTGAATGAGAGTTTCAATCATTCTTTGCTTTCTTTGTTCTCATCCTGTTCCAGCGATGGATCAATTTTATGGCATATTGAATCTCCTTTCGATTGGCATACACATGCTACATTGCAACGGATAGAAAACTTCGTACGTTCGATACGCTTAGATAATATTGCTCACATTTTTTCCTCCTTTAACCTAATAAACTCGAGCTTAAAGAAAGCTCTGATCAAAATTCATGAAGCAAGATGTTTACAGTTGAAAAAAAAAAGGATTGCACTATTCAATAATCTTCGATGTGCATAAAATCCCTTAATGATTTCTTTGTAGGTATAAATGTTAGGAAATAATGTATGTATTATTATTGACACCATCTTTGAGAACAGAAAGATGAGAATTACTTTTTTAGCGCATTGCAAAGTTCTTGAAATCAATGTTTGAGTTTTTTTACGTTGAATTGTGGCAAATTTTAAAGGATAGTGTCATTCCTTTCCAATTTTATTAAGAGAAAATAATTTTAAAGGAAGGTTTACATTTTGAGAACAAAACAAAGACAAACTTGCTCTATTACACAACTTTGTGAAGATAATAAGATTAAAATTACAGGCCTTAATTATCTTTTAAAACTATTATCCTCATCAGTATTATTTTATCATTTCATTTTTGGTTGTACAACTTTTCTGCTTTCTTCACGTCTTTATGGTGTTCAGTCAAAAGTATTAATCTTTGTTTAAACTATCAGTAATGCATATCTATCTATCTATCTCAGTCTGTTATCTATCTATCTATCTATCTATGTCAGTCTGTTCTTATCTATCTATCTATCTATCTATCTCAGTCTGTTCTTATCTATCTATCTATCTCAGTGTGTTATCTATCTATCTATCTCAGTGTGTTATCTATCTATCTATCTATTTCAGTGTGTTATCTATCCATCTATCTATCTCAGTTTGTTATCCATCTATCTATCTCAGTCTGTTCTTATCTATCTATCTATCTATCTATCTATCTATCTATCTATTTCAGTCTGTTCTTATCTATCTATCTATCTCAGTGTGTTATCTATCTATCTATCTATCTATCTATCTATCTATCTATCTCAGTGTGTTATCTATCTATCTATCTCAGTCTGTTAACTATCTATCTGTCTATCTATCTATCTATCATACAAACATTCACGTAATTAAAACAGCTTGATCACTGTTAAATCCCTATTTTATCCTGTGTTTTAAACATTTAAGATTAATTGTATGTCGGCTATGAAATTGAAATCATACATCATTTGGCGGCTTTTCCAGACGTTTTTGATTGTACTGATCGGCGATAAAGAATTATGGAAGGACAACGAAAAAGAACCACAAAAAAATGATTGAATTTATCTGAAAATGGAGAGAATTTGTCTTCATCTAAACAAACAAAAACAAAAAAAACGCTCGAATCTATCGGCTCAATGTGAAAAATTGTCGAGTATTTTTCTGCGGGATCATCTTCAAAACTTTGAACATGTAAAGAAATTAGTACAGTTTAATCTTTCTATCTCATTTTCGGCCTGTTTTACAGAGCTAAGCTACATTTAGTAATTTTTACATAAGTTTGTCTTTACTTATAAGCATTTAGAGTAGATAAATAATATTTCTAAACTTTTAACAAAATAATATTGCAGCCTAAAATAATGTTTTTTTTGTTTTGTTTTTTCTGATGACATAATGGCATAAAACTTCTGTCTTGGTTGCACAATTTTCTCAAATTAGGCAAGTTGCAAATTTACTAGCAGTGTGACCTGCATTCGACGCAAAAGGTGTCTTTATTCTTGTTTTATTTCCGAAATAAAACAGTGTGCATAAAATGGAGGCAGGTGCGTTGGGATTAAGAGCTTTTCCTCTTTACAGGAGGAAGGATTGACTTTTCTGTTGCTTTCACTCGCTACAAGATGCTCGCTGAGGAAATGGAATGGAGATGAATTTGAAGAAGAAAAAAGACAGCTTCAAGGAAGAAATTCTTAAAGTTAAGAAGAAAAGAAGAAAAAAGAAGAAAACAAGAAGAAGAAAAGAAGAAAAAAAGAAGAAAAAAGAAGAAAAAGAAATGTTTCATTCACCGCTTAGAAACAAGAAAATTAACTTTTCAAATGAATAAAAACCGCGAAATGTAGATAGAAATGTCAGTAGCTTTTATCAGAATTATAAACTTGAAAAGAATTTGATGCAGAAATTTTGACCAGTTTTCGCCCAATATCTTGTTTCTAGAACTCGCAGTTGGAAAAACACTAATCATAACGTATATGTCGCCAATACGATATTTCCTCCGACTAAAATACAAACCCTTTTCCCCATTTAAATCCTTCAAAAGTCACCCTGTATCATATACTCTATACGACAAATGGGTGTGGATAGGACACTAAATACTCCTCAACTACATTCGGAATATTGCCGCCATCTTTGTTATTGTTATCACATTTCGTGTGTTGTACCCCCTTAACCTCTTCATGTGTTTGTGGATGCGTATAATCTTCAAGCAATGTCGAACTGAAGCGCCTATTATTTAATCTACCAGGTTAAATTGTTCTGCTGTCCAGATCTATGGGAGATAACCCATATTGTTCTTATTTAGGAATACCCATTTCCTACTTTGTCCTGTTTCCACTGAATAAGTCTATTTTAGCCAGTATTACTACTATTAGACTTCACTCACATATTACTATGCCATTAGGTTTACAAACCAACACCTTTTTAATCCAGGAGATTATTGTCTTAACACTAATGTCCTAAACACTCCTTATACAGTGTAACCCGGATATAAGATACCCTGATATAAGATAATCCCGGATATAAGAGAGATTTCTCTGGTCCCAAATTAGAGCCATACTTACCTAAACAAAATAGACCAAACCCGGATATAAGAGAAACCCGGATGTAAGAGACTTCTTCTCCGGTCCCGACAACTCTCTTATATCCGGGTTAAACTGTACACACATAGTTATCTCATTCGTTCCCTGAAAGCTCTATATTAAAATATATATGACATTTATGATTTTAAATCATATAGCATAAAAAACGTTATAGAAGTAAAAAGAAATTGTTAGTTGCATATTATTATTGCTCCGTGCATATTTATTGCGATATCATAAGTTCGTGTGGATTATATGACGTGAAACAGTAATTAAGGCGGAGTTAGAAAACTTTGGTTAATATAAGAAATAATTTGTCGTTGCTTTTTTTATATCTTCTATATTTTCTTCTTTTTTGCCCACATTCTTCTTTTGTCAGTTTCTTTGTTTCTATTTTTTGATATTTTTGTTGATCTTTTTTGCCTTATTAATTAATTAATTAATTATATTAATAATTTATCGTAGTAGTAGCAGTGGTCGTCTTCTCCTTCTTTGATTTTCTTGCTTCTCTTTTCTCCCTCCACTCTTTCTTTGCTTCGTTGCATCTCTTTCTTGTCTTTCTCCACTTTATTTTTTCCTTCCTTTTCTTCCGCTCATATTCATTTTCCCCTCTACGTCTTCTTTTTACTTCCTCCTTCCGACTCTTTTACTTTTTCCTAAATTTAACAGAGATTCATTTGCAATGAAACGAAAGAAAAACTTGATGGAAATAAAAACAAATTAATAGCTACAGTTTCATTTCGAAATCGATTTCCCTGTGTATTGCGAATTTGTTTTACAGGCGACATTCATGATGATAAGCATCAAGACTTTTCATTAAAAAATGAAGAAAAAATATCACATGCGAGTAAGTGCTTGACTAGCGTTGACAAAGACGTGCCCAGACACACGGCTCAACGCACAAAATATATTTGGGTAATATTTGGGTAAGGTGGGTTGATAAAGGTGTATCTATAAGTTTCGCAACTGCTTGGTATTTAATATAAATTCTATATTTCGACACGCTCTACTTAATCCACATAAAATTCTTTGATAATAGTTCATATAGAAAAACAAATAATTTATGTTCAACATCTGTCCGGAAACCAGGAAAATCATTGTGAAAAAAAGAAAATGAGAGATCTATCTAGTACTTCAAAACGACTGGCCAAGTATTTATAAAAAAGAAAATCCGTCTGCCAGGAAGAGCAAAATAAAACAATAGTTCTGGCTCTGCTATTGCTGAGCATATAGTAAACAGTAGGAAATGTGTGTTTAATTTTAGTGGTGACCGGTTTTTGATTTTATCTAGGTCCCACTCCACATTTCACCTCAAGCTTCTAGAGTCCTTGTATATCAGATCCCGTGAGCCTTCCATTTGTAAACAGAGGGAATGCTTAATGGGTCTGAATGTTATTGGACTCTAGTTTCTTGAAATTCATTTTTTTTCTTCTATTCCATTCGTTAATTTAAATTTAATTTACACGCTATTTAAATTTACTATTCCCAGAAAAATAAACTTGATAAGTCCAGGGACGAAACCGGTTGTTTTTTTTGTTTTTTTAGCATTTTCTTTTATAAAAATGCCTTATAAATTTTGTCTTTTCCTAGCTAATAAAAAAGAAAATATTTTTACACCCATTATCAACCCTGACAGAATGCTAGCGCATATACGACGGCGCAGGAAAGAGTACTAAATGTGTCAAAAGGAAATCGCGATCGGTTGAACAACCTAATAACCTTTGGAAAGAAATCTAGTTTCAACAAAAGAGAAACGTAGTATATTCTTACTTTGCCTATGGGAGGGATAAAGGAAAATTGCTTTCTGTAAAAATTAGTCTTTCATCTAAGTAAAAGAATAAAGCATCTCTGGACATTTTATCGAAGAAACGACAAAAAAAGGCGAGATAAAGAACTGTTGTGAGAATAGCAGCTGTCAGTATTCCGTTCAAGTTCAATATCTCACTGATTTGAATACTATTCAACTTTTTTTTATTTCAACTTTCTATTGACAAGCTGAATGTTAAAATAGTTCTGTAGAATGACATTGACTTACGTATCATCACTTCTGCTGATAGTGACAATCGCAAGAGAATTTCAACTTGTAAATTGTTTCCTTTCTAATACATAACGATTGTTGAAACAACGATGTACAAGCAAGCGTTAATATGAGGTCAAATGGCAAATCACAATAGGGAACGTATGCTGTTCTCCATTCCAACTTTATTTTAAGGACAGTTCGTAATAAAAACAACTCGGAGATTTCTCCAAATTGCAGGACACCCCGCCAAAAGAAAATTCGAATGGTAGTTTTAATTCTCTATTTTGCCGTCCGTTTATATCACAAAATTAAAATTTTGTATTTGTTCTTTCATATATATATATATATATATATATATATATATATTGTGAGGTCATGTGCGTTGTGTTTTTGCTCGACTTTTTACAGTACAAACATAACGGACATGGCCTCTCTCTCTGTGTGTGTGTGTGTGTGTGTGTGTGTGTGTGTGTGTGTGTGTGTGTTTGTCTTAATGACCTCCTTGGAGACATCTTCCACGTTGTAATTTGAAGAAAAATATTTCTTAGAGACATTCCTCCTACTGTTGATCGAAGATAGAAAACTTTCATTCTACATCAAAGTAAATTATCGTGATTTTTCTCTTCATAGAAGATTTAGAGGTGAATGTTCGAAAATGTGTCCCTTTTTTCACCAGACCCGAGGACGAACTGTCGGAAGTCATTAGTCCAAGAAGCCATATTTAGTCTGATCGATGTCCTTATCGATGCAAAACTAAATCTTAATTCGGATGACGCAAAAGAAGAACAATTGGCCTAACGAAACCTACCACTCCCGACTTAAGGAAACCTTTAGAGCTAAATAAGTGCTTAAAGCTGATGGCTCTATGCTTTACTGAATTTAGTGTCCGTTGAGATAATGCGTATCTTGACTGAAATATATTTATATTCATTTGTTAAGAGCGGCGATTGAGCACAGGTATAATTCACAATGTTCCCTTTTTTTCAGTCCGTTAAATGTTGAAAGTCTGACACCCAGCAATGTTCCTCGCCATATTCCCAAAACAACTCTCGCTTCAGGTCACGCGCATTTGGAAGCATAACTGAGTAACTTCAATTTATATAACCAAGCAGATCAGATTACTAAAGTGATTAGATTTGTAAATCAAGTTAATTTTATTTAATTAGATAAACAATTCGATTAGTTTTCACAACAGATTAGATTACGAAACTAAATAAATCTCATTTTTTTTCTTTCACACAAAATTCCCTAAAAAATTCATGAATCTTTCAATGTTCTGAGGATTAGTGATTTCATGTTTTTTGATCAGCCATTTTTATCGCCAGAAACTCGCTGATAATTGACTAATGATATTCAATTACAGGTTGAACGTTTATCATTTTATTTTACTGGCGCCAACTTTTGATCTTTTCGCAATTAGAATTCATCTTTTTAAATTTATTGAAAATCCCGATATTCTTGTTAAGCTTTATAATGCGAGTCTTGGACTTCTCAAAATTTGAAAATCATAATATATTCTAGAATTTAACCGTTTTCATACATATTTATATAAAATGCAAAAGGCGAACAAATTTTAGAGTCTTTGCTTCAACGCTAGGCTTTTTCACTGCCGCTGATTCAGCGCGAGACATTATTTCATCATGTCGTTCAGAGCTAAATATTATTAAATTCATGGAAAATATTTATTTTTTTGAATGTTACTCTTTTAATTAATAAGCATAATTGTGTCGATTGCATTTTAACGAACTCCCGTAGAATAAGTAGGACAATATGGAATTTTAACAATTTTCTTGAGTGAAAAATGAGAGATATGAATATTTTATAAAACTTTCAGCTTGAAATGAATGTCAGTCTAAATTTGTAAAATATAGAAAATCACATGAAATAATATTAACAACATATTAACCACATTTCTTTGCAGTTTGTCTTCATATATATTAGTACAAGTAAGCCTTCCCCATTTCGAAAACTAGTACAATATATATATATATATATAAGCTTCCAATACTTATCTATGATTAATTAGTTTACGAACATGCCATTTTCGTTTATGATTTCATCATGATATTTATGTTAAGCTTAGAGAGTAATTATACATTCTTATTGCTCAAAGTCGAGTCCAATTGTGGTATAAAAACCTCGGAGAATTCCAGTAAGATATGTTTAATCATTTCCAAAATACAACGGTTCAGAGTTTAATCTAACACTTGGACAATTTTGCTGTTACACGATTTGGACAATTTTACTGTTACACACGGTATACACACACACACACACATATATATATATATATATATATATATATATATATATATATATATATAGTGTGTATATGTGTGTGTGTGTGTGTGTGTAGTGTGAGTACGCCAGACAATTGAGAACAAATTCTAAAAAAAACAAAGTTAAGATGCACCTCTGTGTCCAGAAGTTTAATGGTTGGTGATGACATTGATACTGAGTTTTGTGTGTTAAATTGAAAATTGACATCATAGCATTCGTTGCCAAGACCATCGCATACCACGTGAAATTATTGTGCATCACTGAGGGTAGCTTTCGATGTCGCGCTACATGAACTTCGAACCTTTGATTTACTTAACTTTTCAGTTTCGCTTTTTGTTGTGGTGGGATCCACCTAATCTGCATAGGTGACTACCAACTATATAAATAATGGTTGGTACCGGAAGACGAGGGAGAGGGAATCACGAGATCCAACTAGAGACTCTGATCGACTGCGACTAGTCAACACATTCTCCAGGAACGTCTTCCCAGAAATATACAGAAATACTATATGTACTTATTGTGTACACTTTCTTGTTATAATACATTCTTGTTCTAAGTACTTTTTGTGTTGCATTATTATTCCATGCAATAGGCGAGATTCAACAATGAGTCAAGACTCAACAATGGCGACGAAGTAGAACGAACCATACGTCAAGTTTCAACAATGGCCACAAAGTAGAACGAACCATACGCCAAGTTTCAACAATGGCAAAGAAGTAGAACGAACCATACGGAAAGAAGAAAGAATTAATAGTGAGAGTTTTCAACAATTGGGACAAGTCATTGAAGAACCCAGGCTGAAAAAAAAAACTATTAATTCAAAGTCCAACGTTAACGTAACGACGAAGGATTCTGAACTTCTGGATATGTAGAACTCGTTAAAAGACGACTAAGCGTAAAGGAACGTTCACTCAGAAAAACTTAAAGGTGTCGTAAACGAATAACGGTAATTTTAAATTAAAAAATTATCTACAACGAGACACCCTCTAAAAAAAAAAAAATTGGCCGACTACAAAAACATGCATGGATTTAAAAGGAGCACAAATACACCGTGTCGACTTTGAAAGGTAACGAACTTTAAAAATTTGTTTTTTTTATTTGTTCAACAATATAGTGACGAATTAGCTCTGATAAGAAAATCAGACGTTGTCATTGAAATACGCGAACAGAAGTCGAAAACGAAAAAAAAAAAAGTCCGACGCTCTCTGTTCACGAAAAAAAAAAAAAAAATACCAAAGTTGATTAGCACGGGCGTGAATGTAAAAGCAAGACATAAAATATAAAAGTCGTACGTTGTTTCGATTTTTTGGTCAGCTTATATGATATTCGTGGATACACAAATTAAAAAGTATATTCCTTGTTGCATGAACACTATCAGCTAAAGATGGATGAACTATCCAAAGTCATATCTGAATTATTAAAATCCCAGCAGTTGAGTCAACAACGTCAGCAAGAACAACAGATAGCACAGCAAGAACAACTGATAGCAATGCAAAAATATCAAGAACGTCAAGAGGAAAGACAACAAGAACAACAAATAGCGCTGCAAAAATATCAAGATAAACAAGATGAAAGACTTTTAGAAATTCAAAAGTTAACACTGGAGAAATTAAACAACTATCAGGCAAATGAGGGAAATTCTTCATATTCTAATAACACCATATTTAATTCGCTGGAAACTTTCAACTATGTGCTAGACGAAGAAAAAACGTTTGAAGCGTACTTTAAACGATATGAAGATATTTTCTACAGAGACTGTCAAAACTGGTCGAATTCAAGAAAAGTCAGTCTATTACTAAGAAAGCTAGGTACAGCAGAACATAGCAAATTTGTAGATTTTATTCTACCGAGAAAAACAACTGAATTGGAATTCTCGGAAACAGTGAAATTGCTAAAAGAGCTGTTTGGAGCAAATATGTCGCTTTGGAATAAGCGATGGTTATGCATGAATGTCTCTAAATCCGACGATCAGGATTACTTAACATATGCATCTATAGTGAATAGACATTGTGACAATTTCAGATTGGCAGAGATTACGGTTGAAGAATTCAAGTGCTTAATTTTTGCTCAAGGACTGGTATCCAGTAAGAGTGCCGAAATAAGACGTCGAGTTTTGTCTAAACTCGAATCTGAACAAGGCCTTACCCTGCAAAAGTTAGCAGAGGAGTGTCAACGGGCCGTAAAGTTAAGGAAAAAGTCGCAAAAAATCGAAGAAGCTGGTATTGCTTATATTAAAAAAATAAAAAAGCAGTCAAAGTACACACTAGAGAAAAATTGGAGAAAAAATTCGGCGTACTTTAATAATAGACAAGAAAATAAAAAGAACGAAAATAAAAAGATCCCACCATATAATTGCAGACGTTGTAACGAAAGACATTGGGAGGTAAATTGCCCATATAGAAATAAGAAATGTTTCGTGTGCCAAAAGAATGGTCACAAAGGATCGTGTTGTAAAACGAAAAAATTCAAGAGCCGAATTAGACAAACAAATTCGAATATCAAATCAGATAGAGATTTGAGGAAATATGTGACGACTGAAATATTCAAAAAGAATATCAAATTTCAACTCGATTCGGGGTCAGATTTGACAATAATGAACGATAAAACATGGAAAATTTTAAAAAGGCCTACAATAATGAAGTCAACGAAACTTGCTCGAACGGTAACTGGAAAGCAAATTAACTTCGAAGGCGAGGTTGTACTTCCAATGAAATTGAATGGGATCGTTAAAAAAATAAAAGTTTTCATTCTGAGAAATGGAGAAAACTTGTTGGGTACAGATTTTATTGAAACAACTCGAATTGTGGGATAAACCGTTAAACTCATTCTGCAGAGAAGTAGAAAGTAATACGCAATCAAGACAGGACATTAAAGATGAATTAAAGAAAAAGTTTCCGGAAACCTTTACACCTGGTCTTGGAAGATGTAACAAGTTTGAAGCTAAATTTGAATTAAAAGAAAATACTATGCCTATATTTAAAAAGAAACGTAACGTGCCTTTCGCAAGTGTAGAGAGAGTAGTAGTACCAAAAAAGTTGCAGAAAAGAATCCTACGGGACTTTCATATGGGTCACCCGGGGATTAATGGAACAAAAAGCTTAATGCGAAGCTTTGTATATTGGAAAGGAATGGATGTGGATATCGAAAACATGGTTCATCGATGTAAAGGGTGTGCGTTAGCAGCTAAGGCACCACCTATAGTACACAAACCATGGCCAAAGACGGATCATCCGTGGGAAAGATTACACATTGATTTCGCTGGTCCAATAGAAGATTATTACTACTTAATAGTGGTAGATAGCTTTACAAAATGGCCGGAAGTACTACGCTGCAAAAAGCCTACGTCCAATACCACAACAACTTTTTTGCATGAATTATTTACACGTTCGGTGTGCCAGAGTGTATTGTGAGTGACAATGGTACACAATTCACTTCTGACGAATTTAAGGAATTTTGTGAGTTATATCAAATTAACCACATAACGACGCCGCCGTATCATCCGAGATCCAATGGACTCGCAGAAAGATTTGTAGATACGTTAAAGCTTGCTCTGAAGAAAGCCTCAGGAGTTCCAACGGAAAAGGCGCTTCAGCAATTCCTACAAGTATACAGAATCACGCCTAACCAGAGAACACCATCAAACATGGCACCAGCTGAACTAATGTTCGCTAGGAAAGTTAAGTCAGTGTTTGACAAGCTTTTGCCAGGAAGAAATAGAATAAAGAACACTATGTATACAGCTAGAAAAAGATACACCCCCGGAGAGAAGGTCTTTTTCAAGTGCTATGGAAACAACATTGAGTTCTGGGAGCGAGGCATAGTGGACAAGAGAATCGGTGACCTGATTTACATAAAAAAAGGGCCGAAGAATACTCATAAAAGGCACCAGAACCAACTCAAAAAATGCTACGTGCTAGAGCGTGAAGAGAGTATACCGGATGAGGAGGAAGATCTCATTGATGTAATGTATGATACTTTTCAAGTAGAACCTCCGCAGAGTGCTCATGAACCGAGAAGATCCGGTAGGAAACGAAAGTTCACGGACCCATTGGACGTGAATCCAAAACGAAAAAGATATTGAAAAAAAAACAGATATACATATGAACTATGCAAAGGGGATCTACAAAGAAATAACCATATCATCATCCCATATAGAAGCCAGTTTGAAATCCAGAAGGATTCCAAGGCTTGGGAGGGGGGTGTTGTGGTGGGATCCACCTAATCTGCATAGGTGACTACCAACTATATAAATAATGGTTGGTACCGGAAGACGAGGGAGAGGGAATCACGAGATCCAACTAGAGACTCTGATCGACTGCGACTAGTCAACACATTCTCCAGGAACGTCTTCCCAGAAATATACAGAAATACTATATGTACTTATTGTGTACACTTTCTTGTTATAATACATTCTTGTTCTAAGTACTTTTTGTGTTGCATTATTATTCCATGCAATAGGCGAGATTCAACAATGAGTCAAGACTCAACACTTTTATTCAATTTCAATCGCTAAAAGCTAGATTTCTAAAAGAATTAATCGGAGCTGAGATAATTTCTGATGCTACCTCTTCTTACACATTTTCGTTCTAAAATTGACTACCAAAAAAGCAACGATGTCCCTTGTAACTCTCTGGGAATGAATTGCTCACACTTTCTTAAAAATATTGTACAACAAAGAACTTATAAGACTGAACTTTAATTCCTATTTATGTGGTTTATTCAAAATAGATTTGTTGGCTTGATTACAAAACCATTATCTTCTGCATAAAGAAATATAGAGTAGACGCTCCGAAATTAACGCCTCCGATTTATTTTCATGGTAACTACAACAGATATAGCAAGTTTTCAGCAACAAAACATCGCCAACACTACTGCATATGCTTTATTTTACCAGTGATGCACAATGTCAGAGATAAAGCTTTTATAGATATAGACAGCCTAAAGATTTAATGGATTTCTTTTAATCTGACACGTTTTTTTAGTGAACATTCATACTTCAATAGAATCTGCAATATTTTCCTGAGTTTTCAGGCCAGTAGCCAAAATAAATACAATTGAAATTAAAAACGGAACGTCTACACAAATCCGTTTATCTACTAAAAATAACGTTTGAAATAATAAAAATATCGACAGCGTTAACATAGAAACCAAATCTTGGTATGAAGATTCTATTGAAGCGTTAAACTGAACTTCATCATGCAGTGTTGATTTCAATGTCCACACTCTCTATACCTATGATTGTTTACTTGACTAGCCCCACGCCTCTAGAATTCGGCTCCTCACCAAACTGACCACATAGATATTTACTAAGCAAAATGCAACGTTCCTAGGCTAACTTATGAAGTTCCAATACATTATGAAAGTAATGTACATCGAGACTCGTTTATTCGTTTGGCGAGGAGACGACGTTTGTTCCTGCCGCGCAAAAGGAACGCACTGGTGGATTTTTTCTTCGTACCGCGTATGTCAGCTGAACGTTGACAAGAAATCATATCATAACGGCTTATTAGAAAAATAACAAGATCTTCGATTGATGCAAAATTTTCAGCATTCGAGCAATATTAGGGAAATTTTAAATGTATCTTTTAAATCCACTCCGCTCTTTATTGCTTCTATATGCATATTCGTTAATGAATGCAAAAAAATAATTATTCTATTTTGTTTCTTTGTTTCTTTAGCGGTATATCAACACCCTCATGGGTCATTAAAGCCAAAATTTAATTTCCTTGCGAGAATTAGTAATTTTATTTATAAAAATGTATTGCGGGTAATGTTCTTTTTTCAAAAACGCATAACTCGTAGTTTTTTTACCATGGAAATATATTGCTAGTATTTTTACTATAAAAATGTATTTTTATAATTTCATAGTGTTTTGACCCAAGTTTTGGCGTTCATATTTGCCCTAAGATGTGATAGCTATTACCCCAAATCAACGGCATTTAAGAGGTGGTTCAACGCTTCTCAAAACCTCCCGATCAGTGTCCTTGCTGCCGGATGTAGTTTATCGTCATACCCAGGATGGTATTTTATTTTGGTAAAAATCACTGTTAAATGTAAAGTGCTCTGTGGAAATCGTTAAATAGTTAATCCGAGTAAAAGGGGAAGGTCGATTGAATTACTGAAGGCTTTCGAAGACATTTTGTGTTCCAGATTAAAGAACACGAGATAGTTGAAGAATGGAAGTTCTGAGGAATACTTGCAGAAAAGAGAAAGGTAATTCTGTAAACTCTTTTAAATGGCACATTGAAATAGAAAACATGGATAAAGAAATGGAACGGCCATTTTGCTTCATGACGTCATTAGTTCTCATATTCCAAATGAGACGCAACAAACTTTAATGGTGTGGGAATAGCAAGTTCGAACATATTCACTAGTCGTGACTTATACAGAAAAGACAGTGACACTAGAACTAATTAGTGATACCGTCAAATAAAATGAACTATATTGATATTTACAATTCTTAGCTTCGTACAGGACATGTAGAAAGCTTTGTCTAGGTTCAAACAGAAACCTCTAAAGATTCTAGGAAAGATACACTTAGATTTTTCATCTGTTTGTTTATTGGCATATCAACTCCTTATGGGTCATTTAATGCCGATATCTAATTTTCTTGAGAGATTTCAAATAATACAAATATTTTATTCTGTTTTCACAATTGAATATATGGCAGACAATACTCAGATTTTTTTTCCTACACATCTTTGTTTGAACATCATTACTAGAGTCGATAATGTTCGTGTTTTATGTTGTAGTTTTGTTGAAGTTATATTTTGGAATACAGTTTAATTTCTTTAAAACATTGTACGATATTATATGGATTAATGTCACAAAAGAGTTCTTTTATGTATATTGAGGTATTGTTGGTAATTTTACTATAAATAGGTATTGTTGGTAATTTTTTTTATATAAAAAATGTACTGCTGGTATTTTTACTATAAAAATGTATTGTTGTACTTTCATCAGGTTCACTATTTAACAATAGTTGGGTCTCTAACAAGTGCTACCACCCCGGCTCAGGATGGACCTGGGAACAGCAACAATTAAGATGTGGTTCCACGCCCCTCAAAACCTTCCGATCAGAGACCTTGCTGCCAGATCAAGTTTATCATCATACCCAGGACTCGATACACTTAAACTAACATATATTTTACACATCTCATTTCAAGTAATATTCTTGGGGATGTGTACAACAATCATAGCTTTATCCCAACAGTCATTGTATTACAGGAGGCTCTAAAGAGAGCCTGCAATGATTTTAATCTCTATGTCCTAGTGATGGCAACAACATGATATGCAACCAAATATAAAACTTTAGTATAAATTACTGATGGCGCTGAATGTGATGACGTACCGATTTCGCCCAGCAAGAAGCCCCCCCCCCACCTCGACGAAAATTCTGTTTCTCATAACAACGATTAATCAATGTTCAATATTGTTTTATCGACAAAGTTCAGGTGGTAAAGGCCTTGTCAATCAATTAATCAATAGAAATTGTTAAATCGAATACATTTCTGTGTGACAATGTGATATCAACAAGTTAGATTAGTATGATGCATGGATACTCACATATGCGTATATGGACATATGAACGCGTGCCTGAAAGACGATGCCAATTTTAACCAGTTTGGGAATAGATGTTATTCTAACAAAATTACCAAAGTCTCTGGCCATCTTGTGATTTAGTAAGAAAAAGATGCGGGATATCAATATTAAAGTCCCGAAATCAACTAAATGACTGCTTATAAGTAAGCATCATAGATAGCAGCGAGTTACTTGGGCAATGAAGTGAATGAAAACTGATTTCTCAACAATAATTTTAGAGTTACTTTAGACGAACCTGTTAGTTAACTCTCGGCCATTTAGATAATAATTGGATAAAAAACAAGTGACCCATCATTAGAATGTTTATGTTAGAATGGAAAAATTATCCAGGGGAAGAAGATCTGTGAAAAGCAATAATATCTCAGGCAATGAAATAGACAAAGCGGTGCAAAGTAAAAATAATCATAGTATAAATGATTTGTGAAGGTTAGATAATGTCTACAAGCCCAAATTAACATGTGAAATAATAAATATTTTATTCAATTAGATCAGACATTATGTCATATCTTTTGGGTTTATTTATAAATAAAACTTTACGTTCCACGTTGTTGTGACACTACAAAAACAAGTTATCACCATTTTTTATAAGGAGAGATAGTATAAACTGAAATTCCCATGGTTTATATCTTTGTTTATTGTGCAAACATTGACTTGCATTGACATAATATGTGTATGTAGATGGGTATGCACACACAGAAGAACACACAGAAGCACAAACACACACACACACACACACACACACATATATATATATATATATATATATATATATATAGATATCATATAGATAGATATCATATAGATAGATATCATATAGATTCAGTTAATATTAGATGTTGGGGAGTGCCTGTTTCATTCAATTCACCAATCAGTTGATGAATGAATTTTAAAACCTTTTTAGAACACGGAACATAGATTTCATATTAATGTTGCCTTGATTGTAATTGGTCATTACAAAGTCGTAATTTTCAATGTGTTGTTCAAAACGTTTGTCTTGTTAAACTTTGTACACGTTCTGAAATTGTAATCTTTCATTGCAAAATGGCCTCTTGGCGTTTCAGCAATCTGGCTACGAATGGAAAATTGTTACAATCCGTAATTTTTGCAACATCTGCAAAATAATTTGCAGTTTATTATAATTTGTGCATATATTGTGCAATATTCAGCACATTAATAAATGATATTGAAGATATAAGCAGTCAATATAGAAATTAACCCAGCAAGTTTGATGATCTCTTAAAACTTAAAACAACCTCCCCATTTTTATATCCACACTCTATCTATCTATCTATCTATCTATCTATCTATCTATCTATCTATCTATGTGTGCTTGTGTGTGTCAGTTCGTGGGTACGTTTACTAGTACTTATTACTATATGTGCAGATATATACTATTTTACCTGACTTTTGGTCCTAATGAAATTCCGCGGTTTTACTCTGAAATCAATCTCTTACAAAATCTTTTGCTTTCTGACGCCAAAGTTCCCCCTGTTTATGTCCAACCCGACTCCTAGTTTAATTTAATTCTCCATAAAAAAAATTTCTCCTGAAAGAGAAGGGATCCCCAAGGGATTTGGGCATAGAATTTGTTTCATCATACACAGAAATGCAGACTTCCTGACTCAAGTCTCATTAAATTGCTTTTATCTGGATTTTGTCAGGAAGCTAATCAATCCTTTTGATTACGACGATGTAATTCCAGTTGGTTTAAAGCGGGGGTTATATTTTACAACGAGAAGTTCCATTACAAGTAAAAAAAAAAATCTCTTATTCTGGATTCTGAAAACTAAAACTTCGAAATCAGAACATTTTCCAAAGAAAATTAATGGCAGTAATTTTCTGGTTTGCATTTCTCTCATTCAATTTCCAATTATTAAAATTATTATTTTATAATTCTGCTTATTCTTTCGTTCTTTAATTACTGAATACGCGTACGTTATGCGTCATAAATGAGGGACTGTTCCGTTTTAATCTCGAAAATGAGGGGAAGAGACGCTGTCTATTTTTAGCGAGAAAAAGAACCAATGAATGAATGAAAAAATAGAAAAAAAAGGAAAAAATGATAATACTCTCATGTGTTTAACGTCTGATTCTGTGAAATGTAAAATCTTTTCATTTGTGTCTTCTTTAAATAATAATATGCATTCATATTTATGATAGTTATAGAAATATTTTGTTAAAAGATGTTAAGCTGAAATATTAATACTTGGAAATGGTTTTTTTATGGGTATATTATAGTTGTTGAACTAGCAAGGAGGTTATTCAATCATTAACTGAATAATTAAGATTAATCAGAAAATTTACAGAGGCTAACCGTGAAATTTTCACCTGTATTTCTAGTAAATAATATTACAATTATGTCACATCAACCGTACACTTATTATGCATAGTCTTAATTTTATCTGCAGTGACATTGCAATTTCGTAATAATGCCTATAATAATATTAAAAACAGAACTTTTGTAAATTCCACAGAGATTTGGTTCAAAGTGATTGACAGGATTTATTGTGAACATTTAATAAGTGTAAGCATTTTGACGCCGGTAAAAAAACGAAAAAACTTTCAAACTCTTGAAGATATTGCCTTCCATTTCAAACCCTTTAATTTAATCGACAGAAGGAATGTGTTGGATGGGAGTTTTTTTCTTGCAATAATTTTTGCCAGTTAAAAAAAAAGAGAAAAAATGGGTATTAAATTATTTTCTAAAATTATTTTCTTTATCAACAATTGAAGACAGTTTTGTGTAACAATGATGTTTGTTTGTTTGTTTGGGTTTTATGGCATATCAACCACTGTGGGTTATTTAATGCCAAATACAGTTTATATGAATTTTAAATGCCTATTTTGTATGGAATAATATTGTTTTTCAAAAAAGTATAGCTGGTAATATTGTCCTTCAAAAAAGTATAGCTGGTAATATTGTTCTTCAAAAAAGAGTAGCTGGTAATAATATTTTTCCAAAAAAGTATAGCTGGTAATAATATTTTTTCCAAAACGTATGGCTGGCAATAATATTTTTTCAAAAACTTATAGCTGGTAATAATATTTTTTTTTCAAAAAGAAATGTACTGGAAACAGGGAGTTCACTATTTGCCCATAGCTGGGACCCCAACAGGTGCTACCACCACGGGTCAGGGTGGACCTGGGAACACCAGCAATTAAGAGGTGGTTCCACGCTTCCTCATAACCTCCTGATCAGAGGCATTGCTGTTGGATGCAGTTCAACGTCGTACCTAGGACGAGTGTAACAATGAGTAGTCAAACAAGATATAGGCATTTGGACTAAGTCTTTCTGTCTCACACACACACAGACACAGACACACACACACATATATATATACATATATATATACATATATATATATATACATATATATACATATATATATACATACACATATATACATACATATATATACATACATATATATATACATATATATATACATATATATATACATATATATATACATATATATATATACATATATATATACATATATATATATACATATATATACATACATATATATATATATATACATATACATATATATACATATGTATATATACATACATATATATACATACATACATATACCTATATATATACATATACATATATATATATACATATATACATATATATATATATATATATATATATATATATATATATATATATATATATATATATATATATATAGGCTGTTTCAAAAGTCTATGTCACATTTTTTCATTAAATACTATTGCTACCATGATTGAACTGGTACCATTTAAAAGCTAAAAGTGTCGCCTTGAATTTTGGGAAAAGTTGCATGTGGAGGAATCTGTAGATTTCATTTTCAAAATGAATGGGGCACCACCTCACTAGAGTATTGGAACATCAGTCTGACTAAAAGTTTGGTCGTATGTTCCGGTCAGACAGATCGCGTGTTCCTGCGATGGCCACCTAGGTCTTCATACCTCACGCCATCTGATTTTTCCTCTGGGGGTATGTGAAAAATCTCGTGTACGTACCTCCCCTTCCTAGAGACGTGGATGATCTGACGACGCGAATAACCGAAGTATTGGGCACCATTGACAACCCCATGTATGGACGTGTTTGGCAAGAATTGGATTATTGTTTGGCTGTGTATTGTGTAACCCGCGGTCTTCACATTGAACGCATGTAAAAAGCTGTATAGAAACGTAGAAATATTAGCTTTCAGGGAATGTAAATTGTGTTTGGTATCCTCAATTAAGATATACAGTGTCTCGAAAAAGACTTTTGAAACACTCTATTTATTGTCATAATGTAGGCACGTTTATTTCTATTCAGACATACTTGTTGTACCATGGCCCACTATTATATACGACCTCATATGTCACATTTCAGGCCAATTTCTAACAAAATTATTCAGTTTATAGTCAATTTATCTCTATTTTCTCTAAAATATGTTAAAACTACCCCCAAATTCACTAACAGGTTGTCTGTTTCTCTTTTTAAACAGAAAAGTAATAATAACAGACTGTGAGCAAACAAAAAGTTATTAAAAAAAATTAAGCAATATTACAAAACAAATAAAAGTAATAAAATTGACCAACAGTTTCTCTGTGAATCAATTTTCTTTTGACCTTTACCTATGTTTTAAAACATTCTCAAATATTTTTCCGATGAAAACTTTTGCTTGTTCACAAGTAAAACTTATCTTGGAAAATAAGATTCCAAAATTCTTTCAGTAGATTCACTTGTAGGGCTTTCATTATGTTTTACAATAAATTAACCTGCATAGTCAAGTATAACAAAACAAGCACAAAAGAAGTGTATGGATGTCCCAAAGTCACAGACATCAAAATGGTTTGCTGTTCAGGTGTATGGATGTCCCAAAGGCAAAGATATCCAAACGGTTTGCTATTTAACTGTGTGGATGTACCGAAAGCAAAGACATCTAAATGGTTTGGTGTTTAAGTGTGATATATAAGTGTTATATTTAAAATCGACGCTAATATGATCCCGCCCTCACTTTTAAAATAGTTCCTACTCTGGATGGAGTTCAATGAAAAGGTGTTAAATCCAGTCAAAGGAAGATCTTAATTTGATTTTCTTCTGCTTTTATTTAATTTTAACATCGACCTTCAGTTTCATTCTCTGGGATGACATTAGGCTTTGTCAACGAAATCGTGACATATTCCGTGTCAATCATCTCTTTCTTGAAATATCTTATGAACGACTCACCAACACCTCAGGAAGTTGGAACGTTTGCTTTAATGTTGACTTGTCTTTTTTTCACGTCTTGCATTTTTTCAACAACGAATAAAATAGTGTTATATTAGTATCACCGTTTGAAATTCCATTGATTTAAAAGCAAAGGTTTTCCATTATTTCATTCCTTTGCTCTTCTACCATTCCATTGCTCGTGTCTTCTCAGTTACTCCCTTATTACTTTCAGTCTTTCTTACCTGCCCAGATTTTTATTCAAATTCTATACAAAAATGTATTAGAAACAAAAAATGAACAAATATTTTCTTTGGCATGCTTTCCATCTCAACCTGATTTACTATATTTTTGTTTTACTGTTAATTGATAGCCAGCCACCACACTGGTCTTTATATTTCGTTCCTCTCAATCCATATTTTATATATACACTTTTTCTTTTCTTTTCGCATTTTTTTCTTCCTATTTTCACTCACCTTTTCGACTTTTCTCTACTTCCCATTTTTCAAAATTAATTTTATTATGTAAGTTTCTCAGTCATAACATGTAAATGAATCCATATGAAAAGAACCAAGATAATATCAGATACTACACTATGATCCTCGGCAAAAAAGCTTTAATGTCGTACTCATAAACAGAAAAATAGTAAATCTTTTTTAATTGATAATAATGAAGATTCCCTTTCGTTGTGTGTTGTGTGTTTTATTTTAATAAGATGGCCCGTCTCAAGTAGAAATAGTTTCCCTTGCTTGTTTATATGTAACTTTTTGTAGCCTGGAAGTATATCGATTGTGTGATGGATAATTATAAGTTACAATTCTAAGTTTCAGAAAGTCTGTGTATCTAAATACCAAGGGAATGTCGCCATTAATTAGCTGCCTGTATGACGGGTGGGAAATCCAAATGGAATTATTCTATTAAAATAAAAAAAAAATCATTGCTCGTTAATTAGCAAAAAATCTCATTCTAAAATATTATCGACCATGTTGGTCTAAATTTCTAATTACAAAGAAAGAATAATTAATATCAAAACAAAAGAAGAAATAATATTTTTAATACAAGACCAAAACTCGTCAACGATATTTTATTCCATTCAACAGGGACACAGAATAAGTAAAAACCCTTGATTTGAATATGAGAGAAAAGCGAATAAAAAAATCAACATGATTTATTTAATTTGTATATATGATGGAGATTTTTTTTTCAAACAGAATTGTAATTACTTGCTTATTTTTTTTACTTATTTCCGATAATGAAATTCCTTTTGCACAAAAGCCTCGATGATTACATTTTAATGATATATGATAAATATAGAGCCGGAAAGAATGATTTTTATGTAATTGAATAAGAAAGGTGCTGAAAAGTTCAGGGCACGACCAACATCACAAAACCAGATATTTGATAATTGAAGTACTGATTTTTGTTCGTGAATCAGGCCACTTTCCAGCACCTCCTTGTACATGTTTATGTAATTGTATCCAAATCATTTAATATCTTTATTATTTAACTTTCGGAACACATAAGACGAGACAGCATTTTAGTCTGAAGTTCTTGTTATTATAAAAATTTTTCAGTAGTTTTCCTTTTATTTTCCTTTTATCGCTTTTTACAAAGCAACGAAATCAACTCAACGACATATAAACAAAAACTAGAGCGATCACAGTCAAAGGGAAACCCCTACACCGACAAAAAAAAAGAAAAAAGATTTACGTCAGATTATTTTTTTTCCAAACCATGCTGTTTGTTCAACGAGCTTAAAGTGTAAAACAACCTGGGCAACAATAACAAAAATACAAATAACGAAAATCAAACGAAAGTAATAAAAATTGTAAAAATAATAATAAAAGTATTGTGTGCTGAAAAATTCTCAGCTTGGCTCACTTCCCAAAATCTGTCATATAACCAAATGTTTTAATAATTTCATCCTTATTAAAGCAATAAACCCACTAAGATCCAAGGGCTTATTGAAAATGAACGAAATTAAGAAAACGTTTTTGAGGAGAAAAAACAATAAAAAGAATGAGATTCAAGGAGACAGAAAATGACGATTGACGTTGTATTTAAATCTTTGAGGGTCGTTGGTGGCAGGGAAGCAAGAGACTTCCAAACACGAAAAGTACCAGAGACGACACAGAATAGCTGTTACAGGTGCATATAGCAATTTCAACTGGAAAATATAACACCTAGCTTCTAATCTAGTGCTACGCTTAATTTTGTGAAAAAAAAGGGACCAAAGAAGAAAGGCCATCAGAAAAACTGTCATGAAAATATTTATAAAAACGCACGAGAAAACTACGTTATGACGGCGGGAAATTGATTGAAGCCGAGATGCCATGTTAGGACCATTTCAGATTTTTAGGACTCTCTGGATAATTTTCAGAGGCACCAGACATATATAGCAACAATATGCAATGCACGGACGAATAGCAGGCTTATAGATGCGTAAAGTAGATTCTGATGAGAAGAACTATCTTTCACGACACAGTGAACAAACTTTTTAGAAGCAGACTTAGCAAATGATTCGATATAATCATTCTCCTAGAAGTTAGAATAAGTCATGTTGATGGAAAGCATAAAGTTTTTTTTAGGATGATTAAGATTAAGTGTAGTTTGGCTTTGAAGGTGTTGAAATTAGCAAGCCATTCATTGCCCCAGTAAATAACAGATTTACGGTCATTTTCGAGGTTAGCTGCAAATTTGAATTCATCGGTCAGATTTACCATTAAGAAGGAGTAAATAATGGTGTCGAAATAGTTACGGAGTCGAGAACTGCTGACATCGGGAAAGTGGTTGATAAGAATTAGGAACAAATAGGTCCAAAGGTTCGAGTCTTGGAAGACACTCACATTTATAGACACAAATCTAGAGGAGTATCTGTTCATGACAACTTTCATTTCGCAATTCGACAAGAAAGATTTAACCAAAAAAAATTCCTTTCATGGTCGAGCCGAGAAATTCTTATCACATCTTTGTAATGTTTCTTGCAAATTGGAAATATGGGAAAAATCATTCTTCTTCATAATGTCATAATCATTGAGGACCCTAGCCCCGAAATTGGTACTTTACTCTAAAACGTTTAGTAAACACCATGCTGTGAATCATGAAACTATCTCAGTAACTAGTCAGTCTATTGCCGACATTATTCATCTTAAAAGACAATTGAAGCCTATCTTCCAAATAGTAATGAAGGTTTATCTAACTAGAAAATAAATATTCAAAATAATAACTTTTTACCTGAGATTAAAAACCCGAATTCTGGTTCTGGCCACATATATATTACCTTCTGGTTTTAATCACATATATACGACATTTTATTTAAGAGGCTAGCAAAATAAGGGATTACAAACAATAATAATTATTAATAAAAGACAACATTTATAATAATATATTTACTGAAAGATTATATGTCCGAAGACTCTTAATACCGTCAGCATAGGATTTATTTTCTTTATTAAGTCGAGCACTCGGTTTTACAATTAATGGAAGCATTTCTTTTGGGGTTTCATTTTGTATATCTGAATTGACAAAATCATTAGTCATGTGCTTTGACATCATTATTTATGCAAACTTTTAAATTATTTATTACCGGAGATGAGAGCGGATAACTGAAATTTCGAAAAGCGGAAGCGCGGATAGGGAAGTCATTTAAACTACACTACAGCCGAAGCTATATCATGGTTATATGATTATTTCGGCAAGACGAAAACTGTGTTTATTGATATTGACCAATAAAATGTCAGATCAGGCCACTTTCCTATTACTTTGATCATATTTGACTTCTTAAAATGAAACCGAATGTTGTCCTTGTAGCTTCAGTTAATTAATATTTGTTTTGGCAATGTTGTACAGTATCAGTCAGAGGCCGGAAATTCATTGATGGACATTTTTCTTTTTCAAAAGGGAGATAATTTGAAATAAAAAAATGTCTTGAATAAAAAATGAAAAATTTCACAATTACATCTTAGAGCAGCCAGAATTTATTATATTTAACTTTCAAAAGAAAAAAGTTGCCTAATGAGATAAAAATAAAATAAATGTAATTATTCCTTTGACATTCTGGTAACATTTTCCCACAATAACAGCCAGAAGCGAATAGTGTGCTTATGTTTTTAATACTTCATTCGCGTAAATATATGAGAACGCAAAACATTGCAACTGAATTCTTTAGAAAACTGTCGTAATAAACTCACCCGATTTATTAAAGGAAATAGAAAATATAATGACGTTTTATTGTTTTATTATTGTTGCTAAGTACATCGACATTGTTTTTTCGTCTAAATTTAACATTTTTAAATCTAAAGTTTAAATGATTGATTCAAATAAAAACCAGACTGCGTAACATGCATATTTGAATTTTAGAATTAAATAATTAAAATTAAAGCTTAATTCAGATTGTTGCTATCAGAACTGATTTTTTAAAAAATGATGTTGAAATAATTATAGCAATCAATAGAATGATAAAAGATGATTCTCAACAGTAGAAAAAGAAGGCAATATATTAAGATGCTTCAAGACACTCAGATCGACAAGTAACTGTACAATTGGTAGCAGAATTACTGAAATGTATATATGGAAAGAGTGAGGCATAATTGAACAGAAGATTTGGAAAAGGGAAACATTTGTATTTCATAGACGGTGACGCGAATCTTGACTGATGAGCAAAAACGACTTCGGCTTCCGGGTTCATCTAATCTCTTGAGTAATGTCTGGAAGGGTCGTTACCGGTGATATTTTTTGTACGACCCGACAACAAAAAGCCAGTGCATACGGTGGAAGAAGACAAAGAATTATTCTCGGCACCACCAAAAAAACAAAACAAACAAAAAACAAAAGCGTACAGGTCTTGCTTGCAGTTCAAGACCAACGCATGTATGTTTCTTTGATCACAAGGGAAAATAGTTTACTACAAATTCTGAGCATAAGAATAATCTGCT
>OZ038485.1:2975000-2995000 GCA_964036315.1 Acanthosepion esculentum | reverse complement strand
AAGTTAAGAACAAAAAACGCTTTATGTATATAGCAAAGAAATGCAACAAAAATTAAAAGCAAGAAAAGTGAATTGAAATGCTTTAAAAGGAGTTGCTGTTTTAATAGGAATAGAAATTTTGATAATGTTATCAGTATAAATGCAGAGAGATATTCTAAGTTCTTAGATAAAATATTTTTGAGTTGTGCAAATAACAACCAAGAAGCTCTTGACACGTGGAAATATTTCTTCCCCGGATGTGTATTGCGCATTTTGCCAAAACCGTTTTAAAAACACCAGATGGCCCTCAACCTCTCGAGATATTAATCCAATAGAAAACTTGCAATCCATCATTAAAAAGAGATTTATATCAGATTGCAAAACAATATTCATCAAAGATCTTTGGGAAACAATAAAAGCTGATGCTAGCTAAATGAAAAGAGTACAGAATGAAAAGAAATGATTGGAGAAAGGACAGATGAAGGTTATAAAAGATCAAGGGAGCAATAGTAAACATAGAGAATAATAATTCATTCAGGTAAATGCGACGTTTCTGTCTATATTTCTGAGATGAGATATTATGCACACTATTTACATTGTTCGGACTATCGTCCTCATCTTTGTCGCCATATTTATTACAACGTTTCGGCCGTTGTACGCTCCGGCCTTCTTCAGGTGGTTGTACGCTCCGGCCTTCAGGTGGTTGAATGTCGAACAGAACCCTTTATTTCGCTCGCTTGAGTAGACTGTTCTAGTTCCACGTGCCATGTCTCAAGGACACATGGCACAGTGGATAAAGGCGTTAGTTAGATCCAGTGACAGGACCCAAAGAGTGTGAGTTCAATACCTTGTTAAGGCGGTGGAGAACTTGAAGAGGTGAATTAACGGAGGTGACTGATAATTCACCACTCCAAGTTCTCCACTGCCTTAACCAGGTATTGAACTCACAGCTCTTTGGGGTCCTATCACTGGATTTAACCAACGCCATTAACCACTGTGCCAAGTGAATTAATAGGAGATAACTGATAACTGACATCCATTAGACATGGCACGTGGAACTAGAACAGTTTACCCCAGAGAGCTAAATAAAGGGTTCAGTTCGACATTCCAACCACCTGAAGAAGGCTGGAGCATACGACAGCCGAAACGTTGTGATAAATATAGCAACAAAGATGAGGACAATAGTCCGAATAATGTAAATAGTGTACATAATACTTCATCTCAGAAATATAGACAGATGTACTTTGTATAGTAAATCATAACACCTCTCAGAGATTATTAGAAACACTTTTATATGAATAGATATGCTTATAAATTATAAGTATATCCTAAAATGTTTACTAATATCGTTTGTTTAATACTATTTTATCGGGAAAACATTGATTTACATAATAAAAAGTGATAGTGCATAGATCATTATCATATCATTATCACCATTATTCAACTGATTCAGGTGTTATAAGGCGGATCCAATATTGAGATTCTGGTAATGTTAAGGCATTATTTTCAACTGGGCTTCAAAGCCGCTGAAGCAGGTTGCCGTTTTCAGGAATTGGGATGAAATGAAACAATAGTTGACCATTCTTCCAAATATTGGTCTCAACGCTGTATGGCTGTTGACTCTCCCTTGAAATAAATCCCAACGTAACAGAAATTAGGCATGTATAACGAATTAGACACGGCTTAAGGATCTAACCAACTAAAACTAAAGCTGTCTGCACATTAAAAATGTCTCTGAAAACGGTATTAATTCCTCTCCATATACTGTATCACATTTTGCCATATATATATTAACAGAAAATGCCTGATTCTTGGCATTGCACAAATTCTGACAGTGAAGAAGGAAGCACAGCGTTCAGTCAGGAATTCCTTTATAAGAATTGTCAAACTTGACATGGGACAATATAGAATATATTATAAATAAGATATTAAAAATAATCTATTAAAAATAATAGTTTCACATGGATAGCATAATGAAGAACATTTCTCAGTTGGAATATTTAATCGGATGTAAATCTGTCTCTCTTTTCTAAAGCTGGGGAAAAGCCAGTTAGACATTTGTTTTTATGTTTTAAAAAAGTGCTAATCGCCCGTGAATATGATTTGACAAGATGGAGGATCACATATTGCTGTTATTTGAACAAAGTTGAGTGGAGTAAATGGGTCCGACTTCAGTTAAGAATAATGCTGACCTCATCCGTCGCCTGTGCGTCTCTTACAGTAAATATCCATCTTCAGCTACAACTCTGATATTGCTTCCGTGATATTCCATCCTGTTATAAACGTTATTAAAGTTATAACAGATATTACTTATTCAGTCAAAGATTAAATATTTTGTTTTCAGTAATAGTCGATATTTTATTTTTGGTTATAGCTGTGATCTTCCATTTTTTTTTTGTATTGGCTAGGATATTCTCTCTTCAGCTACAACTTTCATATTCGCTTGTCAGCAATAAGTGTAATATTCCTTCTTCTTTTGATATAAATGTAATTTCTCATATCGATATCCTTACAGAGTAAAACTTTCTTTATGAAAACATTTTTAATGACTTCGGCGTTGAACAGAACGTTTCCGATTCTCGTATTTTCTATTGATCAATAATTAGTTTCCATTCTTTCCTCAGTAATAATCTTGAATAAATTTCAAAATAGGGATCTTCCTAATTCCCACTCAATTCAGATGAAAGTCTTTTATCAATTATCTTTAATTTCATAATTTCAAGAAGGCTTTATTTGGGGGATTAATTTCTCTTACATTAACTCAACGAATTGATATATTCGAATTATAGCAGAACATCGTCTGCTATCTTCATATTTGAAATTCACATATTGATTACAGAAGATTATAAACCATACACATACTGGATGATGTAATGTCCTACCTTAATCTCACTTAATCTCAACCTTAATCTCACTTGATTAAGTTTGAAGAAAGTTTAAGAGGAAATCTGGCAAACTTAAACTCATGCCAGGTAATTTTACAATTTTTCTTTTAAGTCATGTAAATTATTTTCCTTGAAAGTGAAACATTATAATTATCCAATTTCTGTTTGTTGACGTAAATGGTACATTATACCAGGAAAAAAAGAAAGTTGTTTAGAGATATAGATCAATGCCATTAAAATGAGAAAACCTGAAGAATAAAAATAAAATGAATGATCAATTTACAATTTAATATTGTAATAGTTTAACGTCAGTATTCTCCATCCACAACGGCGATAATGATCCGAATTTGTTTTTGTTCTTTTAAAAATAACCGAAAATAAAAAGATATGAACATTGAAAGAGATAAATAAATTAAGTCAATCCACGATGTTGGTTTGCACATATCTTCCAGAGATCTCCATCTTATATTAATTAATTAATATTATATAATATTTACTTAAATATATTATATAAACGTCAGTGGTGCTTCCAGAATTTAAACTTCGATATACGAAGGTCAGTCAGTCATACTTTCGGTACACAACTTCAAAGTTTTGGTAAATCTCTGCAGACAATTTCCTAAGAGAGAGAAAATCCAACAAAAAAAATCTACGAACGCACGACTTTACTTCTATCATCCTACCTCATTAGGACAATCTATCTATATATAAAATTCTGTGATTTCCTTTTGTCCATCCGACCTGTCATACCCTCTAAAATAGCTATATATTGACTAATCAAAATCAAATTTTGGTGAGAAGTGTAAACAGGTAATGGGGAGAATGTCCATTTGGTTACAATAGGGTGTGTAGCTTAGTACGATAAATTTTCATTATTTGGGGGGGGGGATTAAGCTCTATTATTTAACATACAAAATACTTCCACTGTTTAAAAAAAAAAACAATTTAATGATTAAAATAACAAATACTTATTCAATAAAAATTCAATATTGTTTTTTCCATATCTTTTCTTTAAGTTTTTATATATACAAGCATCTAGTTTCCAGTTTGCCTGCGGTTACGAAAACTATAAACAAATCACAAGGCTAAACACTTTAAAAAGTTGGAATTTGGCTCCAGAAAGAAATATTTACGCAAAGTGAGTTGTGTGTTGTATACCTAAGAGTAAGAAATTTATTCTTCGCTGTTCAAAAGGAAAAAAAGATTTCTTTCAAAAAAATATTGTTTGTCATAAAGTCCTATAAAATTAAATTAGATTAAAAAAATTATTAAACCGAGTTTTTGTCAAAGTATTTTTTCAAAAAAATCAGCTTATTTCATCGCTTGGTTTGCGACATTGAACGAAACGTAGAGTTTGTAAATCGCGACAAAAATGTTAGCGATAACTTCAACAATACGAAATACTGTGAGTTTCCGACACCAGTGTTGCCAACATATACTAGTATTATGGAAATTCTTGGTTTCAAAAGCTATAATAGCCTTACGAGCACGGGGATAAGATTTGTCCGGCACTCCTGAAAAAAGAAACTGAAAACTCTCCTTAATATACAAGGGAAGTCAAGACCCATTGATTTATACAATGACGCACCAAAAGTCATTAGACAACTAGTATTGTACAGGATTTTCTCTAACAACTTGACTTGACATCTATTCTACAACTGAGCGGAACACTTCTGGAGAGATGCTTTGCTATAACGTCTTGATTAATGTTCCCAGTTTATTGATATTTGTAGGTTCATGGTTTTCTGTACAAATAGACTTGTTCACTACGTACCAACAATGCTCGTTTGGGCTCATATCGGGTAAACCTGGTGGTCGCACACTTCATCAGAGGTTCCTAGAATGTTCCTCAAACTAATTCTGGGTAACTTGAGTTCAATGACTCAGTACATATTATCCTGTTGCAATACCCAATCGTTGTTGGGACACATGAAGTATATGAATGACTCTCATCACCAGTCAATGACGGACCAGGCCTATACATTATAAAACGATCACAAACGTAACTCATTTGACAGGTTGACAGTCTTCCAAGGCTGAATTAACGATATCACGATTCTATGTGATGCATTATATAGCACACTGGTAGATATTATGTTAAAGAACGGTGAACTGATCTGCTGCATTTGCGTCTGGTACCTCTTCGATGGAATATCAATCTGATTTTAATCAGTGTCACTTGTGTATAACCGCAGCTTATTCTAGCCGAATACCTCTGATCATGATAATTAAGGCTCCGTACTCGGTCCTTATGCTGTCTACGATAGACGCCATCTTCTGGATCCTTCTTTAAGTCCGATCAATAATTTTAGAGCTTTTATAAATCGATGATAATTAACACATATACGTATATAATGGGATGGAAGTATTTTTGAGATATTACGCTGCCGCCTCTACACTCCTCCGACAATCAATCCTAATTCTGAGATCATAGACTGTGTTTTCTCTACTACGATAATACATACAGACGTGTGAGCTTTAAAGTTATTAAGTCAATAAATTATCGAAAATTAAGGTTTATTCTAAGGTTGATGTGTGGCTATCAGATTAGCAATTCCACCTTTATTGAAACCACCTGTTCCCGATACTTGGTGACGAGGTGGGTGCTGATAAGAGTCCTTCTTTCATCGGGAGACGCTGAGGGAAAGAAGAAAGGTATCGATTTTCGAGATCATGGCACCAATAATTACCGATTGTTAACTTGAATTCCTTGTGGCGAAAATGAAAGGTAGATTTGCATTATTCTGGCTGCAATCAGGATAAGGAGTTTGATTTAAAAAATAGATGCTTACTTTTCCTTGAAATATTTGATTACGTAAAAGCGAAGTAATTCTTGAACTTATGTGACGATCGATTATTGTGAACTATTATTTAAGATTGCACCGAAAACCACCGGCATTCATTTGATTGTTTAGGAAATATTTTAGAACTTCTATTTCGTACTTGATAAACTGATTTTATAGAGGAAAGCAGAAAGGGGCAAGTAAGCCAAGCAAAGTGAAAAGCAGAGTAAAAACGTAGAGACTTGTCAGGGAGGCACAGACAAAGTCAAGACAGATAAACAGATTATTATTTTTGGTATGAATAGAACGATATCCGTTTGGCATTGATGTTGTCAGTTTTAAGATGTAATCCTATCGGAAGACCCTGTCAATCTCAGATTACTTCTGTCAACCCAAGGTTAATATGGTTCATCTGCAGGCATAATTTCCAAACACTAGCGGCTTCTGCTATTCTGTCAGTAATGAAATACGTATATCTTTTGTCTTTTGTTATTTCCCCTGTCTAAGTCTATTCATGTTTTGGAAATCTCAGTCTATTAATATCTATCTTAGATTGCTACAAGAACCGACTCATAAACATATGTTTATGTTGACAGGAAAAGCTTATACTGATTTCCCTCTAATGTCATTTTGAAAGGCCTGAACACACTTCTGCCTGAGTTTTGTTTTACCTGTAGATAAAATTCTTAAATCAATCGTGATTGGTATTCCAACATTTGTGGAAAATTATCTCTTAAGGTGTACTATATTTATGGGATAAAGTGCTCAATATCAGAGATAGAGCGTGTGTAAATATAAAAGTGAACATAGAAGTCAACACTTAGAGGCGACAGTCTGTTTCATGCTAGATGCAATCGTCGGGCCACGAGTACTGTTATTTTTTCGGCACTCGTGGCCTGACGATTGCATCTAGCATGAAACAGACTGTCGCCTCTAAGTGTTGACTTCTATGTTCACTTCTATATTATATATATATATATATATATATATATATATATATATATATATATATATATATATATATACAGTTCCTCCATATATATATATATATATATATATAATATAGTTTTAAGCTGTGCTATATTTATTAGAGATAGAGCGTATGTAAATATAAATATAAAAGTGAACATTGAAGTCAACACTCAGAGTGTTGACGTCAATGTTCATATATATATATATATATATATATATATATATATATATATATATATATATATGCGTATTTAGGCATAAAATTCTCTTTTAGGCATCTCTGACTGAATAAATTACAAACATTATGTCTGATTATGTTTATCATAATCCTTTCATATTCACGAATATTTTTCCGTATATTACAATTAAATGAGGCCAGAAATACACTGTAACACTGAAAATCACTTTTATTTCCCAAATACTTTTCATCATTTCTGAGATCAGCGATGCAACTGGTAAGGCAAAAACTATGTGTAGCTATCCATTACTTTTATTTCAGATAGAGTGTATCTGTAAAGGAACAAAATATATAAAAAGACATGGGGAAAAACTATTCTTAGCCAACGTGTTTCATCCTCAAGGGACTTTATCAAGGCAAAAGTAGGATTTATTTGGTTGTACATGTTTATATACAAGAGCAAATATGTCATTGGTTTATCAAGGATTTTAAATTTGAGAACGTTCATGAATATTCATAAGGTCGTTGAAAGGTCAGTCAAAATGTATGGAGGGCACAATGTGCCATAATTCAAATTCTGGTAAAGCTGAATATTGTTTAAATTGGGATCAGATTGTTATAGTTTGGGATGGACGTATGTGCTGTACATACTAAAAAATAGAGGCATGTGTCCGAGTGGTAAAAACGTTCGCATTCTGACAATAAGACCCGGGTTCGAATCTCACCATGATCGATTTGTCAAGAAGGAAACTTCCTGATGTTATCGGAATGAAGGGGTCGATTCCAGCGTGCGGCACCTTTGGAAAGTGCCTGAAAACCATACCACGGGTTGACCCAAGCCTTGTGAGTGAAATTCGCTTGAGGATGAAATAGAACTAATGTTTTTAATTTAATTACAAAATTAAATTCGAAGCTTTTAGCTTCCATTTTTGAAACATGGTTATTACTGCGTAGCGAAAAAAAACATATTTTGAATCAGTTAATATATATATATATATATATATATATATATATATATATATATATATATATATATATACACAAATTCACGGAGCTCCTTCTAATAACCGTCAAATTATAGCACTCTGTCAATCAAACTGAATAAAAAGAATAAATAAAAACAAGAAAACTAAAACAAACATTTAAAAGACATTTCTTGTCCGGTCAATTTAATAAAATATTTTCGTGTTACTCTAAAGGTTATCATATCAACACACACACACACACACACACATACAAACATATATAAATGTATTGCTTAAACGTTATTATTAATGGATACCCATATTTCAGCAGATTCTCCGTTTTTACTTATTTATTTATTAAACGGTAAATATTTTTATTTTCATCTCCGGCGGGTGGGGGCATATTTTTCTAATAAGATTTCTCGAATATTCAGGCCGATATTTGAAAATGGATAAATATGCTGTTTAATAAATAAATAAAAAAACATCATCTACTCAAATATGGGTATCCATTAAAAATAACGTTTACGCAATAAATGAAAATATATCGTACTATACAATGGCTTTAATTCGTCTCTCAGTATAAACGAGGTACTTTCATGTGCGACCGGCAGATTTGTAAGTGTTTTTGAAGGCCTGCGGGAAAAAATAATATATTTTTCTGCCACGCATTTAGGAACGAATGCGAAGATTTACAGCATTACCTCCTCTTATACATCCTAAGTTTGCGAGTTGACTCGGCGTGGGCGGATACCAGAACATTCATGGGTACCCAAGATGGAATGTTAGAAACCTGAGTTATCCCCTGAAACAAGTGCCACTTCGTATCTATTGTAACGTATTTATGGGTTGTAGCGCGGAGTTGAACATTAAGGCCTTTGGAATGAAATGCTATTTCATCATCGATGCATACCAGCCAAGTTTAGCTCTGTAAGAATATTCACAGAACTGAACCCATGAAAACGCCATCACATTGGATGTAGATATTATTTTGATGCTTATAGAAAAGAGCCTAAGTGGTACAAGTCAAAGATAGTTTTCGTAATATATTAGGTTTAATTTGTAACGGAGAGAGAGAGATGGATTGTTGTAAATATTCTTTCTAATTATAGCGATTGTTTCTCTAACTGGGACTTTGATAAATAAATTTTTATTATCAAGTGAGTCTATGGTTTCATTATTAGGTCTTTGTGTTTTTAAGATTTGGATTAGTTCCTGAGTTGATTTGATTCTGTATTTACTAGGTATGTATGGTGTAATGAGTTGGTTAATGCTTTTAGTTAATTGGTAAACCAGTGTGTAGATTGCGATATGATGGGTCTGAGATGGAAATTAGACTTGTGTATTTTTATAGTTTCATACATATATCCTGAATTAATTTTATAAAACTCCTTCCCTTTAAAACAAATACCTTCCAACCAACCCTGACCCCTGTCTCGTGTATTTCGTCTGACAAACGTTAAAATGGATAAATTATATATTAGTTTCTCGACTGGTTGATGTTTTAGTTTTCACAGTTAAATTCTATTTCCGGCTTGGAGATGCAATCAACGATATACTCGAAATCGAATCTCGACAGAAATCTACAAAAATAATAAGAAACTTTAGTTTCAATAGCGTGAAGACCGTGGATAATTCAAAGGGGATCCTTCACTTGAAATTCACCATAACCAGGGATTATCACCATACGCAGGGATTACCAACATAACCAGGGATTATCACCATACGCAGGGATTATCGCATTGAGCAGAGCGACAAGACGAACATTGAACTAAATACATTGAGCTGTTGGAAAAATACCGACGCAAAGGAGAGAAAATGAGTTGTTTAGTTATTGAAGTTATTGAAGTGGAATACAAAAATTTCGCAGTGCAGTTATTTCGCTGGGCCTACATGTTAGTCATGACAGGACCAATAGATCAAGTGCGATCAGGTTAGTTAGCGGGCAGTGGTTGTTTCAGGAGAGGAAAGTTGTGTATCGTGCTATCGGAACCAGAATTTATGCAGGCCAGTTTGAATATTTCAACAACAGGTGGTACGTTTTTGATGCAGTTAAGTAACAAACAATAGAGGATGCATTATTTGGCAAACATTGACAGACACACTCCCGTAGATCTATTCACTCAGCAGTCAAACGAAATTATGTGAGCATGTATATTGTGCGATCGTTACATTCTCAGTGAATATGTTTGAAATTTTGCCTAAAACTTGAACATTCCTTTGCAGAAATTATTCGAATAATCATGAAGGATTTCAAGGATAATTCAATGACAACATAACATTTTAGTATGAACGCCTAGGAATCTATGGAAGTCGATCCATGTCTTGGCAGATCTCCAAAAATCAGTGCACTCAAAAATGTTCAATGCAGGTGCGCTGGAATCAAAGGTGAATCGGCGATTGCTACTAAGAGATTTGTAAGATCTAGGGGTTTCAAGGATGGTCCAGGAAGGTTCTAACCATATTAATTGTTTTGAATGCGTCCTGGACAGTAATCGTTGTCAAAATAATGCAGCACCAAAGTCTCTTCAGTTAGAAAATCTATATTTGAATGCCTGTGACCGCTTGCTTTTCTGAAAGCTAAAACCACTACTGAAAAATCGTGGGTGAGATTAAGGAGGAGAGGATGTGACAAAGTAGAACATGACAAAGTGGAAATGTGTGCTTGGATAGTTATGGGAGCTTCCAAATGAGTACTTTAAAAGAAATACAGCTGTGCTATAGATAGGCGATGTCCGTTAATATTAAATGTGACCGTTCATTCCGGTACATACCTAATATATAATCGTGTTAGAAGAACCATAACTAAGAAAGTGAATGTTTCACATCTAACCATGGCTAACATGGATTGTTTGCGGGCAATTTGTTTAACCAATTCTGCTGGGTTCATCCATCATCTAGTCTCTCTTTCAGATGAAGTTAATATTTGTAAATAGATACATTACTGGAGACATTTGTGGTGAGATAGATAGATAGATAGATAGATAGATAGATAGATAGATAGATAATGAACAGAGATAGTGTTGTCGTGGGATCCACCTAATCTGCATAGGTGACTACCGACTATATAAATAATGGTTGGTACCGGAAGACAGGGAGGGGAATCACGAGATCCAACTAGAGACTCTGCCCGACTGCGACTTAGTCAACACATTCTCCAGGAACGGTCTTCCCAGAAATATACAGAAATACTATATGTAAATATTGTGTGCATTTTCTTGTTATAATACATTCTTGTTCTAAGTACATTTCGTGTTGCATTATTATTCCATGCATTAGTCGAGATTCAACAATGAGTCAAGACTCAACAATGGCGACGAAGTAGAACGAACCATACGCCAAGTTTCAACAATGGCGACGAAGTAGAACGAACCATACGGAAAAAAGAAAGAATTAATAGTGAGAGTTTTCAACAATTGGGACAAGTCATTGAAGAACCCAGGCTGAAAAAAAAAACTATTAATTCAAAGTCCAACGTTAACGTAACGACGAAGGATTCTGAACTTCTGGATATGTAGAACTCGTTAAAAGACGACTAAGCATAAAGGAACGTTCACTCAGAAAAATTTGAAAGGTGTCGTAAACGAATAACGGTAATTTAAATTAAAAAATTATCTACAACGAGACACCCTCTAAAAAGAAAAATTGGCCGACTACAAAAACATGCATGGATTTAAAAGGAGCACAAATACACCGTGTCGACTTTGAAAGGTAACAAACTTTAAAAAATATTTTATTTGTTCAACAATATAGTGACGAATTACCCCTGATAAGAAAATCAGACGTTGTCATTGAAATACGCGAACAGAAGTCGAAAACGAAAAAAAAAAAGTCCGACGCTCTCTGTTCATGAAAAAAAAAAAAATATACCAAAGTTGATTAGCACGGGCGTGAATGTAAAAGCAAGACATGAAATTTAAAAGTCGTACGTTGTTTCGATTTTTTTGGTCAGCTTATATGATATTCGTGGATACACAAATTAAAAGTATATTCCTTGTTGCATGAACACTATCAGCTAAAAATGGAGGAACTATCCAAAGTCATATCTGAATTATTCAAAAGACAGCAAGAACAACAGATAGCGCTGCAAAAATATCAAGAACGGCAAGAGGAAAGACTTTTAGAAATTCAAAAGTTAACACTGGAGAAATTAAACAACTATCAGGCAAACGAGGGAAATTCTTCATATTCTAATAACACCATATTTAATTCGCTGGAAACTTTCAACTATGTGCCAGACGAAGAAAAAACGTTTGAAGCGTACTTTAAACGATATGAAGATATTTTCTACACAGACTGTGAAAACTGGTCGAATTCAAGAAAAGTCAGTCTATTACTAAGAAAGCTAGGTACAGCAGAACATAGCAAATTTGTAGATTTTATTCTACCGAGAAAAACAACTGAATTGGAATTCTCGGAAACAGTGAAATTGCTAAAAGAGCTGTTTGGAGCAAATATGTCGCTTTGGCATAAGCGATGGTTATGCATGAATGTCTCTAAATCCGACGATCAGGAATACTTAACATATGCATCTATAGTGAATAGACATTGTGACAATTTCAGATTGGCAGAGATTACGGTTGAAGAATTCAAGTGTTTAATTTTTGCTCAGGGACTGGTATCCAGTAAGAGTGCCGAAATAAGACGTAGAGTTTTGTCTAAACTCGAATCTGAACAAGGCCTTACCCTGCAAAAGTTAGCAGAGGAGTGTCAACGGGCCGTAAGTTTAAAGAAAGAGTCGCAAAAAATCGAAGAAGCTGGTATTGCTTATATTAAAAAAAAAACAGTCAAATTACCCATCAGAGAAAAATTGGAGAAAAAATTCGGCGTATTTTAATAATAGACAAGAAAATAAAAAGAACGAAAATAAAAAGGTCCCACCATATAATTGCAGACGTTGTAACGAAAGACATTGGGAGGTAAATTGCCCATATAGAAATAAGAAATGTTTCGTGTGCCAAAAGAACGGTCACAAAGGATCGTGTTGTAAAACGAAAAAATTCAATAACCGAATTAGACAAACAAATTCGAATATCAAATCAGATAGAGATTTGAGGAAATATGTGACGACTGAAATATTCAAAAAGAATATAGATTTCAACTCGATTCGGGGTCAGATTCAACAATAATGAACGATAAAACATGGAAAATTTTAAAAAGGCCTACAATAATGAAGTCAACGAAACTCGCTCGAACGGTAACTGGAAAGGAAATTAACTTCGAAGGCGAGGTTGTACTTCCCATGAAATTGAACGGGATCGTTAAAAAAATGAAAGTTTTCATTCTGAAAAATGGAGAAAACTTGTTGGGTACAGATTTTATTGAAACATTCGAATTGTGGGATAAACCGTTAAACTCTTTCTGCAGAAAAGTAGAAAGTAATACGCAAACAAGACAGGACATTAAAGATGAATTAAAGAAAAAGTTTCCGGAAACCTTCACACCTGGTCTTGGAAGATGTAACAAGTTTGAAGCTAAATTTGAATTAAAGGAAAATACTATGCCTATTTTTAAAAAGAAACGTAACGTGCCTTTCGCAAGGGTAGAGAAAGTTAACGAACAACTTGATAGGCATGGAAAAAAAAGATATTAAAATTAAGCAGATTGATATATACATAGGAACTATGCAAAGGGGATCTACAAAGAAATAACCAGAATCATCATCCCATATAGGAAGCCAGTTGAAATCCAACAAGGATTCCAAGGCTTGGGAGGGGGGTGTTGTGGTGGGATCCACCTAATCTGCATAGGTGACTACCGACTATATAAATAATGGTTGGTACTGGAAGACAGGGAGGGGAATCACGAGATCCAACTAGAGACTCTGCCCGACTGCGACTTAGTCAACACATTCTCCAGGAACGGTCTTCCCAGAAATATACAGAAATACTATATGTAAATATTGTGTACATTTTCTTGTTATAATACATTCTTGTTCTAATTACATTTCGTGTTGCATTATTATTCCATGCATTAGTCGAGATTCAACAATGAGTCAAGACTCAACAGATAGATAGATAGATAGATAGATAGATAGATAGATAGATAGATAATGAACAGAGATAGATAGATAGATAGATAGATAGATAGATAGATAGATAGATAGATAGATAGATAGATAGAGGAAGAGAGAGAGAGAGATGAAAAAGAAGAAAATAATAACAGAATTATAGATAAACAAAACTTTAAAAATGTAAGGGATATTTCCAGAGGGTAGAATCTTGAAAGTTTCAAAGAATCTTAAAGCATTAAATTATCATTTAAATGAAACTTGGGAGAATTCCTATCCGACCAAGAAGGAGAGGAAAAGCATATTTAGGATCCAATCATATGAAAGCAAATTGCAAACATTTCATGCAGGCAACCAAAGAATGTAAGAATGAATATAAAAATTATCAAATAAATATTTTAACAAAAATATAAAAAGTAAAAGCAAAACAAACCCAAGATAAATTGACGAGATTTCCCCATCGGAATCCGATTCAAATATTTTCAAAACGATTTTCTAAACAGTAATTATAAATGTATTTATAAACTGTTAATTTCAATTGTGTTTCCTTTTCTAACCTCAGCAGAAACAGAAATACACTTCACCAAAATGATTTTTTTATTCAAAATAGTTTTTCATAATAATGTAAAAATTTCTATCTCTTTTCCTTTCTCTTTTCACACACACACACACACACACACACACACACACACACACACACACACACACACACACACATATATATATATATATATATATATATATATATATACAGAACCCAGTGCGTCTGAAGATTATTTTTTAATAATTTTTATTGTTCAATATATATATATATATATATATATATATATATATATATATATATATATATATTACACCAAAATATAGTTAGTTTTAAGCCATTCTGTATACGGCTATCATCAGTCTCTAAGTATCTGTCTCGAAACATTGTTTTAAATTTATTTTCAATGTCAGTCCTCCTCTAGTAGACGCCTTGTTACTGATACTGGGTTTGTGTTAGCGATTGGTGGGGGGCGTAAGGTATCTTATCCCGGAGGGGCGATCTGGGGTTGGAGTTTATTTATGGCCAGGACTTGTGGTTTGTAGTTTAATATCAGTTCCTACTATGTGGTGTTTCTTATAAAAATCCCCGGAGTATCTTTTTCTGGGATTCACAGTAAATAGTTTCTTAATACAGCTGTCTAATATTATTAATAATATTAATGAAGGGTGGGGGATTTAAACTTAAGCCCGTTAAGATTAACGTAAATTTGTTGAGTTATAGATTGTGGGTAATACCGGAGCACCCAATGGAATAAATCATGCTGTCCAACACACTTATATGCGTAGATATCTTCAAACATACATATATGTAGATTTATTTGTTCATACATATATGCCATTATACGTACACATACACCCCCGCATATATGCACATGTATTCTTAGTAATTTGAATTTATTTCTATGTCTACATTTCGTGACTAGTTCTCTTCGTTGAGCTAATAGTTTTTAATACGTACAATACATATATATATATATATATATATATATATATACATACATATATATATATATATATACATATATATATATATATATATATATATATATATATATATATATATGTATATATATGAGTTGATACGACATAGAAAGGGACAAAAATGCACAGATTGAGTACATCAAATAACACAGGGCTCGAAACATAAAACTAAATAAATAAAATAAAAACCAAATATTTAAACGAACTACTTAGTTTTGTCCAATCATAAAAATAGATAACGGTTTTTTTTTGTGTGTTTTTTTTTACAAAACTGTCCTTCAAGGGTAACATTATGTTTTTGCATTCTTAATTACCTGAAGATCACGAGAGCGCGAAACTTGAGGAGCAACCCGTGTTACCCTGCGTTGAGTGTTGACGTTGTCTAACGTTTATTCGCTTTGTCTAGATAGTCTCGGCGTTAAGTATTTTAATTTACTGCGTAGGTAGGTGTTCACCTTTTTCTTTTCTTCTTTTTTTCTTGTGTAAGCTATTAAATCTTTTGTCATGTTGCATGTTGGTCACACCGATATTTTTTTTTTAGTATATGTTTCATTAAAAATGATTGATTTTTATTCAGTTTTGTTTGTGTTCTCTTTTCTGGACATAAAGTGTGTACAAACTATCCGAATATTTTATATATCCGAGCGCTTTCGGCTATTCTGTTAGTCATTATCAAGCATCTTTTTTTAACAGTTTATCTAGGTTTCTGTATGTGTATATCTATAGTGATAGGAATGTTTTTTACTTATTTTCTAAACATGTAAATTGTGCCACGTTCATAGTTTATATTATAGTGTTGACTTTTTGGTTGTTTTTTTTTTTACTAATACTTTTATTATTTTTAATCTTTTTAAAGAAGTGAATGAGGCTCTATTATAGTTGTATTTTATACGAGTATGCTGCGGAGTCTGGTAGGTTTCTCTGTGTGTTTAAACGGGTCCCAATTGGGCTGAGGTCAGAGAGATGTACTGTGAGTCTCCTTCATAGGCATGTAGTGGTATGTCCAATATAATTATTTGTGAATTTCATTTGATCAGAAACGCAGTGCCTTAAGGGATGATGTACATTCATATATAATATTCGTTCTCAGTAATTTGAATCTTGCAGGTGAGTTGTTACTGTTGACTATAAGATTAGCTGTTTTAATTTTTTTATAGTAGATAATTTTAATTATGTTTTTGTTCTGGTCGACTGGAGCTGTGTATTTCTTTATAATGTTTCTACAGGAAAATCCATCCTGCTTACAGTTAACGTATATTTGTTTTTTTTTATAGAAAATGTTAATTTTTTTATCTGTACGTTTAGTGTTACTTTTGTTTACTTTAGAAAGAAATAGTCTAATGTGACGATCTATGAGGTAGTTCGGAAAACCGTTATAAATTAGTGTCTGCTTCACGTTATTGACTTCTTTAAAGAAGATTGGACAAGGGGATAAATTCTCGTGCTCTACCTTGAGGAAATTTTTATATCTAATTGATCATTCACTCGTAAAATTAGCGTGACAAGAGTTATTTCTAGATACTAAAAGAACATCTAAGAATGGGAGTTTATATATGTTAATGACAGAGTTTTTTTAAATATAGTTTTGAGATTATCAAATTCTTCTTTGTTTTTCGCTCAAATAAAAATATCGTATGCAGAGCGTCGCACTACATTGTCAGTCGTCTTTAATGAAACTTGTAAAAAACGGGTTGCAGTCAAAATAAAATTATACACACATATATATATATATATATATATATATATATATATATATATATATATATATATATATATACCAGGTGTAACAGCAAAATTCTCCAAATAATTATCCATCCCCAAAAGGTTTAATATCTAAAAACTGACACCATTTTTAGTAAGAATCAATGAAAACCCTTTGAGTTATTCAGCTAAAAAGATACCAGGTTAAATTTGTTTTGTGTCAGACCACTGTCTTTCCAATTCAGCAATGGTGAGAGGAAAAAGATCACCAAGCTTTCAATAATGGTACCAACATTCATATTCTGGATTCCATCTTCATAGTCCATTCAAGAACCACCAAGAAAATGGTGAATAAGTTGAAAAAAGAGAGAACAGTAGATATGAAAACTGGTTCAGGAGGTCACGACAGCAAGAGGGATTATCATTCAACTTAGAGCTAAAGAGATCAAATAGAAAAGATCCAACTCAATTCATAAGACGTTTGGCACGTGAGAGAGTTATGGCAGTTCAAAGAAAAGTGAAAAAAAAACACTTGAAAATGAAAACGTACTTGAAACATGTGAAACATCTTGTTACTCCAATACAGAAAGTTAGAAGGTTATAGCGGTCGAAGATCATCTTGAATAAATTGGAAAACGATTCTGGAATAATATATATATATCAATACATGAAGTAATAAATAAATTAAAAACTGTTCTCGCCAAAACAATAGTTAGAACAAACTACAACAAGGAACCCCAAAATTGAATAAATAGCTTCAATTATCTTCCCAAACCAAAGCAAAACTATTAAATAAGCGATATAAACAAATGTTTACTACATTAATAAAAACACCTATTAAAAAAAATAATAAATAAATAATATAAGAAATAAAAATAAAATAAAAATAAATAAAAACAAGCAAAATAATTTAACCCAAATACATAAATAAACGACTTTCGGTGAAATAACCCCCAAAATAAACTACCCACAATGCACCACTAACCCGTATATATAAATAGCCGAGAAAAATAACAGCACTCGTGGCCTGACGATTACATCTAGCATGAAACAGACTGTCGCCTCTAAGTGTTGACTTCTATGTTCACTTTTATATATATATATATATATATATATATATATATATATATATATATATATATATATATATATACGAATACAAGCTTGGTATAGAGGGAATAAATTTCCAATAACCAAAAACACTATTTTTTAAAAACCTGCTCAATAAGAGAAGTGCGACTAATGTTTATTTAAAAATTATAACATAAGTATGTTATAACGTCACTACAAAAATACCAATTTTGTTTCAACACTTCGGTTGTTTTGTCAAATCTTGACAAGAAACCCGAAGTGTTGAAGACACGCATACATATGTTATAATTTTTAGACACACATACATATGTTATAATTTTTAAATTAATATTATATATATATATATATATATATATATATATATATATATATATATATATGACGATTGCACTTACATGAAACAGACTGTCGCCTCTAAGTGTTGACTTCTATGTTCACTTTTATATTTATATTTATATATATATATATATATATATATATATCTATTTAGTTTACGAAAAACTAGGTAATCCGTATGGGTAGAACCAAGGAGGATAAAATCCAGAGAGCTCAATGTAAATCAGAGCTAATAATTTAAATAAAAATAAAAACAGACCACTTTAAGGTTCCATGTAATAAATTATTTCACCACAGCCCTTTTAAAGGACTGCGGATCATCAGACTTTACTTCCAAAGGTTGAAACGAAAAATGAAAAGATATTTACACATTTTTGACGGGCAGTACTAAGCATATGTAAATTAACGAAGTGAGGAAAATAGGGGGGAGACATGATTGAGTTATATATATAATTTCTCTTCTTTTAAATTTAATATTGTTTGAGAAAGTCAAGACATTGACACATTAAATCGGTTAACTTAACGGGAGTTATATATTGATATGGAAGGGGGAGAGGAGAAAAAGGCATAAAGAGAAATAGAGAGAAGGAAGTCATGAGAGAAAGTGTCACTAACTTTATTTGGAATGAAAGGCCCGAAATAGACGCTGTTGTTTTGCTTATATTATAATGTTTGATATAAATTTGAATGTTTAAACAGTCTATAAGGAATTTAATTTGATGTTTGTTAGTTAGCGATTTAAGTTTTTTTTTTAACTTTATTACAAAGATTTTGGGGATTTAATATGAAATAGACGATTAGAAAAATATTCATAGAATTTACATTAAAATTTATATATATATATATATATATATATATATGTGTGTGTGTGTGTGTGTGTGTGTGTATGGGGGATAGGCCAGTAAGACCTCATGAATAGAAACATTTATATTATATGACAAATATTTATTTTTCAACACTATCTCCTTCTTTGTCAATGCCCTTATTCCAACGTTTTCTCCATTAATCACATGGATCGAACACTATATAGTGAACATTTCAGATCAAAATTGAGTTAATAACAGTTCCCGGCTCATAATTATTCATTCAACCTTGTATATAATTGATGTGTAGTCATGCTGTTTAAACTCTTCAGACATATTGCAATGTATGCTTGGCTTAAGAAAATACCATATAAATGAAGGCATAAAAACAATTACTTCGGCATGTGTGTGTGTGTGTGTGTGTGTGTGTGTGTGTGTGTGTGTGTGTGTGTGTGTGTGTGTGTGTGTGTGTGGATTTCACAGTAAACAAACAGTAATATCAAAGAATAACTGTGGTAAGACTTACAACCCTTCAGGAAAATTACTGGAATAACGACGTGAAAGCTTTCTGAAGGAAAGTCATAAAAATCCGTTCCAAGAGTTCAGAGTTCCTACTTACCTGACGGCGGAAGAAATTTCTAGCATTTTTTGCACTCGGTCAAACAGCAGCTGCTCTCAATAATTTTACTTATGAAGAAGGAACTTGGTGGTGTCGTTTATTGATTAACCTAATCTTTGGTTATTCAATATCATGATTTTCCCAGCTGGACGT
>OZ038485.1:2857500-2970000 GCA_964036315.1 Acanthosepion esculentum | reverse complement strand
ACGCAACGATAAATAAATCCAAAACTTAAAAATGAATCAGTTTGACTGACGATCGCACATAGCGTGAAACCCAGGGTCACAAACTCACATCAATCTCACTAAATATGTTAGCTCTATCACTGATATTGAGCGCTTTCCAATAAGGGCCGCGCATACAGATTATATAAATAATATATATAAATATTGCATATATATATATATGAAGAAATATAGTCTTAAGATATGCTATATTTATGGGATAAAGTGCTTAATATCAGAGATAGAGAGTGTGTAAATATAAAAGTGAACATAGAAGTCAACACTTACAGGCGACAGTCTGTTTCATGCTAGATGCAATCGTCAGGCCACGATTGCATCTAGCATGAAACAGACGATTGAATCTAGCATGAAACAGACTGTCGCCTCTAAATGTTGACTTCAATGTTCACTTTTATATTTATATATATATATATATATATATATATATATATATTTATATTTATATACATACACATTTTACGCGCATACACACACACGCACGGACGCATACACACGCACAAACACACACACACACACACACACATATATATATATATATATATATATATATGAAGGATGCTTCGAAACTAATGTCTCATTTTTATTTCCCCGGTTATAGAGAAATGAATACAAGAGATGGACAGAAAAATTATTCATCTAAAAACCACGTTCCCACATGTCCGACATCATGAGTCATGCATTTCTTTCACAATATCGATGTGATGAGAGCATTCTAATCTCTATCGTGACGAAATTTTGCATATTTATCCTAGAAATATTTTATTAAATAAATTCTTAAATTGCAATTAGTTCTGTGGATAAATAACATTATAAAGTAAGATTTGTATATATTTTAAATTATTTTCATTTGTTATAAATATTTATAGCAGGCGGACATGTCACAAGATTCATTGTTAGTTTATTTTACTTTTCGTTCAATTTAATTTTCAAGTTTCATTGAATATGTACAAGAACGAACAGAGTAAAATTAATGTTTTATATTTTATGTACATTCAATGAAGTTGAACATTTATTTGAATATGTTCCCGTTTCAGGCCGCAATTAGTAAACGAGTTAAAAAATACAATCGTTACAGAATTCAAATAAAAGAGTGAACGTCAGGTTTTGCAGTGTTTCATAAATTATTGAATTTTCTCAGAACAAAATCATTGTCGTTATTGAAAGACATATTCGAACATCGCAGATTGATTTCAATTATTTGCCTGGAAAATGTAATAGTTCTTTTTCATTCAACCAAAGTGTACATAGTAATTGGCGAAACGAAATCAAGGACTTCTAGCGCAAATTTCAACCTTCGAAAACAGAAAGTCATGTAAGACATATTTTTGTATGATTAATGTTCTTTCATTCTAATGATTGCCGATATACGAAACAACAAATTATAAGCTTAGGCTGGTAAAACACCATGTGAACGGAACACAAATAAAACTCACTACATATAAATAATTGTCTGTTAGACTAGCTTGATATACATGACAGGCACACGATTTTAATTTTGTATATCAAAATATATATTTTTACTAAACTTAATTTAGACTGGCTTAAGGTCATAATGGTGGCGAGTCCAGGACACACTATTCTACTAGAAATAGTCTTCAAGAAGAGATATCTATATTTTGCTCTATAGCATGTCCTGCATATAGAGTAAAAGATTGCCGAGTATCTCGTTAAACTAGAATTACAATGCAGTATTAACAACTTGCGAGATAAGCTAACGCTTTGTTAATGCGTCGTCATATAAACAAAATCGTATTTGATTGCATCTAAAACACCTCATCGTTTTAGCGATGCATATAAGCAGAAGGTTTTAGTGTAATGGTGTAATTTAGTCAATTTCCCATATAAGACCCAAAAGGGGGTTCTGAGCCAAATTTTGGTAAAATGCCATCAAATATGGCCTCTGTTTAATCTGCATTCATGCCGGCTGAATTGAGCCAAGTATTTGGCCAATAATTATGGAATCATTGCAAAAGACTCACGGGTAATTTTATCACAATGTCACAAATGCAAATCAACCATAGGAGATACTGCGGATTTTGGTTTAGCTCCAAATTGCCCTAGAAGAAAACGAGACAGGTTGGTACGAATAGGAGTTATTTATCACCAGAGTCCTTTGTGAGCTGAGATGTGGCCGTTCACCTTCGGCTGATCTTACAATATTTGACGTCCCCGTCGGCATATCTCAGACTATAATACAACACACACACACACACACACACACATATATATATATATATATATATATATATATATATATATATATATATATATATATATATAGTGATTTTCCAAGCGTAGCTTGGATGTGGCACAAGGTCGAAAGTAAGGGTCACCCAGTGAGGATCGAACTTACTACTCATTCGTAACTTAGTTAGCGAGCCAAGCTTGCGAAACATTACTCTACCTCGAGGTGTCCAAACACACACACACACACACACACACACCTTATATATATATATATATATATATATATATATATATATATATATATATATATATATATATATTTGGGCAACAGTTGTTTTTTTTAATATATTATTCAAAACAATGCACATAAAATGCTTATTAGATTTGCTAATCTGTTTTATTGTGATTTTTTCTAATGTTCTCGCTTATACATTCGATGAATACACATGTCTGTCGAAAGCTTTCAATACACCTCCATTCTTTTTCACAAAAATAATGAACACAAACGAAAAATTCTCGAAGCTATTTATATTAAAGAATTGAAACCAAACCTTAATAAAATTCATTATGAATATTCCACAAATGTTTTGAAATATGTACAATCGATAGTTTGAAATGCCAAGGTTTTATACTAATAGTTTTTCCTTTCTTTTTTTCTACTACTCTTTTCGTAAAAAATCCCCAAAACATACCTAGTCAGCTCCCCTTAAAAGATGTCTGTAGTCACTCAGAGCTCCTCACTCCAAATATAAGAAATTTAATTTTCAGATGACCACAACAATATTTGTCTTTCACAACAATGAACACTACAGTATTTATTCTGTAATTAACAATACCCTGATGATGACATTGTGCTATGTCGAAAATACTCGGAAATGAATATAATATATATCAACACAGTGATTTCCTCTCGTCTTTCAATAATGACACAAAAAAGCTTATCCGTGAATATGAAAGAATTCTATCGAAAATAAGTAGATAAAGCATGTCTAAATTATTCAACGAAACATTTCTCAATGAAAACATGCTGCCAAAATATGCTCATACATATATATATATATATATATATATATATATATATATATATATTAGCGGTTTCCTTATAATGAAACCTTCAGCATTCATTAATCGAACAGCCAGAATTTTTTCAGGAAAACAGATTTTCAAGACCAGTAACTGTCATTGATCTTTCTAGTAGTGATGGGAATTTCGTTCCTACCATTTGAAACTAGAGTGCAACGGCAAAATCTGAATTATTTTTTATTCGGATTGCATGAGATATCCATTTCAGTTGTTGCTGCTGGTATTGTAAGTTTTTAAGTAATGTGATTTCTCTTATTTAGTACATGTGTTTATTGGTGATTCGGTCGTGCCAGTCCGCAAGTATGTTCCTCGCTACGACCTACAGTCTTCATTCTTTCTAAAACATTTTAACCATTGATATGTGAAAGCATTTATATACATGCAAGACAGTAAATATATATATATATATATATATATATATATATATATATATATATATTAAAATTCAGATAGAGTATATATGTGCCTGGACAAAAGGAAAAATGATCTTAGCCGATGCGTTTCGCTCTCTCAGGGATTTTTTAAGCCATGTTTGCCTTTATAAAATCCCTCAGAGAACGAAACGAATCGGCTACGTTTTCCTGTTTTCCTTTCACAGATATGTCCTTTTGTCTTTAGTCATATATATATATATATATATATATATATATATATATATATATATATATATATATATATATATATATCAAGAAGGAAAAACTTATTACTTAAGTTTTTTCTTTCTTGATGTATATCATATAGCTCTGTATATAAACACATTGAGTTCTCTTCATGAACCTATCTTTTTAATATTTTAGATTTAAAAGATTTACTTGGATTATCCTTACCACTTACGGATATATAAGTTTTTTAAGTGTTTTTAGTGTCAGATTTTGTGCAGTTGCAGATGTCATACATGTTTCTTTGAAGTTTGCTCAACTACTGTGCGAGTTTTACAAGTTTGAGAAATAAATTCAGGGGCAGTCAAAATGAGAGTCTCATGAACTTACCTGTATATCGGTTGTCGTGTAAATACTTGCCTTTCTCTCCTTGATCGAAATAGAAAAGAAGAGACACATACAACCATATGTTGGTCAATATGAAAGAAACTTTCTAAAGGAACAACGACGCTGCATACATAATAATTGGCATCAGCAATTGTTAGATACATTGGTTGAGAAATCAATAAAATAATCTGGCTCCAACCATCCTACCACACATCAAATGCTTGGTGGAGAATGTTTATAAATATGCAACATGTACATTATTCAAATGTATTCAAATATATCCAACCCTACGTACTTACATCAATAGATAAAACGTCCATTGTAAAAGAAAATAAAAAAAACTGCATGTGCAACATTCATGCAGATGAGATAATAGAAGACACATGACTTATGTAGGGGGGGATCTACAATTTTAAAATAATGTATGACATATCATGTGCGAAGGAAGGGCTGGTATATACTAATCTTTTCGTCACTAACCAAAAATGATCCAAAGACGTATTTCCAGATCAAAAGCTTGATCCCCCAAATGAAAGTGGTGGTTAAATTAACTTTTGTTGAATTTTGAAGGTTTTACAAAATCAACACAAGTGTCAGAGTAGAAGAATGCCAAAATCAATGATGGAAAGGGAAGGTGTATATCCATCGTTCAATCAATACTTGAAAGGGGAGGTGTATATCCATCGTTCAATCAATACTTGAAAGGGAAGGTGTATATCCATCGTTCAATCAATACTTGAAAATACCTAAATACATGAAAAAATAGGGGAAGACCAGAGATTAGAGCAACCGAAAAGTTGTTTTAAAAGCAACCATAACAAAAGATAGAACACGGGTCAAAGAGAATATAAGAAGCTAGTTAGAATATTTAAAAATGTTATTAAATTGATTATCGCCCGGTTCACACCCTCCTCAGTTTTGAACAGGAGTTGAGGTTTTTTACTTAGGATTGTGTTTCTGGCTTCCTCTTCCCATTCTCTGTTACAACCAGAAGCCCACTGGCGTCTTAGTGACATTATTGCCTTTCTTGTATTGAAATGATTAAAAAAAGAAAATATAAAATCATTGAAAATAATTGGGAATTTAGTTGTTTGATTATAAGTGTTCCTTTGTTTCTATCGCAGTGTGTAATATGTTGACAAGTGGGATATTTAGAGTGCAAAAATATCCATGGAAAAGACAGTTTTCTACTTATATAAGTTTTCCTCGAATGAATAATGCGAGAATTACACTGCAACGACTGATAGTTCTAAATAAATCTATTGCTGGTAAAAAAAAATATTAATGTTAAAACGTTAATTCTCACCAAGTCTAAGACATACGATGTGTAGAATCGAACTCACTACTCAGTTGTAATTATTCTAGTGAAATAAGTTTGCGAACCATTACACCGAGTCGAGTCGACAAAAATGGTCATGATAGATTATTATTTACTAAAATGTTTCCAGCAGTTTTTTCTGTGTGAGGAGATGCTAAAATATTCACGACAATTTCCCCAAATTCGACCATTTTTAAATGCTTTCTTGGTCATCACTCCATCGTATATATAAAATAACGAGTGAATAAATATATTATGATTTATTCGTGTAATAAATCCTAAATGTGATATCACCTAACAAAGAATAAAGAGAAAATTCTTGTCAGTCTTTGTCTTCTGATTTATTGTATATTCTACCGACATTATCCCAAATCTAAATGCTTCGCATGTCTAACGTAGAGCGACCAGGAGTTGTTGGGTTTCAGCGAAAACTGAAAAGCCCTTGAATTAAATAAGTAGATGCTTGTGTCGAGGATTTGGGGATTGTTAAGGGTGCTGATCACGTAAAGCATGGCAAGGTGTTGAAAATAAAACTCTGTTCGGAAACCAAAATTTATTTTATCTTTATCCTCCTCCTGGATTTACACCAGGACTGGACAAATAAAGCATTGGTAAGTTGGGCAGGCAAGGAAAATTTGAATTAAGCGAATGTGACAATCTTTATTATTCTCGAAGGTTCTCTCTATATATTTGAATCACATCAATCTTTCCTCATGTATTAAATTCGAGATCGGGGCAGAAATTTTTAAATTTCAGATTCAATTCTGGCCTTTTTTCTTTTTTTTCTTTGTCTTATTTCCTTATTAAAGCAAAGTGAAACTAATAAGAGAAATCCGTCCCCAATGTTTTTCTCCTATTTTTAAAAAATAAATTCTGAATAAAAACTAAGCTATATATATATATATATATATATATATATATATATATATATATATATATATCGTAAATCATTCATACGAAAAGCAGATAATGAAGTTAATGATATGGCAAGAATCACTCTCGCAAACAATATTTAATAATAAAATACAATTAACCTCGAATTACACTATCTTTCGATGTCCTGTTATTACCTGGATTTAAAAAACTTACCTAATTCCCTACCTGATGATGATCGTATGAAAATATTGAAAGCTAAGCTAGTAGCAAAAATAAGATCTGATAAAAGCGGAATTTATAAACAAGGATCATACCATTCATTAACGGATTCGATGTTGATTGTATTTCATTATTAAATATTGTTTGCGAGAGTGATTCTTGCCATATCATTAACGTCATTATCTGCTTTTCGTATGAATGATTTACGTTATATAAATTGAACACGCACCACATAATTGATATATATATATATATATATATATATATATATATATATATATATATATATATATATGCACATTTCATTAAAAACGAATGACAAGGTGCTTTTATTTAGTTTTTTATACAATTTCTCATGCGATCTAATAATGTTTTTCTTTTCGGATGATAAATTATATAAAAACTGTCCGATTGTTCTTTTTATCCGAGCGCTTTCGGCTATACATTTAGCCATTTTCAAGGATTATATTTTAACTGTTAGAATTAGAAATAGTTTGTTATATGTATGTTTTATAAAATGTTTAATTTTTTGTTTCAAAACACGGTCAAGATATTATGACCATGTTCAAAGTTAATATTATTAAGTGTTGGTTTGTTTGTTTTTATTAATAAGGCTTCCATTATTTTTAGCCTTTTTTTGCATGTGGATGATGCTATTATATTAGTGTTGTCGACAAGTATGTTCCGAATAGTGTCCGGTAGGTATCTATGAATATTTTTTATATATATATATATAGGACAGTGTTTGCCTCATCGCTCACTCCCACAAGTGTCGTGACATTCCAGCAATGACAGATTTTTGCAAAGGTAATTGAGGAAGAAGTAATAGACAACGTCCTATGATAATGTTTCTCCAAGCGTATGAGTGTCAACTGAACACTCGTAGCAGGTAAGTGAAATGTGAACTCGGCTCGCAGCATCCCTACAGAATTTTCGTAAGTTCGAATCTTTTCTGTTAATTTAACCCAAATAATGTAAAATTTCTTATCGTAAATATTAATTCAGCACAAAAAATTATAAATTTTAAATCAAAGTTTGTTTTTTTATTAAATCTTTGGCACTCTTTTGAAATTATAAATCAACATTTGTTTCGTTTTCCTCGCAGCAACTCCAGCACTGAGAATAAAAAATTACCAAAAACCAGGGAGTTCTTCACATTTCGTAAGTGCGGAGGATATTCGAGGTACTTAAAAGGAATTTGTTTAAATTTTTAAAAAAAATCTCTTTTTCGCTTGTTCATTGAGGTGATCGTGAATATAGACTCCACACTTAGAAATAGCGCCCCCCCCCCCTGAGTCACCACATTTTGACCGATTGCAAAGCTCAACCCAAACGAAGAGGAATGGAAGAGTCTCACTTTGGGAGAATTTCGTGTGAATTTTAGGAAATATAAATTCTTTTTATTTTATTGTTAATTAACAGAAGAGATCCGTAAGTTATATATTACAGACAGACGTGTATATATTCAAGATGCGATAAGGTAAATTCTCGTCATTTTATTTTTTTAATTTCGCGCATGCGCGTTGTTTATTTTGGATTTTACTGACTGCAAAATACAGTGGGGTCAGTTGAGCACCGTCTGTGAGGAAAACAGCACTATGATGCAATTCACTCCCCCATAAATTTGGAAATGGGATGCCGTACTGCTTGACATTCGCACCAGAAGCTCCAATAAGAACATTTATAGGGTGTTTGGGTGTCAATACGAGGACAGTGCAGAGTATTCTGAAAGAGTTGGATGAGTCTAATGCTGATTACAAAGGTATAGCAGCTCGAAAAACTCATTCTGATCGGAAAATGACACCCGAATTTTTTGGTGAGGGCCCCAGAAACAACAGGTAAGCTTATATCGTGTTGACTTGAGGAGGTTGTGCTGCCCAGGGCCCAGAGTTTGGCTGCTGGAAGAACCTATATCTGGCAACACAACTCTGCACCATGCCACAGAAACAGAAGAAAGCAGTTATGTCTGTCATACAATTTCTGCGACCACATCCCCCCCTTACATCTGTCCACCTAACTTCCCAGACTGCAACCCCGTTGATTGTTATGTGTGGGGCGCAGTTGTTGCAGAGAGCAACAAAACTCCTTGTAACTCCAAAGATGAACTGAAGGCAAGGATTATGGCAGCATTCAACAACTTAAACAAGGAAACCTATGCGGGAGATTCCGAAGGCGTTTGGAGGCTGCGGTTGAAGCCAATGGTAATTTTATTGAATAAATTTACTCTTTCGTATTTCAAGATATTTTTGAGTCATTGTGGTAAATATATCTGTTCAAATGAGATGTCAGTGTTATTTTTATTTTTGCGTAATTTAGACGACAATTTATCATCGCAACATATATGCATATATTTATATATATGTAGAGAGAGCGAAATAATGATTTATCTCAGTTTTTATTTCTTTAATAACATTCTCAGCTGTTTAGAAGGTTGTATATACGAAAAAAATCTGTCTCTTTAGGGAGTATATTCCAGATAAGACGACATTACTTTTGGTTTGTGTGGTAGCCTAATTGGCAGAAAACTGGGCAACATGTAATTTATTGAATTTCTAACGCTTAAATACGAATTTCAACTCGGTTTGGTTCTATCAGATCCGGATTCTTGTTAAAAGCCGATGTGCCATTTTACATATTTTCAAATTAGGACTAAAAAATTAAATCATGTGTTATTTTTTTTCAAGTTTCACGAATGCAAGCAATTCAAACTACAGTAAAATTACATTATAACCATGAAAATGACTTTCTAGTGTATTTGATTTCTTCGGGGTTATCTGCTCCATAATTGACTAAAAAGTTTCTATCAGGTTCATGAATGGGAACCAGCCATTTCTTCGCATTATTTTTCGACGTTAGGAAAACTGCTGTCTTTAAATAATGTTATTTGTGGACCGTCGAAAATTCCCGCTTTGAACTTTTGAAGTTATATATTTGAAAGGCTCTCCGTTCGTCTCTAAACCTTTTCCATATTGTTTCACGAAGCCTAATTTGATATGCAGAAGACGAAATGTTTTTCTCTGCTCATCCGACAGTGACGTTCGTTTGAAATGTTCTTCCTTGGCTCTGATGTCCTATGAGCAAAGGAAGCAGGGATATACCTTTCTTGTTGACTCTGCTGTCCTCTAAGCAAAAGAAGCAGAGATATTTAGTATACCCTTTCTGTTGTCCTGACAGAAACTTAATCATTTTTAAGTGAACACATATCGTCCCCTCGTGCTTCCTATATTGGATAAGATTTTAAAAGCTTTTCTATATATTCATAATTTTCTTTTAATTTTTTTGAGTGCCCAATTGGTGTAAAGTCGTATAGATTTTCATTATGCAACAACACACACATAAGACTTCTTTTCGAACAAAAACAAGCTGCAATCTTTTGCATCGTAAGACTTAACCCCCCCCCCCCATCATCTTAAAAACATGAATGTCGCAGCTATACACTTAACTATCCTCTGTTCTAAAATATTTAAGACGTTCTTCTCTTTTTCTGTAAAATGAAGTGCACGTGTTTGATCTAAGCAAATTCATTCACTTGAAGTCTTGAAACTAAGATTTCTGCAGTCTTTCTTTTGGCATATTTAGATCCCAAACATATCGTTTAAGTCGCTCTGGTTAAACTTTTGCGGATCGTTTTGGCTTTCAAATACGCCGGGGTCAAAATCGGCGTCTGACTCCTTAGATTGCATAACAATATCTTCAGGAACTAATTCTTGAGTTGGCCGACTCTTGAATTATGGAATTGGGATCTCATTCACAGGTCGTATCGCGGTGTCAAAATCTAGATACCCGATGCAATGTTTATTTTTCTTAGTGAAGCCCGAAACTTTGACAAAGCAAAAGTAGCATCCGATTTCATGTTAAGTCGGTTCTCACCTGAAACAGAAAAAAAATGTAAAGCATTAACAAAAGAGGTGATAAACTTATTTTATGAAATTCATCAACAGTTATCACCCAAAGATTTAACATTTCTCCGTGTTTCAACCTTATGCAATATTTGAGATTCTTATAAACATTTTTAAAAATTTTGTTTATGTCCCTAAGCTCTAATTACATTTAGTTAAGTTACAGTTGGTACTGAATAAATTACGTAGTTTTATGATATATTAAACTTACTATGAAAACTCCAAAAGGTAATTTTGAATCAGAACCCTTCATCCAATGTTGCAGTCTTTCAATGCATATAGCGCAGGCCTTATGAGGATCCCACGATTTATCTTAGTCCCCCAGTTTTATACCAAAATAAACTAAGTAAGCTCTTTTTACGAAGTTAGTTATATTTACTCGTTGATGTGGACGTGTAAAATTTTCACATATAAAACAAAAGAAACCAGGATTTTTTTTTGCATCTGAACTTTCCAGTGCTTCATGACATAATTTGCTTAATTGTTCTACCAATTTGTAAAGGTATTGTTGTGAGACCAATACTTCCCTACATCATGGACTCTCCCAGTACTATATTATTATGTGAATGGTAGTCTCATGGGAGGAGTAGCACCAGTAATGCGCAGCCGCGTACGATACCAATATCGGACACCACTGGGTAGTAAGCTCTGCTTACACTATTCTTTGTAACTTTTCTGTTTAATATATCTTTCTTACCTCTAACCCGTGTTCCGTGTTTTCCTTCCGTGGCCCCTACTTCGGGTCCACATCAGGTATGTAAAGCCCTTAAATCATTTCGATTTAAGAAAATCTGAAATATAAACAAAAAATCGTTTAAATTCAATTGAATTTAATTCAATAGACCAAAAATTGAAATTTGTACCCGAATGTAATATGAAACAACTGTAGGTGTTTTGGAGGATTTATTGTATAGCCAACTTTCAAACTCAATGTCTTTTTGTTTGATATCATGGAAAAATACAAAACCAATCAGCCAAGATTTTCGCCAGCAATGGAATCTCTGGAAAATTATTTTCAACTGTCAAATCCGTCCGTATTCGTGATCTCCACTTGCGAGCAAATAGTCTTGGGGAATGGATGAATCCACCGCTTATCCCCAAGCTATGGATTAATTATTAAAACGTGTGTCCCTAAATCATTATTATCTCTAAAAGAATTGTGTGCAAAAATATATAGATTTCAGCGTTCAATAATCCATAGAGGTTGATATACGACTAAACAAAACCAACGAACCACCCAACCAACCCAAAGGCCCTATTCTCGTTCCTAAACTCTTTCGGTTTTATATTAATGATCTGCCTAAAATCATTCTCAGACCATTAGTAAATATTTAACATCAGATGACGCCACGCTTTATGGATTGACCTCCAACTATTTAGATAATCAGAACCTGGCAGATGATTTCTCCCCTGACTTTTGTATTAACCAAATGCGGAAAACTAGCTTGTATCATTGGATACATCCAAAACTAAGCTAGTGACATTTCAGAGCAGACCCTAAATTTTCTTCAGTGCTGATAGACGGCTATAATCTAAGTGATGCTCATAATGGGATTCAAACAGAACTCGTATAATTGAATCACTACTAACCGGAATAATAGTTGTTCTTTGTACTTCGCTAGAAAATACCTGACTCTCCTCTTGTCGTGGTTTCTCTTTACAAATCTAAGGTCAGATTAAAAAAGGTATATTGCTATAATATGTGGGCTGGAGGTCCTCTCAGAAAGGTACTTCCTCAGAATTGTTAATTTATGGGCCAAGCTGATCAATATAATCTTAACTTCTTTAAGATTAGGGTCACAACTGTTAGCTACCCTACATATTCTCATAATATGGACTTTTCACATCCTCCATGAACACGATCCCACCAACCTCATTCGCTAACCCTCTACCTTCAGTGGCTCTTGGGCCTTTTATTGAGTGAACATTAGTATAAATAAGAAAGACATTAGAACAATATAGTGGATATCCTCAAATCTATTTAACACTTGAGAGGTTAGGATGAAGACACTGTCCCAAAGCCAGACTCTACAATTTTTGAATGGACGTGTGGACAAAATCCCTGACTTCTCTTTTGAGAAATAACCTCTGATCTGATGAAGTGTTTAGCTATAATGACCACCATTACGTTTGCAGGAAAAAGTGGCGAGTCTTTTAAGCCGAACAACACCATCCCAAACATAAAGCATGGGGGTGCAGTATCATAAATTTGCCTGGGTACGTCGGGAAGGATCTTAGGTACAGCAGGGACTGGCACACTTCACACAATAGATGGCGTCACGAGGAATTTATGGGGATTTATTGATGCAGCAATTCAAAGTTTGTTCGCAAATGCGTCTTCATTCAATACTGAAAATGACCCCAAGCATCTTTCCAAGGTTGTAGCAAAATGGTTTATGGAGAACAAATTCAAGGTAATGGAGTGACCTCCATAAAACCCATATCTCGGTTAAATAGAAAATAAGGTAGGACTCAAGAACCTTGTGCAAGCAAAGAACTCCATAAACCTGTGTTACAACGTTTTGTAAAAAAAGAATGGACGAACATTCGTCCGTAGAAAGATACCCGAAATGTTTTCCAAGTTAATTTAAATGTTCTTCTACCAATTCCTAAGTGTATGTAGCCTTCTAACTCACCGAAAGAAATAATTATCTCTGTAACTCTTGTGATTCGAACATTTCACTTGTTTCAAATTAAAAAAAGCAAACATCCCGTCCCCAAAACAGGAAATCGTTATTAGGATTAATTTTTTTAAGCATAAATATAAATTTGGTTAAGGTATATGTAAAAATCTGACTTTAGTTATACAGACGGGCTATGTCTGGTAATTATCCAGCCATTTGGAATATCTTGGGAACCAGTTGTACGGCCTTTGATGAAACATGCCAACCCTACATGAACATTCTATTTGGTCAATCAGTTGTCATTGAAACACCATTGGATGAGCTTTCACATTGTTTTACATTCGAATTGCAATCTTCGCTACCCTAAGAAGAAAACTACATTGAAAAGATTTAACATCTATCATTATTATAGTTATTTTATATCGAAAGTGAAAACAAAAACAGAACAAAAATCGACAAAAACAAAATGGAAAGAAAATACAAACCACATAAAAATTAGACCCACTAAATATTCTATAACTACTGAACGTGAAAAAAACTTTGCTTATCTCAAAATATTTTTTATGAGAAATACGTCAAAAACGGTTAAAATGTAATCAATACAGATTAAAGACCTAAATTCAAATCAGCAACAAGAGGGCTAATCAAATATATATATATATATATATATATATATATATATATATATATATAATATAAGATTTCAGAAAACATCTAATATTTATTTGCATTTATAATGGGGGAAAACAAATATTTGTACACATACAATTTTTTAATTTAATGCATTTCCAACTAATGAATAAACATACTTTGCACATAATTAACTGTACACAGAAGCATAATTAAATATGCATAGAAAGCAGTCAAAAATGATTTAATAGAAATAAAAGCCATTCATCCATTTTAATGGGTTAAAAAGTATTCATACAATACAATAGTTCTTGTAGTTCTCAATTAATGATTTGCAAATTTTAGTTAGTATTTTGTTCCATTCTTCTTCGCATATGGTCTCAGATCCGGGATGTTTGTTGGCGTTCGGGATTGAATTTGAAGTTTCAAATAGCGCCACAGATTTTCGATTGGGTTTAAATCTCGGGCCATTTCAAGATATTTACACTATTTTCAGCAAGACATTTCTTCGTAGATTTTGCAGTGTGCTTAGGATCATTATCTTGCTGGAAGATCCAAACAGGAGGTAGTTCGAGATTTTCAAAATATTTTGATATGCTGCGCCATTCATTCTACCATCAATTACTGATATGTTGCCAATACCATTTTCAGAAAGACATCCCAAACCATGATGATGCCACCACCAAATTTTACTGTTGGAACTGTATTTTTTTGTTTGAAGGCATCACCACCTCTCCTCCATATAAGATTTCTAGAATTCCGACCAAATAACACCCTTTTTGTTTCGCTTGTCCATCATACTCTTCCTCAATATGATTTTTCAACCTGTGTCTTTTCAATAGTTGTGGAGTTTTCCGATGGGACCGCCATTTATCTTGTTCCTATGAATTTCATTGCTTATATTCCGGTTAGTGACACGGATTCCTGTTGAAAGCAAATCATGCTGCATCACTTCAGGAGTAACCATTGGATTTTGTTTAATTTGACGCATTAATTTTCTCGAAGATCTTTTTTCTTCCTTGGTTTTCAACAGTTTTGAGTTTTTTATACCTTGCAATGAATGAACTAACGGTAGTAAATTAAATATTCAGGTAGGCAGAGATTTTCCTGTAAATTTTGACATCATTCCAGAGCTTAACAATCAATTTTTGTTTTGTTTTTTGGGGGTTTTTTTTTTTCGAATTTGTCAATTCTTTACCTCTTTCCATCATGATAACCTTCTTGCACGAATATCAGTTACAGAATGTTATTTCACATGAATAATCCGCAGTATTAAAGCAATTTAAAAGTTTTAAAACTGAAACTTGCATTGTACGAATACTTTTTTCCATTAAAATGGATAAAATGGAATTTATTTCTATTAAATCAGTTAGGTGGCCAGAAGTAAGGAGTGATGAAATTGTCTGACAGCCATGACTGTGTTGTTTTGCTTGCCTATCACGATACAGAGTCCTGTTGCCAGACATAGGGTTTTCCAGCACCACCCTCTTGACCCAGTTGAGTCTGAAGCCCTGTGGGTAGATGAATCGAGGTATAACGTCGCCATCACTAGTGGTCATTCCAAACACCTTCGCAATCACACTCATCAAACTCTTTCCGAATCCGCTGCACTGTCCTCAGATGGACACCTGGGCACACTGAAATGTTTGTATTGTAGTTTCCGGCGTAAATGCCAGGGCAGTACATGTCGTTTCCCAATTTCTGGTGGAGTGAATTGCTTCATGGTGATCTTTTTCTCACAAATTGTGTCCAAGTGACTCTACAATACTGTTCATTCGACAAAATCAAAAATAAACACCGCACATGTGCGAAATTCAAAATATAAAATGGCAACAATTTACCCATCGCACACTATATATATATATATATGTGTGTTTATTTGAGTATTTGAGCTGGAATATTTATATATATATACACGTATAAAATACGTCAGAAAAGGAATACTTTTATTTTTTAGAATTAACTTTGCTTTTCCGTGCATTGAAACGAACAGTTTTCTTAAGGTCGTTTTAGTGTTTCTGTTAGAGAGCGTGATGTTTGATGAATTTACATCTGAAAAAAAAATCATTGGAAAAATATTTAAAAAAAACATTTGTTACATTTGCCAATATATTTAGCCCTGAAACTTCAATACTGAAAAACAATTCATCTGTAGGGTATTTTTTTTATTTATTTATCTATCTTAAATATAAAGACATTTTATTAAGTAAATTGTTGAAGTGGGACATTTAATAATTGGACACTGTCGAATCAATTGATCGTGAGGAAAGATCGAAAAGACATATCAATGGCTTCAGTGAAAGAAAGAAAAAAAGAACGATAACGTTCTCATGGGATTAACGTCTGATCCAGTGAAACGAAAAAAAAACTGGTAAAATTAAATACTCCAATCTAGACAAAGGAACCCAGCGCATAAAATATAATAAACAATAAATTAATTTTCTCTCGGACGAGTATGCAGCAAAATTCTGACGAAATAATGACGTCATTCCATCGTGTTATCCTTTTTTTCTGTCTTTCTCAGTCACTTTTTGTCCTTTTCTCTCTCTTACTCTTTGGATTCATTTTAAAACTTTATTCTTTATTATTATTATTATTATTATTATTACTACTACTACTACTACTAATAATAATAATTTTCGTCTAGAATTACTTATTTCTCTTGTTCATAAAAGTTGCAATAATCATAAGTTTATTGAATTTCTTAGATGGATCATAGGCTGCTATGATTATTAATATTTTACAAATACTTCAATATCAAAAATGTATGTAATTTACGGGTAATAAAAATTAACTTACCTGCATCTAGATTAATTCCGATTCATTTCTCTCTCGTGATCCGTTTCTATACCTATCTTTCTTACACACATTAACCTTTCTCCTTCTCTCTCGTTCTTTCTTTCTTTTTCTATATCTATCTTTCTTCCCCGCAATCCTCTCTCTCTCTCTCTCTCTCTATATATATATATATATATATATATATATATATATATACATACCTATCTTTCTTACACACAATCATCTTTATCTCTTTTCCCTCTCTTTCTTTCTCTTTCTATACCTATCTATCTTTCTTATAGACAATCATCTTTCTTTCTCTCTCAATATATACCTATCTTTCTCTCACTCTCTTTCTTTCTCTCTCTCTCTCTATATATATACCAATCTTTCATACACACAATCATTTTTCTCTGTTTTTCTTTCTCTCTATCTCTCTCTTTCATACACTCAATCATCTTTCTCTCTCTCTCTCTCTCTCCCTCTCTCTCTCCCTAACAATCGGAGTAATAACTATTGCACTTTACTTTAGTAATGTTTTATGAGAAGTGATGAACAAAATAAGAATTTTTATGATTAAATTACACCTTACTTATGAGTAACAATGAATTATGTAAAGGTATTATTAATTCATAGACTTTACTACGTTTCACATTAATGTATAACAAAGTTAGCAGACAATAACTAAATGTCGGCCATCTTTATATTTGGCACGAATATTCTAGAATGTCACGTGAAAATCGTCTATCCTGATAAATAATCATACTGCTTTGGAACAGTGTAAAAATAACGCGTCTTTTTATAGAAGTGAAGACGAATTTCAATGTATTAAAGAGTGTAAGGTTTTGCGAAATTGTTTCGTTTTTCTTACAGATCTTCAGTGTTTTCCATCTGCACATTATTATGATTATCATTATTTAATCTGTAAATACAAATTTGCTGGAGAAGGAATCAAAGTGCCACATATTCGCAACCGGTAGAGCTCCTCGATGTGGTGTAATGGTTAGCGAGCTTGTCTCGCTAGAACAATTACGACTGAGTAGTGAGTTCGATTCTCACTGGAAATCCCCCATAATTTTGGCCATGTGCCACACTTAAGCTATCCTTGGCGAAATCACTATATTCTCAACCAGTGGGTTGAGCTGACTTTTTTTAATTTGTGCAAGACCCTTAAATAATGATGGGCAATATTTTTCGGTTCTCTCACGTTTGCTATATTTTTATAACTTTTAAACTTCTCTCCATTTTATTCTGAAATTTGCTGGAACAACAACAACAAAAACTATTATTTTTCTTCTTCATGATAAATATAGTCTTCTGGTCAGGAGGACATTGATTCCATTGAATTTATTTGACTTTTTTCGTTTCTTTTGAAATTTTAATTTTCTCGTATATCATGGGTTTGTATGATCATCTTTCATTTGTTTGCATCATTCCTACTAAATCGCCTTCCCTATTCAATCTGGTCTGTGCGCGTATTAGGATATAGGACTTAACAAACTGTTACGTGCAGATTATGCAGAGATAAAAATGCAACTGTCCATGAAAGAACTTTTATCTCTGCATAATCTGCACGTAACAGTTTTCTAAGTCCTATTCTTTATAGTCATAGTTGATTCTTATCGACTTGTTATGGAATTCAATTATTATTACTGGGGTACAAATTTCCGAGTCCTATTGACACCAATCATTACACCCAGTCTGATAAGGGTATACAAGGCACATGCATCACAGCCAAATGTGCGTGGTATGGTCACAAGTTTTGATAAAAAGAATCCGAGAATTTCAGGTGAATCCGAGTTAGAAATACCTTCAGGTCGGTATAAAATTGAGGTTGTTCCCATTGTAAATACGTAGAAATTGTTCCAAGTCGCCTTGTCTGCCGCATACTTTCCACATTCGGTCATAAAATTCCATTAGAATTTCCCACACTGTGTACAGTGCGTCAGTCCCTGTGGAGAATTTGCAACTGTTTAAAGTCAAACAATGGACAAGAAATTCTGTGAGATTGAACAGTATATGTAACGTCGCTTCAAATTCACCAAAACAAAATCTTCACGCGTTAACACTTTAAAACTCACAAGCAATAAGTGTCATGCTTGATGTAGCATAAAAGCTTTCATTATAACTACTATTATTATTATTATTATTATTATTATTATTATTAGTGATGCTATTTACTAAATCACACTGAGTCAGGTAAATACCATACACACCGAGTAACGATTGAATTTGCTTTGAGAGACTAGTTTGCTTGCTATTTACTCCATAGCATTTGCGCCTCAAAAATGTTTACTTAAATTCGTCTGACAAAAGGCCAGAATATTGGGACACTGTTTAAGGATTGATTTTTACTCGCTATCGAATGGTCAGGATTGAGATCGAACCGTTTATTCTTACCAGTTTTATCTTTTCTGTGAATAAATATTTGATTGTCCTTAATTGTCTTCGGTTTCTGTTTGCCGATATTGTAGTGCCTTTGTTGTTGCTTTTTTTCTTCATCCATTGAAAGATGGATTGTGTTCCCACGATTCCAAAAGAGAACAAACTGACACATACAACACTCAGACCCATCCGTTCATAGTAAGACGTGTAACCTAAACGATTCCATATTTTATCTGTTGAATTACTCTAACCGGTATAGTTCTGACTCTATTACAGCTAACCAACACCTTGTGTCAATTTGGTCACAGTTTTGTCTTTTATTCTCTTTCCAAAATATTTTATTAACTTTGTACGTTACTCATTTCCTCATTATGCATCAATTTTCTATGTGGCACAGCTGCAAATTTCTAATCTCACAGCTTGTGTTGAACCCTAAAGCATGTATTTCAGCAATTCTTAGTAGTCGTCACGTTGAAAATAAACGTTCTGTTCATTCTATTCGAGCTGAAATGCTGAAGAACATACAGTCACTTCGGTATTTCAAATGCTACTTTTGAGTTCAGTTTACATTGGTGCAATAAACATGTACTAAATACCAACTTTTAAGTTGCCATTTCTTTCACGAGTTACCACGATAGATATACCTTCTACAGGGCTATATGGCAGTCTATAGCGTTTCTTCGTTTAAACTTGCTAAAAATGTTTACGGACTTTTGCAAATGAAAGAGTTAATCGTATTTGTACAACGTATAACAAAACATTTAAGAAATTCCCTAAATTACATTGCTGCTTCCTTCATCTTCTGTCATTTTGTCATTCTTACTTTCCTTAGCATCATCATCGTCATCGTCATCTTCGTCATCACCACCATTATTTTTTCTTTTGATTTGCTCATGGGTCCTTAGGCCCCCAAGTTGACCTGATAAATTTTAAAAATGAGCCTCGAGGTCGTGGTGCACCAGAAGCAAATTGTCATCCGTCACGATTGATATTTTCGGCTACATTTTGCTTTTGTAAATAACATGTATTTCCTGTTATATGGAATTTCTATTTCTGCTTCTATTGATCTGAACGTTTTCGATACCAAAGTTGGGACACAAAGAAGAAAAGGGACGAAGAACTGGTTTATGAAGTCTTTTTCCTCAGAACTAAATAAAAGTTATTAAATGTGTTTTGTTAGCAACAGATATTATCACTATCTTTTGAAGTTCTTATTATTATTATCATTTTTATTTTCTTTGATATTCTTATTATAAAAATAATAATTACATAGATAAAGCTCTTCGTAAAGTGTGGGCTGTACTTGTCAGAACAACTTTTTCTATCTCTTTGAGGCATGGACTTACAGGGATCCCTTCAATTAGCCTACTGGTATCTTTTCCAACCAGTCCAAGGGCTCCAACTTCAACAGGAATTGTTGATGTTCCCATGTGCCGCATTTTTTAGATTTCTATTTCAAGGCCCTTGTATTTTGACAGTTTTTCGAATATTATCATTATTATTATTATTATTATTATTACATTTTACTTTCCATTCGATGGAGAAGGAGTGCTTGGAAAACGTACAAAATTACCTGACGTGCTTGCATGAATGGATGGCGGAACGGTTAGCAAAAAGAAAAAAACTACTAAGTGACACACGAGATAGGAAGTTTTGGAGAGCCATGATCGCTTGTATGATGAAGGTACGTGACACATAAAAGTAGACGAATCCAGTTCATGGATAAGACAGGATTGTAAATATATATATATTGCTTGCACATATCCTGACATTGAAATTTAACATGTACAGTGCTGATATTCTAGATGAGTAGATGAGCAAATCCAACACAACGAATTTTTAAATATCTCTTGTAAACAACGGCTGCCAGGGACTTTATTCTATTATGTCTTGTCTGTACCTTCTTTTTTATCCTACGCAGGTCTTATTATAGGCCAAGCGGTAGTTTTAAGCGTAAGGTAGTATCAATCCTTGGCAAGATGGTATGAAGGAAAAGTCTGCTCCCCCTCAAAACTTCCACTGGAGAACTAATCACTGACAAGAGGCAACAGATGGAAAGGTGAGTGGAACATTATTCTGACCTCTACTCGAAACAGAACATCGTGTCTGCGTCGGCCCTCAATACCATCAAATGCTTGCCAACTATGGATGTACTGGATGCTGAACCAAAACAATATCAGACAATCCTTTGTCCATACTTGGTCAATATCTTCCGTTACCCTATGTCAACCCCTCAGACGGCAGTCTGGATACTAATTACTCCAACAGTGAACTTTGACCTCTCCAATATTACTCCACCCATGTCAGCAGGCACTACCTCTGCCATCCAGTATTCCTGGGGAGAACAAAATTCCTTGCTGCCATACATAAAATGTACATATAATTCATTAAAAACAAATACTTGCCACTTAATTCCGTTAAATATGTTATGATCTACAAACCTCTCCCATTCACAATGGTTCATTATCAGCCTATTTATTCAAATAACCAATTCATTACTTTTTCTTGCATATTTCCAGACTTACTTGAACAGATCTTCACAATATTTTGCCACCATTAAATTCCTATAGTTACTGTTATTGCTCATCTGCCTCTGTGTGTCCAAAACTCATCACACATCCATTTCCTCCTGCCCTTGGATGCCCCAACGTGGGAAAAACACCCCCGCTCAGCGCCTCCTAACTAATCCATTGCTGTCTCTACCGTGATTACAAGGGTTCCTTCATATCTTAATCGCTATCGTAGCTTGTCATCCCACAAGCCACTTGACCAATTCCACTAGGTCATCGGGGGCCCCAAAAATTGGCCCCAGGGGTATCTTAGGGTATATTTATTGGATATAAATACTTCATGGTGCTATGGCCGCCATTCTAGACCCGATAAATCATCAAGTCCCTAACTACATAGCTAGGTGTGACCATTTCCACCCCAGGGCATAGACCCAAACACATTCGGAAATCCGAAACCATCCAAGCCGAATCTATTTATTCCCACTACAGTTAGCTAACTTACTTTTTCCACAAAAAATTCTCAGAATTCACCAATTAAAAACTTAATTAACCAACCAATAACGGCAAAAGACACACATAGCTCTCAGAATAAAACAAAAATTCCACCCACTGTTACAAAAATGAAAAAACAATTATTTCTCAGTTAATTACAATTAAGAAAATTATTCTAAACATGATAGTCACAAAATATTTCAACTGATTATTGTACACAGAAATCACAGTGGGAATGCCCCATAACAAAATACCGCTAGGCTTTCTTTTCCAAAACAATTTTCCATTGCGTTCACGTACGCAAATTCAGAAACAAAATATTAAAAATCAGTCTATTGTTCACATCGTGTCCTTTCTTTCTTTTTTCTACTCTATTCGTCCACACTTTTTCTGTCAATCAAACCCTACACACTAACTTTTTTCCCCTTTTTTTCTCGTTTTTTTTTCTTTTCAAAATCACTTCCTATTTTGGTTTGTTGTGTGTGTGTGTGCGTGACAGTAGAACAAAGTAATATCCTCGTACTTACAGAATGTCTAATATGTCTAGACTATTTTTCTTATTCCCTTTTTTCTTTTCTTTTTTGAGTCTTGAGTCGAAAATCTCCGAACTTTTCCAAGTTATGTTGCAACCTCATTCAGCGTCCAACCCATGCTGAGAGGTCTTGATCACTGCGCCAAATAAACAAAATGTTGCATAGCCCCCTCGTTTGGGGAGGTATTTTAGTTAATGTTGTACCTTCTCTCGCTCGTCTTCTCTCGTCCGGGTGTCAGAATATTTTTCTATCAAGTGGGAGTTACTACACCGCTTATTTGAGAGCCGCTTCCAAATACGAAAACCTCACACGTTCATTTCTTTTGACGTGTAACAACCAAGCCTCGAAAAACCCTTCCCAAATGAGGGGGTTGCACAACCGCAATCTACACCTGTAATTAGCTTGGTCTAGGCCAAAATACACAGCCCACTAAAAAATAATAGTTTGAAACTGTTATTTAACAGACTGAGATTTATAGATGGATAGATAGATATTAACAGACTGAAATAAATAGATGAACATACTGATATATATATATATATATATATATATATATATATATATATATATATATATATATATATATTAGTCAAATTCCCAGAACATTTCTGTGGATAAGACAAATTGGTATAAGAATGACAATAGGAAAAAATCGATTCGTCTTCCGATTTTATCAAGACAAAAATGAAAGTGAAATGTTTTTGTATTTGTTCTGGGAATGTTACTATATTGTCGACATGGAAAAAACTCTTAGTATAAAAGAAGTTAACATTAGTCAGAAAGAGTCTTACGCAATTTTGGATTTAATGTAACTATGAATACAAACACATTTCGCTTTCATTTTGGCCTTGATAAACTCGAAAGACGAAACGCGTCAGCAAAAACTAAGATTTTTCCTGTTGTCATTCTTATACCATATATATATATATATATATATATATATATATATATATGTATGTATTTGTCATCCACAGACAGACTGTTTCGCTGTTTCACAGTTCATCAGTGTGGAAGGTGTGCTATATTTATGGGATAAAGTGCTCAATATCAGAGATAGAGCGTGTGTAAATATAAAAGTGAACATAGAAGTCAACACTTAGAGGCGACAGACTGTTTCATGCTAGATGCAAAGAGTTGCCTGACGATTGCATCTAGCATGAAACACTGTCGCCTCTAAGTGTTGACTTATATGTTCACTTTTACATTTATATATATATATACCTATACCTTTATATATATATACCTATACCTGTATATATATATATACCTATACCTTTATATATATATATATATATATATATATATATACCTATACCTTTATATATATATACCTAAACCTTTATATATATATATATATACCTAAACCTTTATATATATATGTATATATATATATATATATATACCTAAACCTTTATATATATATATATACATATATATATATATATATACCTAAACATATATATATATATACCTAAACATATATATATATATACCTAAACATATATATATATACCTATACCTTTATATATATATATATATATATACCTAAACATATATATATATATACCTATACCTTTATATATATATATATACCTATACCTTTATATATATATATATATATACCTATACCTTTATATATATATATATACCTAAACCTTTATATATATATATATACCTATACCTTTATATATATATATACCTATACCTTTATATATATATATATACCTAAACCTTTATATATATATATCTAAACCTTTATATATATATATATATATATATATATATACCTATACCTTTATATATATATATATATATATATATAAGTATATTAGATAGATAGAATAATGTAAAAGTTGTATATAAAATATATTGAGGTAATACTGTATGATTTATGAACGCACAGAAACCTGCTTGCAATCATTTCTATAAAATTGCCCTTTTGCTAGATTTGACCAACTCGTTATTGAAGAATGCGAATCGATTTTGTTTCCTAATCTGGTTCTAGATAAAATTATCTTCTGTGAATGAAGGATTCAGTTATTTTCGGTCCCTTCCATCCACAAATATGAGTCGCCAAATTTTATTATAGTCAAGAAATTAAATTTAAATTACTTTCTCTTCTGTTCTCATACTTTTTCTATTTCAAATAGTAAAGAAGCTAGATCTGTCTATCTATCTATCTGTCTATCTATCTATCTATGTTTGTATATATATAAAAGCCTGTGGTTGTCGATAAATGCATATTTGATTGTTTTTTTCTTTCAGTAACCGTACCAACACTTTGTATGCATCTATAATTTGGCATTATAAATTATCTGCATCTGTTGCGAACCTGACTTTATATCTTTGTCTCATGCTTTTTCTGTTTATCAATAAACAATCTCGAAGATGGTAACTCAAACGGTGCACTAAACATCATTTAACAACACGAAGTATCGAAACACATCCATAGCAAAATATATGTATAGACAAATCAAAACACACCAAAGTAACATGAATGTAACATGGAAGAAAATGATGTAACCTTTGAATATTTGAGAAAATTGCGATAATCACCTTTCCAGAACAAAACAAAGTCATAAACAAAAGATCAGCTCTCATTTACAGGCGCAGACACAAAAATAAATTCCTCATACGCTACATACAACCACACCTTGATTCAAAAGTCCACATAAAATCCGATAACTTAAATCTAATAAACTTTATTTAAAATTTAGATCCGAAAGAATTATTAAAAAATATATATATATATAAATTTAAGCCAAATAAATAAATAAAGTTACGATTATAAAGAGCCCAAATTATTAAACCTAAACAAAGAATTCAGGACAAGTTTCGGCTTTCTTATCTTCTCTTATTCCCTCAGAAACCTATATATAAAGCCAATGAAAAGATTAGTTACGCAGTCTGAAGTTAGATCGGAGCATGCAACGAATAGTTACTATCCCGTGTTGATTCCTTTGTCCACACTGTCAGTATCTAAAAACGCTCTATCTCTGATATTAAGCACTCTTTTCCACAAATACAGGCATACATAAACGTTGGCTAACACCTCGTTGTCTTTCACACCTTCCATTTTAACACATCTTTTTATTATGTACATCTATCTCATTGTCTCCATCTTCCTCTGAAATTACCAGAAAATCTTACCATAAAAGTGTCACTTCTATGAAATGACAAAAGTTATTTTTTTTCCGATAAGGTGTTGAAAAGCAAACAAAGAAGGGGTTCCGCAAAATATGTTTGTCATTTGAGGAGTAGTTCAGGCTGATATGAACAGACAGATAGCTATATAGATAATGAATAAACTGCTATAGATAGATAGATAGATAGATAGATAGATAGATAGATAAGGAATAGACTACTATAGATCGATAGATTGGTAGTAATTGTTCCATCTTCTCAGATGATTGCCATCTCCATTATTGTCCGATTTGTCATCACCTATTCCGATCAACCAGCAACTAAATTTCTAAGACTTGAAGAAGGCGTGGTAATCGAACCAGTTTATATTATATTTTTAGAGACTGTTCTCTGCCTTTTCAATCTCGATGCTGACTTACGAACTTTGTTATAAACTACGCAAGTGATACCTTCTTGTCATTCATCGATGATACTCATCTGAAAGTCGCGTCTTGGCGAGAACAGTCAGTATTTAATCTTCTTAGTCGTTTGGGAAAATACTGCTATAATGCTAGACTCATTGAAGGGAATTCGTACATTCGAAAATAAGACATGCTAAACATAATAAATCTTAGCTGTTTTTTTTTACTATCTGTGTGGTTTTTGTATCTAGCACTTTGCTGAGAAAAGGAATGAAAATAATAGCTGTCTGGTTGGAATGGAACTTTGTCAAGGAACATCGTATAACTAAGTTATAACAAAAATAACTATGTGGAAATTTTTGACTGAGTGCTTTCAGCTGATTAAGTGTGAGCATTTCACCAAAAGACTTCTCAAAATGGAACAAACATTGTGAACTCTGTATATCATTGGATTATAGGGACATAAGTTTGTACAAGATCTTTGCCATTTTCTGGATTTCAGTGATTATGGTTCAGTGACAATGGTTATTTTAATCATTGGTTTCATCAAATGACGATAATTTCACTGATTCCAATACCATTGCACCAGCCTAGATTTTTCTCCAACAATAGAGATCTAATTTTTTAGATTTTCGCAAAGTAGCACACATCGTCATTACCCTGTCCGTCTACCGGAAGAATAACCGAAGATTACCAATTTAAAGTGGGGTTAGTTTGTGAGAGGCTTTCAAACACGTTGCAATCACATAATTTTTCTCACCAAACCCGGTTTTCCATGGACAGATATATTTGACCCTAACACGTCCATTCAGGCTCAGAAATAAATGATAAGTATGGCATGACAGTTAAGATGGAGCCTCCACACAAATTGCAGTTTTATATCGCTCCAACGACAGACATATTAAAATATACACATTTATAAATCATTTCCCTTTTTCAGTTTCGATATCCACTTCACTCTCTGAAGACGTATAGAGTTCTGATCTTTTTTTTTTGTTAATATAAATTAAAGTCAAATAGAAGCTTCCTTGTTATACTCTGTCTTCTGAATACATTCAATAATTTTGTCGAAATAATGACTGTACATTTGAAAAAGCATTCAAATAAAAATGCTACAATTTATATAATTACCAAATGAAATCTGATTTTTAAAAAATCATTTCACCCAACGCAAGGCAATAAATCCACTAAGATGCATGTAGTTATTGAGTTTGAGAAAATATGAGATGAAAACATTATTAAGGGGAGAGAACAATAAAAGAATAGGATTCAAGGAAACCGAACAAATCAATTAACATTGCATTTAAATTTTTGAATATTAAGCTTGACTGGAAAGCATGGAGCCGGAAGCCAGAAGCCGGAAGAGAGTTTCCTGAGCAAGGAGTGCGATAGAAGCTGTTAGCATTGAACATACGGTTGCATCTGGTAATTTCAAATGTAAAATGATGAGACCTCCCTAACTATCTAGTACTGCGCTTAAATCCTAAAGTCTACGCATTACAGGGGAAAGTTCATCAGAACAATTAACATGAAAATATTTATAGAAAAGGCATAGGAAAGCTATATTACGGCGGTAAAAAAAGTAATTGAACCCGAGATGCAAGGCCAGGACCAAAATATTGCAGATTCTTCTTTGGATTTTATCAAGAATTCCTACATACATAGGAGAAGCATCAGACCAAATGTGACAGTAATATTCAATGTATTGCCAAATGGCATATTTACAAATGTAGAAGAGCGGTACTGGAGAGAAGCAGTAAAACAATTTTCCAAGTGGCAGAATTAACAATTGATCCAATGTAATCTTCTGGAGGTTAGCATCAGTCATGGAAAAAGGAAGTCATGATGGCAAAAATCAATGAACAGTTTAAATTAAATTTATTTTTCTCGTTACTTATTACATCTTTGTATTCTTTCGTTTTTACTTCTTTTCTTCCGTTTTATTCTCTTCTTATTTAATCCTTTCTTTTTTCTTCCTTTCTTCCGTTTCATTGTCTTTTTTCTGACCCTTTCTTTTTTTCTTCCTTTTCATTCTCTTCTTTTCTAACCCCTTCTTTTTTCTTCCTTTCTTTTCTTTCATTCTCTTCTTCTCTAACCCCTTCTTTTTTCTTCCTTTCTTTTCTTTCATTCTCTTCTTCTCTACCCCTTCTATTGTCTTCCTTTCTTTTCTTTCATTCTCCTCTTCTCTAACCCATTCTTTTTTCTTCCTTTCTTTTCTTTCATTCTCTTCTTCTCTAACCCCTTCTTTTTTCTTCCTTTCTTTTCTTTCATTCTCTTCTCTAACACATTCTTTTTTCTTCCTTTCTTTTCTTTCATTCTCTTCTCTACCCCTTCTTTTTTCTTGCTTTCTTTTCTTTCATTCTCTTCTTTTCTAACCCCTTCTTTTTTCTTCCTTTCTTTTCTTTCATTCTCTTCTTCTCTAACCCCTTCTTTTTTCTTCCTTTCTTTTCTTTCATTCTCTTCTTCTCTAGCCCTTCTTTTTTCTTCCTTTCTTTTCTTTCATTCTCTTCTTCTCTACCCCTTCTATTGTCTTCCTTTCTTTTCTTTCATTCTCCTCTTCTCTAACCCATTCTTTTTTCTTCCTTTCTTTTCTTTCATTCTCTTCTTCTCTAACCCCTTCTTTTTTCTTCCTTTCTTTTCTTTCATTCTCTTCTTCTCTACCCCTTCTTTTTTCTTCCTTTCTTTTCATCATTCTCTTCTTCTCCACAAATTTTTCTTCCTTAATTTTCTTTCATTCTCTTCTCTAACCCATTCTTTTTTCTTCCTTTCTTTTCTTTCATTCTCTTCTTCTCTAACCCTACCTTTTTTCTTCCTTTCTTGTCTTTCATTCTCTTCTTCTCTAACCCCTTCTTTTTTCTTCCTTTCTTTTCTTTCATTCTCTTCTTCTCTACCCCTTCTTTTTTCTTCCTTTCTTTTCATCATTCTCTTCTTCTCTACCCCTTCTTTTTTCTTCCTTTCTTTTCTTTCATTCTCTTCTTCTCTAACCCCTTCTTTTTTCTTCCTTTCTTTTCTTTCATTCTCTTCTTCTCTACCCCTTCTTTTTTCTTCCTTTCTTTTCTTTCATTCTCTTCTTCTCTACCCCTTCTTTTTTCTTCCTTTCTTTTCATCATTCTCTTCTTCTCTACCCCTTTTTTTTTCTTCCTTTCTTTTCTTTCATTCTCTTCTTCTCTAACCCCTTCTTTTTTCTTCCTTTCTTTTCTTTCATTCTCTTCTTCTCTACCCCTTCTTTTTTCTTCCTTTCTTTTCATCATTCTCTTCTTCTCTACCCCTTCTTTTTTCTTGCTTTCTTTTCTTTCATTCTCTTCTTCTCTACCCCTTCTTTTTTCTTCCTTTCTTTTCTTTCATTCTCTTCTTCTCTACCCCTTCTTTTTTCTTCCTTTCTTTTCATCATTCTCTTCTTCTCTACCCCTTCTTTTTTCTTCCTTTCTTTTCTTTCATTCTCTTCTTCTCTAACCCCATCTTTTTTCTTCCTTTCTTTTCTTTCATTCTCTTCTTCTCTACCCCTTCTTTTTTCTTCCTTTCTTTTCATCATTCTCTTCTTCTCTACCCCTTCTTTTTTCTTCCTTTCTTTTCTTTCATTCTCTTCTCAAACCCATTCTTTTTTCTTCCTTTCTTTTCTTTCATTCTCTTCTTCTCTAACCCTACCTTTTTTCTTCCTTTCTTGTCTTTCATTCTCTTCTTCTCTAACCCCTTCTTTTTTCTTCCTTTCTTTTCTTTCATTCTCTTCTTCTCTAACCCCTTCTTTTTTCTTCCTTTCTTTTCTTTCATTCTCTTCTTCTCTACCCCTTCTTTTTTCTTCCTTTCTTTTCATCATTCTCTTCTTCTCTACCCCTTCTTTTTTCTTCCTTTCTTTTCTTTCATTCTCTTCTTCTCTACCCCTTCTTTTTTCTTCCTTTCTTTTCATCATTCTCTTCTTCTCTAACCCTACCTTTTTTCTTCCTTTCTTGTCTTGATTCTCTTCTTCTCTAACCCCTTCTTTTTTCTTCCTTTCTTTTCTTTCATTCTCTTCTTCTCTACCCCTTCTTTTTTCTTCCTTTCTTTTCATCATTCTCTTCTTCTCTACCCCTTCTTTTTTCTTCCTTTCTTTTCTTTCATTCTCTTCTCTATCCCATTCTTTTTTCTTCCTTTCTTTTCTTTCATTTTCTTCTTCTCTACCCCTTCATTTTTCTTCCTTTCTTTTCTTTCATTCTCCTCTTCTCTAACCCCTTCTTTTTTCTTTTCTTTCATTCTCTTCTTCTCTAACCCCTTCTTTTTTAATCCTTTCTTGTCTTTCATTCTCTTCTTCTCTAACCCCTCCTTTTTTCTTCCTTTCTTTTCTTTCATTCTCTTCTCTAACCCATTCTTTTTTCTTCCTTTCTTTTCTTTCATTCTCTTCTTCTCTAACTCCTTCTTTTTCTTCCTTTCTTTTCTTACATTCTCTTCTTCTCTAATCCCTTCTTTTTTCTTCCTTTCTTTTCTTTCGTTCTCTTCTTCTCTAACCCCTTCTTTTTTCTTCCTTTCTTTTCTTTCATTCTCCTCTTCTCTAAATCCTCCTTTTTTCTTCCTTTCTTTTCTTTCATTCTCTTCTTCTCTAACCCCTTCTTTTTTCTTCCTTTCTTTTCTTTCATTCTCCTCTTCTCTAACCCCTTCTTTTTTCTTCCTTTCTTTTCTTTCATTCTCTTCTTCTCTAACCCCTTCTTTTTTCTTCCTTTCTTTTCTTTCATTCTCTTCTTCTCTACCCCTTCTTTTTTCTTCCTTTCTTTTCATCATTCTCTTCTTCTCTACCCCTTCTTTTTTCTTCCTTTCTTTTCTTTCATTCTCTTCTTCTCTACCCCTTCTTTTTTCTTCCTTTCTTTTCTTTCATTCTCTTCTTCTCTACCCCTTCTTTTTTCTTCCTTTCTTTTCATCATTCTCTTCTTCTCTACCCCTTCTTTTTTCTTCCTTTCTTTTCTTTCATTCTCTTCTTCTCTAACCCCTTCTTTTTTCTTCCTTTCTTTTCTTTCATTCTCTTCTTCTCTACCCCTTCTTTTTTCTTCCTTTCTTTTCATCATTCTCTTCTTCTCTACCCCTTCTTTTTTCTTCCTTTCTTTTCTTTCATTCTCTTCTCAAACCCACTCTTTTTTCTTCCTTTCTTTTCTTTCATTCTCTTCTTCTCTAACCCTACCTTTTTCCTTCCTTTCTTGTCTTTCATTCTCTTCTTCTCTAACCCCTTCTTTTTTCTTCCTTTCTTTTCTTTCATTCTCTTCTTCTCTAACCCCTTCTTTTTTCTTCCTTTCTTTTCTTTCATTCTCTTCTTCTCTACCCCTTCTTTTTTCTTCCTTTCTTTTCATCATTCTCTTCTTCTCTACCCCTTCTTTTTTCTTCCTTTCTTTTCTTTCATTCTCTTCTTCTCTACCCCTTCTTTTTTCTTCCTTTCTTTTCATCATTCTCTTCTTCTCTAACCCTACCTTTTTTCTTCCTTTCTTGTCTTTCATTCTCTTCTTCTCTAACCCCTTCTTTTTTCTTCCTTTCTTTTCTTTCATTCTCTTCTTCTCTAACCCCTTCTTTTTTCTTCCTTTCTTTTCATCATTCTCTTCTTCTCTACCCCTTCTTTTTTCTTCCTTTCTTTTCTTTCATTCTCTTCTCTAACCCATTCTTTTTTCTTCCTTTCTTTTCTTTCATTTTCTTCTTCTCTACCCCTTCATTTTTCTTCCTTTCTTTTCTTTCATTCTCCTCTTCTCTAACCCCTTCTTTTTTCTTTTCTTTCATTCTCTTCTTCTCTAACCCCTTCTTTTTTAATCCTTTCTTGTCTTTCATTCTCTTCTTCTCTAACCCCTCCTTTTTTCTTCCTTTCTTTTCTTTCATTCTCTTCTCTAACCCATTCTTTTTTCTTCCTTTCTTTTCTTTCATTCTCTTCTTCTCTACCCCTTCTTTTTCTTCCTTTCTTTTCTTTCATTCTCCTCTTCTCTAACCCCTTCTTTTTTCTTCCTTTCTTTTCTTTCATTCTCTTCTTCTCTACCCCTTCTTTTTCTTCCTTTCTTTTCTTTCATTCTCCTCTTCTCTAACTCCTCCTTTTTTCTTCCTTTCTTTTCTTTCATTCTCTTCTTCTCTAACTCCTCCTTTTTTCTTCCTTTCTTTTCTTTCATTCTCCTCTTCTCTACCCCTTCTTTTTTCTTCCTTTATTTTCTTTCATTCTCCTCTTCTCTAACCCCTTCTTTTTTCTTCCTTTCTTTTCTTTCATTCTGCTCTTCTCTAACCCCTCCTTTTTTCTTCCTTTCTTTTCTTTCATTCTCTTCTCTAACCCATTCTTTTTTCTTCCTTTCTTTTCTTTCATTCTCTTCTCTAACCCATTCTTTTTTCTTCCTTTCTTTTCTTTCATTCTCTTCTTCTCTAACTCCTCCTTTTTTCTTCCTTTCTTTTCTTTCATTCTCCTCTTCTCTACCCCTTCTTTTTTCTTCCTTTCTTTTCTTTCATTCTCTTCTCTAACCCATTCGTTTTTCTTCCTTTCTTTTCTTTCATTCTCTTCTTCTCTACCCCTTCTTTTTTCTTCCTTTCTTTTCTTTCATTCTCCTCTTCTCTAACTCATCCTTTTTTCTTCCTTTCTTTTCTTTCATTCTCTTCTTCTCTAACTCCTCCTTTTTTCTTCCTTTTTTTTCTTTCATTCTCCTCTTCTCTAACCCCTCCTTTTTTCTTCCATTCTTTTCTTTCATTTTCCTCTTCTCTAACTCCTCCTTTTTTATTCCTTTCTTTTCTTTCATTCTCTTCTTCTCTAACTCCTTCTTTTTCTTCCTTTCTTTTCTTACATTCTCTTCTTCTCTAATCCCTTCTTTTTTCTTCCTTTCTTTTCTTTCGTTCTCTTCTTCTCTAACCCCTTCTTTTTTCTTCCTTTCTTTTCTTTCATTCTCCTCTTCTCTAAATCCTCCTTTTTTCTTCCTTTCTTTTCTTTCATTCTCTTCTTCTCTAACCCCTTCTTTTTTCTTCCTTTCTTTTCTTTCATTCTCTTCTCTAACCCCTTCTTTTTTCTTCCTTTCTTTTCTTTCATTCTCCTCTTCTCTAACCGCTTCTTTTTTCTTCCTTTCTTTTCTTTCATTCTGCTCTTCCCTAACCCCACCTTTTTTCTTCCTTTCTTGTCTTTCATTCTCTTCTCTAACCCATTCTTTTTTATTCCTTTCTTTTCTTTCATTCTCTTCTCTAATCCCTTCTTTTTTCTTCCTTTCTTTTCTTTCATTCTCTTCTTCTCTACCCCTTCTTTTTTCTTCCTTTCTTTTCTTTCATTCTCCTCTTCTCTAACTCCTTCTTTTTTCTTCCTTTCTTTTCTTTCATTCTCTTCTTCTCTAACTCCTCCTTTTTTTTTCCTTTCTTTTCTTTCATTCTCCTCTTCTCTACCCCTCCTTTTTTCTTCCTTTCTTTTCTTTCATTCTCTTCTTCTCTAACTCCTCCTTTTTCTTCCTTTCTTTTCTTTCATTTTCTTCTTCTCTAATTCCTCCTTTTTTTCCTTTCTTTACTTTCATTCTCCTCTTCTCTACCCCTCCTTTTTTCTTCCTTTCTTTTCTTTCATTCTCTTCTTCTCTAACTCCTCTTTTTTCTTCCTTTCTTTTCTTTCATTCTCTTCTTCTCTAACCCCTTCTTTTTTCTTCCTTTCTTTTCTTTCATTCTCTTCTTCTCTAACCCCTTCTTTTTTTCTTCCTTTCTTTTCTTTCATTCTCTTCTTCTCTAATTCCTCCTTTTTTTCCTTTCTTTACTTTCATTCTCCTCTTCTCTACCCCTCCTTTTTTCTTCCTTTCTTTTCTTTCATTCTCTTCTTCTCTAACTCCTCTTTTTTCTTCCTTTCTTTTCTTTCATTCTCTTCTTCTCTAACCCCTTCTTTTTTCTTCCTTTCTTTTCTTTCATTCTCTTCTTCTCTAATTCCTCCTTTTTTTCCTTTCTTTACTTTCATTCTCCTCTTCTCTAACCCCTTCTTTTTTCTTCCTTTCTTTTCTTTCATTCTCTTCTCTAATCCCTTCTTTTTTCTTTCTTTCTTTTCTTTCATTCTCCTCTTCTCTAACCCCTTCTTTTTTCTTCCTTTCTTTTCTTTCATTCTCCTCTTCTCTAACCCCTCCTTTTTTCTTCCTTTCTTTTCTTTCATTCTCTTCTTCTCTAACCCCTTCTTTTTTCTTCCTTTCTTTTCTTTCATTCTCCTCTTCTCTAACCCCTTCTTTTTCTTCCTTTCTTTTCTTTCATTCTCTTCTTCTCTACCCCTTCTTTTTTCTTCCTTTCTTTTCTTTCATTCTCCTCTTCTCTAACCCCTTCTTTTTCTTCCTTTCTTTTCTTTCATTCTCCTCTTCTCTAACCCCTCCTTTTTTCTTCCTTTCTTTTCTTTCATTCTCCTCTTCTCTAACTTCTTCTTTTTCTTCCTTTCTTTTCTTTCATTCTCCTCTTCTCTAACCCCTTCTTTTTCTTCCTTTCTTTTCTTTCATTCTCCTCTTCTCTAACCCCTTCTTTTATCTTTCCTTCTTCCGAATTCTTCAACAATAAACCTCTTCCACTACTTAATATATCTCTCTCTCTTTCCGACTTTTCTCTCGGGCTTCCTTTCATGTTTCCATCTGCTTTTTTTCTGAACATAACTTTAAATAACCTCATCCTATTAACCAAAGAATTCATTTGTTTCTACGTTCTCGCAGATGATTTAAATTAATCAAACTAGAAGTTATCCTAACGACCGATGGATTTAATATTATACGACATTCAAGATTCCACCTACTCTTGAAATACTTGTGTAAATCTCAATTAATAACAAACGCACGAAAACTAATAGGCAATATTAGTAGGCATAGTAACGAATTTTACGAAACCTAAATTATAGAGTGTGAAAATGAAACTATTTCATGTTTCTTTTACATTAATTATTTTGTCCATTTTATTTTACGAGAATATATATTCACAAAGTGAAAATAGAGTTTTTATACAATTATACTAGAAAAACGCTGTGTTTATACGAATTTTACCCAGACTGATATGTGTAATGTGAAACGACAGAATTGCTGCCCCTTTTATGCGACAAAGGTTCTTTATGGGAATGATTAAGTGGAATAATAATCGTTTGAAAATGAGGCTTATTAAATCGCTTTTGCTCTATTTGATTACCTTTCGAAAGCGTTGCTTTGAATTTCCGTTTGAAACCACTGCATAATGCAGAGGCAAACAATATATTAATATCGTTGTTTGTCAGGTGAGAATGTGAAAATGTAAAAAAATTGGGAAATAAATTTAATTAATCAATCCACCACCAAGGAAATTGATTCGTCGTCAAATGAAACCTTTTTCTCTTCTCACTTGATTTATCATTTATTCTTCTTGTGCCTTTTGTAGTATTCCAATCGAGCCAACAAAAATAATCGTGAACATAACGACGGTTCCTTTCCCATTCTCTCGTCAATACCCACGTAATTATTATTCTCTTTCGACATTTGACTCTGCCTTTTGTGGGGAACAATCAACAATTGGAAGCATTACATTGTGAAAAATTCAAGAAAAAATGCTATTGCTTAAGCAATTTTATTGGAAATCGAGGCTTTTTTTTTTCAAAATTGAACTGAGCAAGATAATTAGATAAGGAAGAGAGAAATTAACTCAGTACACATTTTGTGTCCTTCAATATGAAAATATAAATGTCAGCATAAAGTGAATGTCAGATTAACATGTGAGAGAGAGGAAAGAAACTGTTTTAAGATAAAGAAAAACATTGGAAACCATGATAAACCGTTTCATGAAGAAATCCAATATATATATATATATATATATATATATATATATATATATATATATATTGATGCATATTTCATTAAATAATATAGACAAGTGTTGTCTATTTATTTTATGTAAATTATTTTCATATCGTCTGATCCTAGTAAAAAAAACTAAGTTTATCATATACTACACTAAATCTTGTATATCCAACTTAATTATTTGCAACGATTCTTACCCCCCCCCACGTTAGCTATTTGCAAAAACCAACATAGTTTACAAATTCAAGTGCCCTTGTATCTCCAACGAATTAAATAATATTTATGTTGGTCACACCACAAACTCTCTTTCACGGCGCTTGACTCTACATTTGAATGATAACTCTAACATTTTTAGGCATTTAAAACAACATGCCTGGCCGCATACACAATTCCGGAAAATCCTTGTTGAAAACACAACTATACTTAAACATGAAAACAATAAACAAAAACTAAAAATTCTTGAAGCTATATACATAAAACAGTTGAAACCTAACCTGAACAAAATAAACTATGAAATCTCCACAAATATTCTTAAATGCCTATAATTGGTAACAGAAGCCATTGGTTTATACCAATGGCTTCCCATACTTAATACTTCTCAAATTCACGCTCGCGTGGTCATGTGTGACGTCATGAGCTGCAGTGTGATTTTCGATTACAGCGTCTTCTATGCACGAGTTTATCGTTGTCGTTGCTTGGAAATCTTCCATGTAAACAGAAACAGACTATCATCACTGTCTTGTCCATGTATTGCTTAATATATTGTAATGTAATTGTCATCTTTGATAATGGGTTATGTAAGCCGAAAGCTTAGATTGGATTAAAAAATATGTATCAATATTGTGATTTTCTTTCTTCGTTTAATGATAATGCTATTAAGCTTATCAGACAATATGAAAAGAATTTACATAAAATAAATAGACAACACTTGTCTATATTATTTAATGAAACATGCATGAATGAAAAAATGATGCCTAAATACACACAATTTAAATATATATATATATAGAGAGAGAGAGATAGAGAGAGATATAGATATAAAAGTGAACATAGAAGTCAACACTTAGAGGCGACAGTCTGTTTCATGCTAGGTTCAATCGTCAGCCCTAATCAGCATAACATATGATCACAAATAAAAAAGATTCTTTATAAATGTAGACATCAAAAAATTGCTTCTATGTTACTTAAAAACATATGATTACGAAAATGCTAAATAAAACCCCATAACGCAAATTTATTTTAAAATATAAATTTAAACAATAAGAAATTAATAGTGTAAATGTATATTTTAGTAGAAAATACACACACACTTACAAACACGTGTGTTTATATATATAAATATATATATATTTATGCATGTTTCATTAAAAACAACAGATAAGGTACTACTGTTAAGCTTTTTATTTAAATTTTCTTGTGTTCGCACAAGAGCTTTTGACACAGAAACTGTCTAAAAGTTCTATAGTTCCGAGCGCTTTCTGCTATACTTTTAGCTATTATCAAGGATGATTTTATTTTTCAGTTTAAACGACTGCATGTGTTATGTGTATACTTTTAATGTATTATAGAGATATTTTATTTTCCGAACACGGTTAACACATTGTGGTCTTGTTCGTATTTAATATTGTTAAGAGTTTACTTTTGCTTTTTTATTATTAAGGCCTCTATTATTTTTTAATCTTTTTTTTACAAGTGGATGAGATTATTATGTTTGTGTTTTCTACTAGTATGTTTCGAATGGAGTCTGGTGGGTTTGTGTGTATGTTTAAATGTGTTCTAATGGAACTCTGGTCAGATAGGAGTAAGGTAAAGCTATCAAAATACAAGGACCTTGAAAGAGAAATCTTAAAAATGTGGCACATGGGAACATCAACAATCCCTGTTGTAGTTGGAGCCCTAGAATTGGTTGGAAAAGATTCCTGTAGACTAATTGAAGGGATTCCTGAAAGTCCATGCCTCAAAGAGATATAAAAAATTGTTCTCACAAGTACAGCCCACACTTTACGAAGGGCTTTATCTATGAAATTTTTTTGTCAGTGGAAAGTGGCATGATGCCATTTCTAACCTTAGGTCCCTAGGTGGGACCCGGAAAGAAATGTGTAAACGCCAGAAATCAAAGGAAATAATAAAAAATAATAATAAATACGTGTATCAATTGAGAATGTTAGGATAAAAAGATGGAACGCTTTCCTTGATATTTACTGAGTTGAACCTAATGTGCCACATGTTGGATTCATTTCGTAAACCTTTCGAATATAAGCCGAGATACAAGTAACAAATTACTTATGCATTATATTGAATCTTTTCGTTTGCGTGAATTCGAACCGCATTGACCAGTTACTTCTATTCTTCTCTGTCTACACTGATGTTCATTAGTTCTTATTTTCCCAAACCAGTACCGTTTCTAAGCTGAACCACATATGTTTCCGTCGCTCCCTCTCTTCTCTTTTCAATATTTCGAGTACTTAGGAGCTCTTCTTTTCATCTCCAAATGAGCACAATGCAGCGTTACACTTTACAGTTTTCTGTAGACTCCTGATGTTATTATTGTGCAGCTTCCATGACACACTCTAAGCACCCCCGTCAAGTCCCGTCAAGCCTACCACTCGGGCTTCAGATTTCAAAACCGTAGAGCGGTAGCTTTTCGACTGGGACTCGAAAGAAAATTATATTCAGATAGCTTTGGAGATTCGATTTCCATATCCCGTTTCCATTTGGTTTAGCCCGCCTCAAGATCACCTGATGTTGATCACCATGCCAATATACACACATACACACACGTACATACATATACACACATGCACACACACACACACACACAAGCACATATATGTGTGTGTGTCTGTTTGTATGTGTACCCTAGCATATAGTACCCTAGCATGTGACTCAACATACATTAACAACAATTCAGAACTATTTACAGAAATTACAAAAAATCTAGACCTACTTAACAAGAATAACAAAATAAAAAATATACAAAAAACAACCAAAATAATTAAAAACAAACGCCAATCTAAAAACCTGAAATATATATTAACCTCATCCAAATTTAACCAACACAATATACAGAGCGTCGCAAAATTCAACAAATAAAGATGTGGGATTTGTGATGTAATTATTTAAGGGAACTCCTAAACCTTTGAAAACCCCACTATATATTCACAATAAATAAAAATTTAAACTGAAACTCCAAAAATGCCATCTACGCACTTAAATGCACAAAATGCAAAAAGTCATATATAGGTATCAGCCAAGCACTTAACAACAGAGTTGCCCTTCACAAAAGCAACATCAAATTACCCGACAACAGAAAACTTTTTGTATCGTAACACATCTACGAATGCAATCAAGGCAAATTTAAAACTACGCCAATATACCAAACAGACAATTACTTGTTCTTACAAATTCAAGAAAAACTTCATAGACAAACTTAAACCAGCACTAAACAGAAGATAATCCCACACACGGCATGCACACATGATGGCTAGATACACTGGTCAGACCGCACACATACATACATTTCCGCACGCGCAAACAAGTATCCATGGAGAACAAAAATATATACATACACTGGTATGAACAAATAGACTACTCACGGGCACACACGTGAGCCCTACGTAACACAGGAAGTATGAGTATGTTAGTGTGTGTGTGTGTGTGTGTGTGTGTGTGTGTGTGTGTGTGTGTGTGTGTGTGTGTGTGTGCTGAGTCATGTGCAAGCTAGCGGGAACACGCACGCAAACAAGATACACTGGAAAGTGGAAATAGATTTGACAGTCTGATGAGTGATTTGGGGATAGGGGGTGCATCTATCATCAACACATCTGTCATCGCCACCACTAAGACCAAACCTAATGATTTTATTACCATTTAGGCAGAAATTCACTTTTTCCAAAAGTCGAACAAATTAGATCAAGGCTCACTAGAAATACAGAAAATGAACAATGAAATATTCAAAGAACATAAGGAAATTTTATTCCGTTAGAAATTGATTCCTTTATTTTGCCTGAAGAAAGTCACGAGACCGGAAACCCGTGTAGCAAAACTATGACGAATGAAATATTATATATACGTTAAAACAAATCCACATTATAACCAAAAACTTTTCTCTTGTTGGAATAATTATAACCTTATATATATATATATATATATATATATATATATATATATATATATATATATATATATATATGGGAATATGTGTGTGTGTCTGTGTATGTGTGTGTGAGTGTAAAAGTTTCAAATCGAGTATCACTGAAAAGGACAATATGAATAAAGACAAAGGAAAACCTATGTGAGCCGACGCGTTTTGTCCTCTGTTGGACTTCATCAAGGCAAATGTAAAGGATTTTATTTTTGACATTTATTTATATATAAGAGCAAAACTGATATTGGTTTTTCAAAATTTTTAGGAGAACTCATGAATATTCACCAGGTTAACGGAAAGCATCTCCTTTCCTGAAAGAATTACTTCTTTTCCAAGCCAAGATACTTGACCACAAAAATACTAAAAATTGAAAGCAAGCGGTTAAATCCATAACCTCATTTTATTCAAAACATATAAAACATAAATCAATCCAAATCCAAAATAATTTAAATATTAATTTGCACACACACACACACACGCACGCACACACACACACACACACACACACACACCACTTTCTGTTATTATAGATTGAATTGTATCACTTCATGTCTATGAATCATGGATCAAACTTGGATAACATCAAATTTCACCAAAATAGAATTTCAGGGGTGGGGAATATTTCAGAATCCAGATATCATTGTATAATGTTTGAACTTTGTGATTAATAATTACTACTGAATTCGATGCATTGCAAAGAATGAAGAATATATTGGAAAATAAATATTTATTGGATAAAATTCATTACTTTTTCATCACTAAGTTGCATATATACCTACACGACGTACTATATATATATATATATATATATATATATATATATAGTTTACGAAAAACTAGGTAATCCGTATGGGAAGACCCAATGAGGATAGAATCCAGAAAGCTCAATGTAAATCAGAGCTAATAATTTAAATAAAAACAGATTGCTTTAAGGTTCCGTATAATAAATTATTTCACCACAGCCCTTTTAAAGGACAGTGGATCATCAGATTTATTTCCAAATGTTGAAATGAAAAAATGAAAATAAATTTACACATTTATGACGGGCAATAATAAGTAAACTCACGAAGTGGGGCAGTGTAGGGGAGTAGAGAGACAGCATTGAGTTAGATGTAACATTTCTATTGTTTCAAATTTAAATTTTCGCTGAAATCTAGACATTGACACTTTAAATCTGTTAACAGATTGATATAGGAAGTGGGATGGACAAAGAAGTATATAAAAAAAAAGAGAAAGAGAGAAAAAAGAGAAAGAAGTTGTAAAAAGTGTCATTAACTTCTATTGGAATAGGCGTTGTTTTTTTCTTTATACATATATATATATATATATATATATATATATATATATATATATATATATATATATATATATATATATATATATATACAGTGTACTAGTATAACATAAAATGTGATCGTTGGAAGGATGTGTGCAAAATATTATAATTGAATATACAGGTCAACTATGATGCTATACTAGTCACGGCACTAAATGTGGGTCTCAGTTCTGTGACAGCTACATGCGTTTCCGGCGAGTTGTTCTGTCAACTTCTTCTGCTTCCATGCTGTGTTAGGAAGATCCACAAAAAGGTGATGACACAATTCGTCCGTAACTTCTGATGGTCTGGACCGTCGGGACAAGTTGCTAAAAAGGTCAGCAACTTAAAGAATCAAGCAAATCACCGTTAACAAATGACAAAAAATCTTTATTGTAACACGATTGTGAAAAAGTACATAAAGAATAAAAAGTGTTAATTTCTGCCAGTTGGTTATTGAAAGAAGACAGATCTTTTCAAGAGATCTTAATATCGCCAAGTGAGAGAGAGAGAGAGAAAAATAGACACTTTGAGAAGATTTGTCCGTGATTATCGCAATTTGAGTCGTTGGGATTTTCATCAATCAGCCCAGTCTTCAAAATCTCATTTACTGGCTGGAGAGAATTTGGGGTTGGAGAGGAAGACATGCTTCTTGAGTTTTCGTCTCTGGTCTACTTATAGATCTCAGTGCTTCGAAATTTTCAGACCCAAATAACTTCTGATTAGTGATCCAATTACAAAATATTTCGTGTCAATTTCTCATTAGTCAACCAATCATATTTACGGTACTGGGTGAAACCCCCTTCGAATTCTTTGATTCATCACTGATTTTATTTATTACATTCTTATTGGACGACCAATTGTTATTTAGAACGAAGGAGATGAACAAAAATCCCCTATTTGACTACACTTGACATTTGACCTTTTAGTCTGAAGACAGCCAGGATGGTGTAAATAGGTCAAATGCAACTTACCAGGTGCTGTGAATTTTGACAGTCTTTGAACTCATTACCTCGCAGTGACCTTTCGATATAGAGACCGACTAAGAAACAAAAAAATAGGTTGTCTTGAATTTTGAGAGATTCGAACTAATTAAACCCAATGACCTGAAAATTACAAAATCATAAGAAAATGCTCTGCATTCAACAAAATCTTATTCTTGGTAGAATTTTGTTAAAAAACAAGATATATTTTTAGAATCTGATCGTGTCACACAGCCACCGATATATATATATATATATATATATATATATATATATATATATATATATATATATATATATATATATACATACACACACACATATATATATATATATATATATATATATATATATATATATATGTGTGTGTGTGTGTGTGTGTGTGTGTGTGTGTGTGTGTTTAAACCGTTATTTAACTCCTCTCTTTAAAACTTTTCTGTTAAATTTTAATCCCCACCTTCACCTTTAGGCCTTCCTGTTCTTCTTTCTTCTATTACACCCCTCTCTAGAGCTTTCCTACAGTTCCCTCTCACACTTATTTCCCACACATACACTCTTACTAAAATTTTGTTTTTTATACCCGGAGTTATATTTTCCGATTTCTTTTTTAATCTGTAGGTCTGATGAATTGGATCGTGATTACGATTCCAACGTAATATATTATAACCATGGAATATTAGTGTTTAAGCCTTTTTATTATATTCTTACTCTGTCCTGGATATTGAGTTCTACCTGGATTCTATCCTCTTGGAAATTTATATATATATATATATATATATATATAATGTATGTGTGTGTGTACTGACCACTAATTTTATATATATGTGTGTGTGTGAGAGGGAGAGAAGGAGACCGGGTGAGTTATAATATGAATCCCAGAATAAAGGAGATGAAATGAGATTTACCTTTCAAATCCTTTGCAGAAGGTAATAATTCCCTAGATATCTTGCCTCGTCACTGGCATGTCATGATGATTGTTGAAAAAGCAGTTTCTAAGTGAATACTTATTCTGGGCACACACTATGCATGTGATGTATTATTATAGTTGCATATGCAGTTTAAATCTTTTCAGTTGTAATGTTTCTAGTTTATTTGCACTACGGTCGGTTTCATTTCCCTTGATGTTTAACGAGAAAATGATATTTCAATACATCAAATAAAAGCATTGATTCTACGTAAACTTAATTGGCTGGCATCAAAGTCCAGCATTTTAATCTGCTTTATTTATCTTCTCCTTAGGAGAGACACTGTGCCACCGCCGCCGCCGCCCATGCTTTCAGGAGAGACACGAAACAGAAGCAATACTATTCATTAAACGCAGTAACTAATTGCCCTGATCGGTCATATATGGATGAGAGACCCGAAGATAGATATGAACAAAGTTATGTAGATAGATAGATAGATAGATAGATAGATAGATAATGTTCGAAATATATTATTTCTATTTAGCGCATTGTTCACCATTTTTTCTCTGTCTATGAAAACCAAGCAATATATTGTTCTCCATCTCCGAATTTGAAAGGAATTCTAAAGAAAGCATCATTGGTGCTGAAATACTCGTCCAATTACTTAATCACATATTTTAAATATAGAAAAGAATTCCGTGCCTTGCAGGCATATAGAACCAAGTTCCAATTAGATTCTACTGCGTAGTAAAGTTTAAGAACTCTCATTTATATCATCTTAATGCATTGATCAAGTACATTGGGAATTCTTTTTAATCTGTGATATAAATTTGTGATCGTCACGTCATTTCTAATTAAATATTTCCAACATCATTATCATCGTCACTTTCACATTTGTGGCCATTTATTTATTTGTTTATTATGCACATTATTCTTTAATTCATCTTTTAAGGAGAGTTTTTTTGTTGTTGTTGTTGTTTTTTACAAAACGTTTTGGCCGATTTTATATTCCGACCTCAAAACAAACAGAAATTTCAAACGGAAATTCTCTCCTCAGGTAGGAAAACATTTCATTTAACAACGCTCATAACATCCTGTTACCATTGGCGGATTTCTTCCTATTTTTAGCGTTTAATGCTTTGTTTCATAATTTACAAGGATGAAAAATAGAACAACAATGAATACGAATAGAAACAATTTGTTAAAGAATAGACAGACTTAATCTCGTCATTTCTTCGAATAATATGCCTGTCGAATCTGTAATATGGACTAAAATCCTGACCACTGATAAGCTCTTACTTCCTGATTTTCAACGGATTTCTGGATTAAAATTACGAGCAATATATTTCTGTTACACAAAGAAATATGGTTCTAGGAAAGAGAAGGATATAGACTCCATGGCCGAGCACATAAGCAACGAAGAAGACTTAAGGGAAACGGAAATGAAAAGGACATTTAGAATAAGAAAGTGGTCTGGAATTTCTTGAACATATAACGAGGAAGGAGTACTTGGAGAATTTGACACTCAGATGGCATATCGAGAAAAGGGAAAGCAGTAGGTCACCTACGTGATGAACTTGCGTGTGAATGTATGGCGGAACGGGGGTGCACCAGATTGTTCAAAGGAAGACACGTTGTTGAGCGATAAGAAGTTGTAGAGAGCCATGAGCGTGTACGTCCTGAAATGACAGGGGACGTGTAGGAAGAATAATTGTATGAATTATCGACCACTGACAATACCTTTCTTTATTTTCCATACAATCAATGTGTTCATATTGCACATATATGGCGCTATTAATGATGGCCTGTACATTTGACCAAGGACATTCAATTTCTTTTTTCAAGTCATTTTCATTGTTAAACTCATTACAATGCAATTATATGATAGATTGTAGCTCTATTCAATCTTTTACCCTTGACTTATTTCTACGAATTCTTTAAAAAATGCAACAAGCAGATTGATTGCCAAAACTTACCTCATTTGAGACGAAATTTGATAACATTAAACTTTGAGAAATCCATGTAACTACTACCAATTTTCCTTAATTTTTCGGGCCTTTTTTCTCAAAAATGTTTCACTTGTCGGAAGATACAAATCATAATAGTTCCGAAGAAGAGTTTGGCAAAAACATGAAGATAATGATGAGGCATCAATCAAATTGTGGATCGCCAGAGTCAGAAAGCTGAGCTTCGTGATGTAGAGACGGGCAGAGAGGGTTAGGGTTAGGAGAAAGTCGGTGTCCTTGCTGGCTGAATGGAACATCTGATCCGTTAGTTTGTCATGAGAGCAGCAGTAGATGACCCATCACAATCAAACCGTTCCAAGTGAGTCCGTAAATATGTCACCACAGGAATTGGAAACAGGATTCGTGCTTTCATTTCTCGCCGTGGCGTTATTTTCACCTTCCGTTCCTTTGTTGTGTGTACACCGAGCCATTCGTAGTTTTTGTACACACAGAGACACAGGGTGATTTGTCTACTCGGTGAAAGATTTATTTAGTCGGTGAGAGAGGGTCGCGGTTGCATACTTACAATTCTACACAATCCTGCATTGCATACTTAACTTGATTTTACAGGCAAAAGTATCAGTTGTTTTCGAGAGCTGATTCATATGTAACTTTTTCAAATTACAACATTTTGATAAAATTTGAAGGCAAAATTTGAAGGCAAAATTTGAAGGCAAAATTCGGTTAAATGTTACATTGACTAATTAAGTTTTCTGTGCAAAACAAATATTACTCAAATGCCGTAGACATTGGGGGATACATTTAGCGTCGGGACTGATTCCAGTTTGGGCAAAATTCTATTCGTGTGATCATTCTATTTTATCTTGATCGTATGCTCAATAAAGAATAGAGAATGTCTTTCAAATATTACAGTCATTGGGCAATCAATCTCATACTCGTTCGTTTAACAAATAAAAGTTAATATATATTTGTAGTGATATAGAAATTTAGCCGTGGTACCATAGTACCCTTTAAGGACCGAAATTATGATTAATGGGCTACTTTTTGACCATTTGTTTATGACAAGTGCCCAGATATTATTTCAATTATTATTCATCTCGCAAAATCCAAATGGAACATAGTACTGATAGTCTCAGAGATTAATAAAATGTGCCAGCTAGGACTCTACACTCTGTGTTATATGTAGATATTGGCTAAGCATTCATTATTATAGTAGAAAAAAGCATCCAATGAATAGTAAACTCACGACATTCACTCTTGTCATGAGATTAGCTTTTCTAACTTCTGCTCTAAGATTTAGAATCGAAGACACTCTTTTAAATGTAGGAGTACTGTTAATGAAATTCAATTGTATATATATTTACCAAACTTCCACTAATTCGGCCTTGTGTCACATCTAAGCTTCGCTTAATAAATCACTATATTTGATAAGCTTATCTAATACGGTCCATGGTACGTACTAAGATCACTTCTTCAGTCAACTGATGTTTCCTTTCTGAATGTCATTTTAATTTGTCACTGTAATCTTGGATTCCAGAACTTTTACTTAATGCTTTTTATAGACTTTCAATTCTAAATTCTTATATAAGATGAATGCATTATTCAAATGAGTCAATCGCTCATTAGAATTTTCTCAGGTTCCAGTGATTTATAATGAATCTTCCTTTTTAAACACGAGGAAAACTTGATAACATTTTCCTCAAATAACTTTCTTTTAGTTTGATACATTGAATGGTGCCTTAGATCTAAACACGATTTTCATTTTTTTTATTCTCATAGTGAATCTAATTTTGAGCGCCAGAACAATTTCTTTTCTGTGTGGAACCAGAAGAAAAAACACGAATAGTTAAGAATGACGTTTCCTTTCATTCATGTGAAAGTCACATTCATCAGTTCTGAATTATTCGGTTTGTACAGGTTTTACTACAATCAATGAAAAGACGAATAAATTTTACAAACCCTTTTAAGATTTATATGACATTCTACAAAATTAACTGTGAAATTTACATCAACCGTTTTTGCATACGGAATAGTTATTTACTAAGATGAAATACCATATGATGATAACGTTCAAGATGAAAATGGTTGCTTATCTTAATGAATCATAGTGCATATCTGATCTGGAAAACCAGCAGACATGAATGATGAAACTATTTCACATACAAAACAAAGTCGACTTTTTCTAGACGTGTGATTGGTCCGTGATGCACAAACTGAAAATTAATAGGTGTGTGCAAAACATTCCAGCCTAAGTTCGGTATTTCATTTTACAAAATCAGTCTCTCTACTTTCACAGAATGCTGGGAATTTCTATATGCACCAACAAAACAATTCTTATTGTTTCTTTTGCTTCTGTCAATCGGTTCCTTTCTTTACTTCATGTCCGAGGAAATAAATTTGATTATTCAGGAAAATAGCAATTGAAATGTCAAACTTCTTTCGCTAAAGATTCCAAATCATGGAAGTTAATTTCTTGCAACGGTCAAAGAACAAAACCAAGAAACACGGAAGATAAGAATATAAAGTTACTTTTAAAATAGTCCAGCATTTGGTTAAATGAACGTTTGAAAGGCAAGTCAATAATTTCTGCAAAGTTCCTCCAAAGCCTTAGGAAACATTACTTGGAGAATTCTTTTGAAGTGACATTGATTGATAGTAGAAAACCTTTGCAGTTGTTAATTTCCAATGCTAGTTACGGGGGAAAACTGGAACAGTTTAAGTTAAAGAATGAAAAAGACAAAATACAATTCGATGTAAAATGCGTTTAGGCAAAAGTGGCTTCGGTGTAATTATTGTCAGCAAAGATGTATTAAATGGCGTTTCATTCGTATAAAGATTACTTTTGATCAAACCGTGCAATGCCCCGTAAAGTTATTTTTGTAGAACTGAAGAACTGGACATCTTTTGGTATGAGAATCTGAAAGGCACCAAGCAAAAGAAAGAAGAATTTGAGAAAACAAAAATCTCTAAATGTTGGGTATAATAATAATAATTAGAAGAAGAAGAATATTGCAAGTATAAAGAAAAAAGCAATATTAAAAGGAAAGACAAAAAGAAAGCAAAAGAGGAAATGGTTCAAAAGGGGAAAGAACAAGGAGAAGAGGAAAAAGAAAGAGAAGAAGAAGAAGAAGAAGAAGAAGAAGAAGAAGAAGAAGAGTGGAAATCGGAAAAACAAGAATAAGAATGAAAGAATAGGAATTGAAAGAAAGAAAATAAAAGGAATAAAATTGTGAAGAACAAAAAGAATTGGAAAAAAAAGAAAGAAAAAAACAGAATTATTCTGTATTATATGATTTATGTCTGTTCTTTTCTTCCATAACATCATATTCGTTTCATCTACAATTTGTGTTTTTAATTGTTTTAAATTTGTAGAACCTTCTGGCCAATGGAGAAGTAGATTGTGTAACACCAAATATCGGCATCTATTTTAACAACTTTGAAAAAAGATGGATTTCTACTGCGTTTATGTTCAATTCGTTCATTTCTGTTTGTTTTTGTTTTAGAAGTCCCAAATCCTTTCCCTTTTTTCAATGTAAAATAAGCAAGACTTCCATTCTCTATTTGTTCTAAGAATTAACTGTTTTATAGATTTTATATTTGGAAAACTATCATATGAAAATTATCATATTGTTTGGTCATTTCTATAACTCATTAATCTTATTGTAAGTGATAAATCAAATTCTAGTTATCGTAATAATCGATGCTGTCGCATATTTTGCTAATTTTGTTTCCTTTTCTGCAATTGTGAAGAATAAATATTTTGGAATTGTTTTTTTTCCAGATATCTTTAATTCTGTTCGACTAGATAACCAACCAAGTCATTTGACTCAGTGTGACGGTAAATATTTTATGTCAAACGTTGGGTAGATCATGGCAAATTAAAAAGAATAATCTGATCAACTTTCTTTTCATTTCATTTTCAGAAATATTTTTTTATCAGAGGTAAAACTGTTTTCATGCATATATCTTTCATTCTTTTTCTCACTTTCCAAACATATATTCTCTAAACATATATATATATATATATTGTGTGTATTTAGGCAGCATTTTTTCATTGATGCATGTTTCATTAAATAATAAAACTCGTGCATACAACATTTGGTACTAGATTTCAATGATACTTCTAACATTTTTAGGCATTTAAAACAACATGCCTGGCCACATACACAATTCCGGAAAATTCTTGTTGAAAACGCAACTATACTTAAACATGAAAACAATAAACAAAAACTAAATATTGAAGCTTGAAGCTATATACATAAAACATTTGAAACCTAACCTGAACAAAATAAACTATGAAATCTCCAGAAATATTCTTAAATGCCTATAATTTATAACAGAAGCCATTGGTTTATACCAACGGCTTCCCATACTTAATACTTCTCGTTTTCACTCTCGCGTGGTCATGTGTGACGTCATGAGCCGCAGTGCAATTTTCGCTTCCAGCGTCTTGTATGCATGAGTTTGTCGTTGCTTGGAAATCTTCCATGTAAACATAAACAGACTATCATTATTGTTTTTTTGCGTATATTGGTTAATATATTGTAATGTAATTGTCATCTTCGATAATGGTTTATGTAAGCCAAAAGCTTAGATAGGATTTAAAAATATGTATCAATATTGTGATTTTCTTTCTTCGTTTAATGATAATGTTATTAAGCTTATCAGACGATATGAAAAGAATTTACATAAAATAAATTGACAAAACTTGTCTATATTATTTAATATAACATGCATCAATATACATATATATATATATATATATGTGTATACACATACACAAATATATATATATATATATATATATATATATATATATCACTCATTGAGTGATGAGACTAATAAAACAATGCTCGATGTATAATAACAGAGATATATTTTATATTAATAATAAATATACATTTTTCCGCGACGGTAGCACACAGTTTTCAATTCAATCGGAACATATATATATATATATATATGTGTGTGTGTGTGTGTGTGTGTGTGTGTGTGTGTGTGTGTGTGTGTGTGTGTGTGTAAATATAAGAGTGGCCTGAAGATTGAATTCAATCATAAAACAAACTCGATGTTGGCCTTTGTCAATATATATATATATATATATAGAGAGAGAGAGAGAGAGAGAGATAGATAGATAGATAGATAGATAGATATTCATACTGTATTTTCCGCGAACAAATGTGTTCTCTGGGGAGTTGCAGTAATGTTTTCATGTTGACCAGGAAACGCTTACGGTTGAACAGATTTCTATTTTCGCGCGTTGTCCCTATCATCCACCTGCTCCGTTGTCTGTTTTGGTGTAGTGTTAAAAAAAATTAAAATGGCATCGATACTTGTAGGCCAGCTTTGCTTGATGTCCTTTTTGATTGATTAGAAAAGTTCTTCCCATCGAACCTGCCCAACTTGCATTCCACGGAGTTGTACGATCATGGTGATAAATTTTGTTCAGTAGCCCAATTTTTCCAACATCTAAAATCTCTGGAGGATTTAATTCTGACCTCGTCTGATGAATTTGTCTAGTTTACAAAAGTGACATAATTGAACAACAGTGTTTCCAAATATCTGAACTATGCAGTCACCATCGACGGTTGTACGACATTTTTACTACTCCCTTGGTTTTTTGCAATGTTTGTGCTTTCATCAAAGGACTATTTGAGTGGAAGTCGACAGATGTGCCTTCTTAAAGATTTCATTGCTGCACCTTTTGTGCTGAAAAAAGTATGAAAATATTTTGTTTTGCGATTTACGATGGAATCACTCGAGGTGAAGCCATAAGCCACGCGCACTGCGCAGTGGGTTTGGAAGCTAATATTCGCGTCGTATGTTTTGCTAAAATTCGCCGTGATCGGCAAAGTCAGCACAAAATTGAGCTGATTCTATTTGTTCACCACACCATTTAGCAAAAAATGGAAGTTACATCGGATTGCAATAATTAGTAAATTATTTGCATTGTAAATTCCAGTGTACTATGAGATATTCAGTAATGAAAGTAATTGTTCTTTTTGAGTTTAGGCAGATCTTGAAAACATTTATATCGAATACATTAGTGAAGATGTGAAAATGACACCCAAAGGCAATTTTAGAATTTTTTTCAATATTTCTATTCAAAGAAATATGAATCATTTATGAAAAAACAACAACATAGCTCCTCATTAGAGTTTGTGGGATGATTATGGTTACGTCCTTTTTATCAAATCTTAGAAAATATAATCACAAAATAAGTATATATATACATATATATATATATATATATATATATATATATATATATATATATATATATATATATATACAAATAAAAAGAAAGAATTCGCTTGATGAGGAAATGGAACTAATGTATTTGGTTTAATAACAAAATTAAATTCGAAAGCTTTAGCTTCCATTTGTGAAACATGGTTATCACTGTGTAGCGAAAAACACAAATTTTAAATCAATTAATTTATAATATATATATATATATATATATATATATATATATATATATATATATATATATATATATATATATATATATATATATATATACCAAGCAAGTTCTCGTGTGAATAATAAAAGTTATAAGCCAGATAGTGTACACACACATATACATAATTTGGGTTATAAGCCCTGTAATGTTATCGAAATGAAATTGAAATTTTATTAATATTCTATCAAATTAAAATTGAATTAATTACTCAAATTTTGCCCGTTGTACCGACAATTTCCAATGACTTGTATTTCTATTGTACGAACAACTTCTATTTTTTAGCCGACATGTTTATGATTTTTGGGAATTTATTTGTAAATGAAAATGATTCGAATACACCCACACACAGAAATATGAACGTATATATAATATCGTTATTGATTTCCCCTTAGATACTGAAATAGACAACTTGGATAATTTTAATTTTTTTTTTTCATAAATTTTTTTTCAAATATTTGGCACATATTTTTATACTAATTTTAAGCCAATACAAAGTGCAAGAGTAGTGGGCTATGATGTTTTATGAGTATAAGATAAAAAGCAAGAAGTGCAATTTATAGAATTACGTAGGAAAAATAACGGCTAAGCCAAAACTTGAAGAGGTTAAAATTGTAATGATTGGGAAAACATTTTTCTGGAGTCTCTTCTACAAGGCAGCAGTCGTTAGGAAGAACTTGTCCGAATAGAACTTATTCCTTATTAATCGAATAAAATGGGTATGGGGATTATTCATCGCCGGGTAAAGTGGCATATGGTCTATTTCAATGTTCAGGACTGATGCAACGATTCTGGAGTGAATGTGAGTCCCAATAGACGTTCAGGGCAAGAGGCCTTCTCGAGAGAACATCCTGATGGTGTGTCACCTTAACGTGGTAGGACAGCTTGCCTGCTTCAACGACCCCCAGAGGTATGTGGGCGGGGGGATTTGGCTCTTATCAGGCCCAACCAAGCTTAACAGGTTTGTGAGGAAGGAGCTAGACGAAAGACACACCCTGGTTCTCCAGTTTGCGGGTTGTACAGTACACTAAGAACCATTCTGGGGTGAACGTGAGTCCCAATAGACGTTCAAGGCAGTAGGCCTCTGTGAGAGAACATCAAGTTCATGGCTTTTGTTCAGAGGTGGCGGTGGTGTAACATAAGTTTGGTATTGAACATATTGAATTTTACAAGCCAGTCTTCCTCCATTATTTCACCTGGCCTGAGTCAAAGGGGAGATCAGTTGCCAAGCTCTGGTCATCTAGATTGTTGGAAGTACCCCTATAAACGGTTGTATCACGCACATAGATACTTTTCCTAAATATCATAATATTTTCTCAGGCAGATCATTAATAGAGAGACAGAAATAGAAGGTCGGATCGGGAAGAGAAATATGAGAAAAGCCATTTTACCAAAATTATCGCGTAAGTTGGCTCTGAATAAACCGATATGCCCAAAAGGTATTCTATCTTAGACTTTCTTAAACTAGGTTCTCAAGGAACTGAATATGTTTCGTTTTTTATTCTCCATAAATAGGTTGTGTCTTGTTGAAATATTTTCTGATTTGTATTGGAGGGAAATATCGAAATCTTGATTAATCCAGATTCTTTCTCGAAACAGCGATGATCAAATTCTCATGTTGATAAATCATCTGTTTTTATGTTTGTTTTTTCTTATCTTCGCTTTCGCTCCAAAGGGAACAATAAATTTAAAAGTTCTTCTTTCTACAGGTTTATGACTGCCTTTCAAACAACATTATATTTTCAGGTGGAAAAAATGTACGAAATTTCCATTGTAATTACTCGGCTATTGTGGACTTTTCCCAGAAGAGTGAAAAGAAAAGACAATTTAAATTTTGAATATATAAGCACTCATCGTTTAGAAAAGGGGCGGAGATATTATTCAATCAAAATAACCATTTCCATATTTGGTCATGTATTCAAAATAGGAGGTGACTATCATTTTATTTATTCCCTTCTGCTTCTTTTCCTTTCCTTTTTCCTTCTTCCACCACCAAAAATTGTAAGAATGCAGATATTATTATCCAACTTATATTAATATTAATTACATTAATTATATTAATTTATATTATATTAATATTAATTATATTTATTACATTAATAATATTATATTAATATTAATTATATTATAATCAATTATAATTATTACTTATATTAATTATATTAATTTATATTATATTAATTATAACTTAAAATTTTTGATCAATCTTTTTAAGGTACAATATTTTTATAGCTATATTTAAAATTAAATCTACTTCTTAATACTTATAGGTAAAAGGTTTTCATAGAAAATCTATGTAATAAATAAAATAAATTTCTTTAGTTTCTAGACGTATAAGTCGAGTTAACACTATACTGAACAGACGCGTCTATAAGATGAGTTATGTAATCTCTGATGGAAATACATCTGTATACGTCAAATTATAATCACTGTACAGTACATATGTTGATTGCTTTGATTTTTATGGTTTATCAACATTTTATGAATTAGTATCTGTCTATATTTCTGAGATGAGATATTACGTACACTATTTACATTATTCGGACTATTGTCCTCATCTTTGTCGCCATATTTATTACATTTCGTCCGTTGTAAGCTCCGACCTTCTTCATGTGGTTGTAATGTCGAACTGAACCCTTTATTTCGCTCACTGGGGTAGACTGTTCCATGTGTCCTCAAGGACACATGGCACAATGGATAAAGGCCTTGGTTAGGTCCAGTGACAGGACCCAAAGACTGTGAGTTCAGTACTCGGTTAAGGCAGTGGAGAACTTGGAGAGGGGAATTAAAAGGAGATAGCTGACATCAATTAAACATTGCACGTGAAACTAGAACAGTCTACCCCAGTGAGCAAAATAGGGGGTTCAGTTCGACATTCCAACCACCTGAACAAGGCCAAAGCGTACAACGGCCGAAACGTTGTAATAAATATGGCGACAAAGATGAGGACAATAGTCCGAATAATGTAAATAGTGTATTTTATGCTTTATTTAAAACCTATCCATATTTTTTATTCTAATAATAATTATTTGTAACAAGTGAATATTACATTAACCATTGAGCATATGGGAAATTAACGAACCCGATTGGAATTAGAACTTGGTTCTCGGATTTCTCAACCACGTTACACCACACGCACATTGACCAGTACACGTGTCTATAAGTCAATGGTTCACAACGAAACAATAAAAACGTTTATCTTTATAACCAAAATATTTTGATGTTTAATCAGATTTTTAGAAGTCCAACAGTTATACGTGTGATACTAAATTTAATTAATACGATATAAATCTAGTAAGTCTAATCTATATACGAGACCGATTTCTATACAAGTATCAGGCGGTGATTGCCCCTTATTTTGTTCATAGGTGCCTTGTAATGTGGAATGCATCACTGACTGACTCCATTTCTGGCCTTCGTAGATAGAGCCTACGTTTCAGTACAGCCCATCTCTGTAGATAGAGCCTACGTTTCAGTAAAGCCCTTCTCCGTAGATAGAGCCTACGTTTCGGTACAGCCCTTCTTCGTAGATAGAGCCTACGTTTCAGTACAGCCCATCTCTGTAGATAGAGCCTACGTTTCAGTAAAGCCCTTCTCCGTAGATAGAGCCTACGTTTCGGTACAGCCCTTCTCCGTAGATAGAGCCTATGTTTCAGTACAGCCCTTCTGCGTAGACAGTACCTAAGTTTCGGTATAGGCATTCTGCGTAGACAGTACCTACGTTTCGGTACAGCCCTTCTCCGTAGATAGAGCCTACGTTTCGGTACAGCCCTTCTCCGTAGATAGAGCCTACGTTTCGGTACAGCCCTTCTCCGTAGATAGAGCCTACGTTTCGGTACAGCCCTTCTGTGTAGATGGAGCCTACATTTCGGTACAGCCGCCCTTCTCCGTAGATGGAACCTACGTTTCGGTACAGCCCTTCTGCGTAGATGGAGCCTACGTTTCGGTACAGCCCTTTTCCGTAGATAGAGCCTACGTTTCGGTACAGCCATTCTCCGTAGATAGAACCTACTTTTCGGTACAGCCCTTCTCCGAAGATAGAGCCTACGTTTCGGTACAGCCCTTCTGCGTAGATAGAGCCTACGTTTCGGTACAGCCGCCCTTCTCCGTAGATGGAGCCTACGTTTCGGTACAGCCGCCCTTCTCCGTAGATGGATCCTACGTTTCGGTACAGCCCTTCTCCGTAGATAGAGCCTACGTTTCGGTACAGCCCTTCTCCCTAGATAGAGCCTACGTTTCGCTACAGCCCTTCTCCGTAGACAGTACCTACGTTTCGGTACAGCCCTTCTGCGTAGACAGTACCTACGTTTCGGTACAGCCCTTCTGCGTAGACAGTACCTACGTTTCGGTACAGCCCTTCTTCGTAGATAGAGCCTACGTTTCAGTACAGCCCATCTCTGTAGATAGAGCCTACGTTTCAGTAAAGCTCTTCTCCGTAGATAGAGCCTACGTTACGGTACAGCCCTTCTTCGTAGATAGAGCCTACGTTTCAGTACAGCCCATCTCTGTAGATAGAGCCTACGTTTCAGTAAAGCCCTTCTCCGTAGATAGAGCCTACGTTTCGGTACAGCCCTTCTCCGTAGATAGAGCCTATGTTTCAGTACAGCCCTTCTGCGTAGACAGTACCTAAGTTTCGGTATAGGCATTCTGCGTAGACAGTACCTACTTTTCGGTACAGCCCTTCTCCGTAGATAGAGTCTACGTTTCGGTAGAGCCCTTCTGCGTAGACAGTACCTAAGTTTCGGTATAGGCATTCTGCGTAGACAGTACCTACGTTTCGGTACAGCCCTTCTGTGTAGATGGAGCCTACATTTCGGTACAGCCGCCCTTCTCCGTAGATGGAGCCTACGTTTCGGTGCAGCCCTTCTGCGTAGATGGAGCCTACGTTTCGGTACAGCCCTTTTCCGTAGATAGAGCCTACGTTTCGGTACAGCCATTCTCCGTAGATAGAACCTACGTTTCGGTACAGCCCTTCTCCGAAGATAGAGCCTACGTTTCGGTACAGCCCTTCTGCGTAGATAGAGCCTACGTTTCGGTACAGCCGCCCTTCTCCGTAGATGGAGCCTACGTTTCGGTACAGCCGCCCTTCTCCGTAGATGGATCCTACGTTTCGGTACAGCCCTTCTCCGTAGATAGAGCCTACGTTTCGGTACAGCCCTTCTCCCTAGATAGAGCCTACGTTTCGCTACAGCCATTCTCCGTAGACAGTACCTACGTTTCGGTACAGCCCTTCTGCGTAGACATTACCTACGTTTCGGTACAGCCCTTCTGCGTAGACAGTACCTAAGTTTCGGTACAGCCCTTCTCTGTAGATAGAGCCTACGTTTCGGTACAGCCCTTCTCCGTCATAGAGCCTACGTTTCGGTACAGCCCTTCCCCGTAGATAGAGCCTACGTTTCGGTACAGCCCTTCTCCGTAGATAGAACCTACTTTTCGGTACAGCCCTTCTCCGTAGATAGAGCATACGTTTCGATACAGCCCTTCTTCGTAGATAGAGCCTACGTTTCGGTACAGCCCTTCTCCGTAGATAGAGCCTATGTTTCGGTACAGCCCTTCTCCGTAGATAGAGCCTACGTTTCGATACAGTCCTTCTCCGTAGATAGAGCCTACGTTTCGCTAAAGCCCTTCTGCGTAGACAGTACCTACGTTTCGGTACACCCCTTCTTCATAGACAGTACCTACGTTTAGGTACAGCCCTTCTGCGTAGACAGTACCTACGTTTCGGTACAGCCCTTCTGCGTAGACAGTACCTACGTTTCGGTACAGCCCTTCTTCGTAGATAGAGCCTACGTTTCAGTACAGCCCATCTCTGTAGATAGAGCCTACGTTTCAGTAAAGCCCTTCTCCGTAGATAGAGCCTACGTTACGGTACAGCCCTTCTTCGTAGATAGAACCTACGTTTCGATACAGTCCTTCTCCGTAGATAGAGCCTACGTTTCGCTAAAGCCCTTCTGCGTAGACAGTACCTACGTTTCGGTACACCCCTTCTTCATAGACAGTACCTACGTTTAGGTACAGCCCTTCAGCGTAGACAGTACCTACGTTTCGGTACAGCACTTCTGCGTAGATAGAGCCTACGTTTCAGTACAGCCCTTCTGCGTAGACAGTACCTACGTTTCGATACAGCCCTTCTCCGTAGATAGAGCCTACGTTACAGTACAGCCCTTCTCCGTAGATAGAAATTACGTTTCGATACAGCCCTTTTCCGTAGATAGAGCCTACGTTTTGGTACAGCTCTTCTCCGTAGATAGAGCCTACGTTTCAGTACAGACCTTCTGCGTAGATAGAGTCTACGTTTCGCTACAGCACTTCTCCGTAGATAGAGCCTACGTTTCGGTACAGCCCTTCTTCGTAGATAGAGCCTACGTTTCAGTACAGCCCATCTCTGTAGATAGAGCCTACGTTTCAGTAAAGCCCTTCTCCGTAGATAGAGCCTACGTTTCGGTACAGCCCTTCTCCGCAGATAGAGCCTACGTTACGATACAGCCCTTCTCCGTAGATAGAGCCTACATTTCGATACAGCCCTTTTCCGTAGATAGAGCCTACGTTTCGGTACAGACCTTCTTCGTAGATAGATCCTACGTTTCAGTACAGCCCATCTCTGTAGATAGAGCCTACGATTCGGTACAGCCCTTCTCCGTAGATAGAGCCTACTTTTCGCTACAGCCCTTCTCCGTAGATAGAGACTACGTTTCGTTAGAGCCCTTCTTAATAGATAGAGCCTACGTTACGATACAGCCCTTCTCCTTAGATAGAGCCTACGTTACGATGCAGCCCTTCTCCGTAGATAGAGTCTACGTTTCGATACAGCCCTTTTCCGTAGATAGAGCCTACGTTTCGGTAGAGCCCTTCTCCATAGATAGAGCCTACGTTTCAGTACAGCCCTTCTACCTAGATAGAGCCTACGTGTTGCTACAGCCCTTCTCCGTAGATAGAGCCTACGTTTCGGTACAGCCCTTCTTCGTAGATAGAGCCTACGTTTCAGTACAGCCCATCACTGTAGATAGAGCCTACGTTTCAGTAAAGCCCTTCTCCGTAGATAGAGCCTACGTTTCGGTACACCCCTTCTCCGTAGATAGAGCCTACGTTTCGGTACAGCCCTTCTCCGTAGATAGAACCTACTTTTCGGTACAGCCCTTCTCCGTAGATAGAGCATACGTTTCGATACAGCCCTTCTTCGTAGATAGAGCCTACGTTTCGGTACAGCCCTTCTCCGTAGATAGAGCCTATGTTTCGGTACTGCCCTTCTCCGTAGATAGAGCCTACGTTTCGATACAGTCCTTCTCCGTAGATAGAGCCTACGTTTCGCTAAAGCCCTTCTGCGTAGACAGTACCTACGTTTCGGTACACCCCTTCTTCATAGACAGTACCTACGTTTAGGTACAGCCCTTCAGCGTAGACAGTACCTACGTTTCGGTACAGCACTTCTGCGTAGATAGAGCCTACGTTTCAGTACAGCCCTTCTGCGTAGACAGTACCTACGTTTCGATACAGCCCTTCTCCGTAGATAGAGCCTACGTTTCGGTACACCCCTTCTCCGTAGATAGAGCCTACGTTACGATACAGCCCTTCTCAGTAGATAGAGCCTACGTTTCGATACAGCCCTTTTTGTAGATAGAGCCTACTTTTCGGTACAGCCCTTCTCCGTAGATAGAGCCTACGTTACGATACAGCCCTTCTCAGTAGATAGAGCCTACGTTTCGATACAGCCCTTTTCGTAGATAGAGCCTACGTTTCGGTACAGCCCTTCTCCGTAGATAGAGCCTACGTTTCGGTACAGCCCTTCTTCGTAGATAGAGCCTACGTTTCAGTACAGCCCATCTCTGTAGATAGAGCCTACGTTTCGGTAGAGCCCTTCTGCGTAGACAGTACCTACATTTAGGTCAAGCCCTTCAGCGTAGACAGTACCTACGTTTCGGTACAGCTCTTCTCCGTAGATACAGCCTACGTTTCAGTACAGCCCTTCTCCGTAGATAGAAATTACGTTTCGATACAGCCCTTCTCCGTAGATAGAGCCTACGTTTCGGTACAGCCGTTCTCCGTAGATAGAGCCTACGTTTCGGTACAGCCCTTCTCCGTAGATAGAGCCTACGTTTCAGTATAGCCCTTCTGCGTAGACAGTACCTACGTTTCGGTACAGCCCTTCTGCGTAGACAGTACCTACGTTTCGGTACAGCCCTTCTCCGTAGATAGAGCCTACGTTTCAGTACCGCCCTTCTGCGTAGACAGTACCTACGTTTCGGTACAGCCCCTCTCCGTAGATAGAGCCTACGTTTCGGTACAGCTCTTCTCCGTAGATACAGCCTACGTTTCAGTACAGCCCTTCTCCGTAGATAGAAATTACGTTTCGATACAGCCCTTCTCCGTAGATAGAGCCTACGTTTCGGTACAGCCCTTCTCCGTAGATAGAGCCTACGTTTCGGTACAGCCCTTCTCCGTAGATAGAGCCTACGTTTCGGTACACCCCTTCTCCGTAGATAGAGCCTACGTTTCGGTACACCCCTTCTCCGTAGATAGAGCCTACGTTTCGGTACAGCCCTTCTCTGTCTACTCTCAATGATACCTTGCCTGCCCAATTCCTTTGCTCAGTCTTATCAAAGGATAATTAATGAAAACTTATTTACCAACGGGATTTATGAAACACAGTTCTTGAATACATATTAAAACTCGCTTAAGAACCAATTCATTTAGCAGCACTGCAATGACCATGTTTATACGTGTAGGTCTAGATAAAAACAATGCTAATATATTCCACAATATCGACACCTTTTGACAATTGTTTGTTCATCTATGACTAAAAAATAACTGGAGATGCTGTTTATTAGATGAGAATTAACATCCAGTTGTCGAGATTAACTTGTTTTAAAATAAACTAACTAGATAAAGAAAAATATTCAGAACTCGAATAAAACCATGGTTATACCAAAAATAATTGGTGAAAACCAGGAGAGCAACGCATCTTTAAACATGCCTCGTACCACAACAAAATTATTTCTTTCTTCAATCATCATTCCAATGAAATGATTGGTCGGTGTTCGTGTTCAGTTTAAAAATCATTTGGAATTTTCAAATCAAACATAGGTTGGCGCTATACAATATTACTACCAGAATTTCTACCTACTATCTATCTTAATTACCAAAATATAATGAATATCAATAAAAAAAAAATATTTATAAAAACATATATGCAATAAGTAAGCAAATTTCCACTTTAACTCCTGAAAACCCATTTTAATATCTAGCTGCGTAGATTAGATAAAGTTCCAAAATCCTTGTAGGTTATCCAGATTGGTGTAAACCTGAAGACGGTAGTTGGCTACAACGGCCGAAACGTTGTGATAACAATAATAAAAAAGGTGAGGACAATAGTCCGAATATACACAGTGTAAATAATGATTACTCATAATCCATGAAATTCAGAGAAAATTATCCTCTATCAAGTAGTCCAAGAAAAAGGACTCAAGATAAATCCTTCTAAAATAGCAACTATAGTCTGGAATTTATATGAATGCAGTAATGGCTACTACTCTGAATCCATCATAAAAATGAGGTGTGAAATTAATAAATGCCAAAAAATGCCTCTCTGTATGGATGAGTTATAAAAAATGAATATAGATTAAGTTGCACGATGGTTAGTTTCGCCCAATACCGCCAATTGCTACGAGTCAAGACATTAGCATTAACTTAAAAACACGAGTGATTAAATAGCTTCGTGTTTTCAAGAGGTTCATATGGATTATAATACATGGCGTGAAAATCCGTTCAGAAATATGTAAACTGTCAGCAACATACAATCGCTTTCTCAGATCCATGGTTAAAAAATTGCTTCGAAACAATGAAGCTTAATGAATATAATTACAATAAACTCTACGAAATAACAGAAAGTGTTTCCCTTAAGGACTTTCATCAGGAGCAATAAATAAAACGTGTAGCACATGTAACTCGAAGAAAAATAAAGTGACTTTATTAAAATACTAATATTCCACCCAAGTTTGAATAAAATGTTACGAAGACCCCTCCCCATCAATAATAATAACAGTGGACGTCAGAAATGTATTTTCCTGAAAAACTGTTTTAGTAGAAAGATTTTGTGAATTTCAAAGGACAGTAGCTCGGTGAATGGACGCCGAATGTGTTTCCGTATAAGACAACGGCTAATATTAGCATTACAAGAACAGACAGATTTTGCTGATAAAAGCTAATGACACGAACACAAGATAAAGTAACCTTGCTGAATGTGAGGCATGATTTGTGTTTAAAAGTTCCTGAAGTGACTAAGTAGATGGCGAAGTGAGAGAAAGAAAGAGAGTTTTGAAATGCACTTCGGGTCGATGTTTCATGCAAGGAGAAAAGCCATTGCCCAAAGTCTGTTTATATCAATTACTGTCATGGCTCATCTGCTGAGAGTAAAAAGGAATTCAAAGAGTAAAAACGGCTGGAATGGAAAACAAAGGCAGCGAGTGTAAGAAGGCAAACTGCGAGAATCGACGCATTTTGGGTTTGAATAGATGGATGGATTGATTGAGATGAACAGGCTAGCAAGATCGTGAAGAACACAGAGAGACAAGCAGAAGATAGATAGATAGATAGATAGATAGATAGATAGATAGTCTTAAAGCTGATCGAACTAAGATATATATATATATATATATATATATATATATATATATATGTGTGTGTGTGTGTATGTATATATATGTGTGTTGCTGCCTGTTTCATTAAATAATATAGACAAGTGTTGTCTATTTATTTTATGTAAATTCTTTTCATATCGTCTGATAAAATAACATTATCATTAAACGAAGAAAGAACATCACAATATTGATATATATATTTTTAATCCTATCTAAGCTTTCGGCTTACATAAGCCATTATCAAAGATGACAATTACATTTCAATTTTTCCTTGGCTATTTCAATTTGCCTTTTCACAAGGCTACATTTATAATTCCAAGTGTTGATAGTTTGGTTGGCTGCTGGATCATGTAATTTAAATTATGTGTATTTAGGCAGCATTTTTCGTTGATGCATGTTTCATTAAATTACACGATGCAGCAGCCCACAATACAATCATTACAACGTTTCGGCCGTTGTACGCTTCGGCCTTCTTCAGCTGGTTGCAATGTCTAACTGAACCCTTTATTTCGCTCACTGGGATAGACTGTGATTCCACGTGCCATGTTTAATGGATAGTTATCAGTTATCTCCTGTTAATTTCCCTCTGAAAGTTCTCCACTGCCTTAACCGGGTATTGAACTCACACTCTTTTGGGTCCTGTCACTGGATCTAACTAAAGCCTTTATCAACTGTGCCATGTGTCCTTGGGGACATCTGTATATGAATTTCTGGGTATTATAAACCTAATGTCTTCAGCAACCGATTTTACCAGTGCTCATATTGCAATTTTTGATGTTATCATTTCATTATTTACCAGAGCTCATATTGCAATTTTTGTTGTTACCTTAAGGGGGCGACCTGTCTCACCTTTATATTTATTTCCGCAGCTGCACGGGATAGCGTACACACAGTCTTTAGTCATGTTCTTCTCTATGGGAAGTCTTACTCGGGAGAGATATCTGCGAAGTGTCGTCCAGTTTTTGAAGGTTGTCCTGGTGTCATATGGACAGCAGATTCTTTGTATTTTCTCTGATAACCCCTTCACATAAGGCAGGCAGACTGTTTTCTGAGTGTTGTTGTACATAATACCTCATCTCAGAAATATAGACAGTTATTAATAGTTGCAAACGGGGTATTTCAGGCATGTTTATACACGTCTAAGTGTACAAAATAACTTCCTCCCCTAATGCTGGACCATTCCACAACTACTTTTGTCATAGTTTCGTAATATTAGGCGGGTTAATTTGATCAGGTAAGACAATACTCAATAACAAGCTGAGATGTGGAAATTCATGAATGGAACAGGTTACTTTCATCAAGAATAACTTAAAGAAGCACTAAATATCTATAGAAGCATTTTCATAACAGCTAGGCAAAACATTTACTACGATAAAACTCTGCCTCCATATGCGTGTTTCTAGGCACACATTTAGGATACAAATACTTGTCATATATGTCACAAATTAGCCATGTTCCTTTCTGCGTATAGGTTTTCCACAGTGTCCCACACAAAACACAAGCTGTGATATCCTCACTGTTTTCATTGCCTTCCTGATCTTCACATTGACCCTTCATTTTCCATAGCATCAAGCAAAGCCTTGCGAGACTTATTGCTTTCTGCTTTGACCGTCTTTTTTTCCGCTTCCTCTTGAAGCCTTCGCAAGACAGCTGGGGTTGTTAGTACTTCGCCCCCCCCCGCCCTTTGCTTGCACACGTTTGCGTTTCTCCTTTTGGCAATTTCGAGTCGATAGAAAATTTACAAAGCGTTTCATTGTTGAGATTTTGCGCACGAGCTTTGGTGAGGACTTCCTGCTTTCCTAAACGAACCCGATCTCCCCAGCGTCGTCTAAATGAGATCATCCAGTTCTTGCCAGGGGAATTCTCCTTGAACACGGTTTTCTTTCTCACAGTGTCTAGATAAGTCATTATCATCATTTTCATTTCTTCAGTTCCGCAAAGCCAGGCTAGAGCAGAACACTTTTCCAGAGCAACGACTACGAACTCCTCCTCTTAGTCCGTCAGCACCTGCATTCTGCCAGCTCCAGTTGTAACTGCTTTCTTGGTGACCCAGCGTCTCAGTGTTTCTCTGCTAATACCAAAACTCTTTGCAGCACTATGTATACTTGCACCATCATTCTCGACCTCAATGATTGCGGTTTGCAGCACATCTGGGCTATACGATTCACTTTTGCATTTGTATGTCTGAGGCATTCTAAAATATAAAACAGCAACTTTTATCATCAACTGGGTAACATTTTCTGGTTTACCAATCCAAAATTAATCTCAAATCACTAAATTTCATTCAACTGATATGATTTATCTGAGGCTAAACATGCACTAGTTCACAGCATTACTTTGATAGCAACGTAACCCAAATTACCCTACTAGACCAAATTCACAATTTTTCCATTTCACCCAATACCACTCACCTGGTTGGTATACTTTTGGATACTTTGATAATTTCCAAATGCAAAATTGGTATCTGAACCTAATTCCTGACAATTCTGGATTTTCAAGAGAAAGTTTGATTTACAAGTAAAAATAAACATGCCTGAATTAAAATGGGTCCTTCCTCTCTGACATCCAGGAACAAAAAGGATGATGCAATTGTTGCAGTTGTATCACAAAAGGTTCGCGGTTGATGCAATCCATAATGAGGGCAGGTTGCTGTGAAACCAAGACAGTTAAGAGAAATTCACCAGAATCAAAAGTAACTGAAATTACTCAACTCCACTCTAAATTTTCTATTTCCAGTAAGCAAAATATCTGGTGTAATTCAAACAGAAATTATATTCATTTCAATCTCAACTTTTGGTCGCTCTTAGAAAATGGATAAATATCATTTTGATAGATTTGTAAACAAAAGTTAATTCTTGGCTTAAAAAATATTCTAAAAATAAAATATATTTTTGTGAGACGTTATTTGAGGAAAATTAGCAAATTTATAGTTAAATTAATGTGATTTGAAAAATACATTACTTACTTATAACATAAAACGTAGTATACAAGCATTTCTTAACCATAGGGTTTTTCTGACGTGTTAATCGATTAATTGGCAGACGAAGGTGGTGAAAAGTATGGTTGACCAGAAAGTGACTTAAATTTACTAAATCTAAGTGAACGATTTGTTTTTGGTTTATTAACTACCTATTAATTTTTTTCAAAATTAACTTATATTCAGCGATTACCTAATATTTTATTGAATTTTAGTTGCTAAAAATTTAGTGAAGGTATCACGTTTTTGTCAAAATAACTTTAACAAAAAAGAATAAACTTAAAAAAAGTAAAAAGTATGAAACTACTAACAAAAAAACAGTTTTGGAACAAGGAGTTAAAAATAATTTGAAAATGACACGTAAATTAAAAGAAATAAAAAAACAGAAATTGAATAAAAAATTTTAAAAACTAAAATAAATAGATAAAATAAAAATATTTATTGAAATAGGAATTTAAAAAAGTAAAACTTACTTTAAATTTTAAAGATTAGAATTTTGATGGGATGATTTGCAAAGCCTGTTGAGACGTAAACACGATGAAACACAGAAATGAATACTGAAAGAATTGCAGACTGCCAGATTTTTAGGGATGGCTACTGTTAAAACACGTAACGGATATCCATACTTACGAAAATAAGAATGTTTCTAAGCTAAAAAGAAGTTAAAAATTATTTTTAAAATATTGTGATTTATTAAGATTTTTAATATAGTTTTCACTTATAACGACCTCACTTAACAAGATTGAAGTAATGCAGAATTTTAAATGATTTAAATTAGTATAGTATTTACATTATACGGACTATTGTCCTCATCTTTGTCGCCATATTTGTCACAACGTTTCGGCCGTTGTACGCTCCGGCCTTCTTCAGGTGGTTGGAATTTCGAACCGAACCCTTTATTTCGATCACTGGGGTAGACTGTTCTAGTTCCATGAGCCATGTTTGATGGATGTCAGTTATCAGTTATCTCCTGGTAATTTTTCCCTCTGAAAGTTCTCCACTGCCTGAACCGGGTATTGAACTCACACTCTTTTTGGGTCTGTTACTGGATCTAACCAACGCCTTTATCCACCGTACCATGTGTCCTTGAGGACATCTGGGTATGAATTTCTGAGTATTATAAACCTAATTTTTTCAGCAACTGCACGGGATAGCGTACACACAGTCTTTAGTCCCGTTCTCCTCTATGGGGGGTCTCACTCGAGAGAGATATCTGCGAAGTGTTGTCACGCTTTTGAAGGTTGTCCTGATGTTATATGGACCGCAGATCCTTTGTATTTTCTCTGATAACCCCTTCACATAAGGCAGGCAGACTGTTTTCTGAGTGTTGTTGTCCTCCTCCTCCTCCTCCTCCTCTTGTACCCGCGGCAAGGAATATAAAGGAGAAACAGGCCGCCCCCTCAAGGTAAGGCTTCAAGAACACCAGAAAGCTGTAATGCGAGGGGAAGTAGAAAAATCAGGCGTGGCTGACCACATATGGAGAGAGAAGGGAGATCACCGTCCCCTGTGGGATCAGGTTGAGATCATAGACAGGGAACACCATTGGAAAATTCGTAAACTTAAGGAATCAGCACATATGCTAGGCCACAAAAATCTCCTGAGTCGGCCAAGCATAGAAATAAATACAATATGGGAACCAGTAATAAGGAGTGCCAGAGAACAACAATGATAACAAAAAGTTGCAATATGAGATCTGGTAAAGAACATGCAATGATAACAGCAAAATTGCAATATGAGTACTGGTAAAAAATGGTTGCTGAAAAAATTAGGTTTATAATACTCAGAAATTCATACCCAGATGTCCTCAAGGACACATGGTACGGTGGATAAAGGCGTTGGTTAGATCCAGTAACAGACCCAAAAAGAGTGTGAGTTCAATACCCGGTTCAGGCAGTGGAGAACTTTCAGAGGGAAAAATTACCAGGAGATAAGTGATAACTGACATCCATCAAACATGGCTCATGGAACTAGAACAGTCTACCCCAGTGATCGAAATAAAGGGTTCGGTTCGAAATTCCAACCACCTGAAGAAGGCCGGAGCGTACAACGGCCGAAACGTTGTGACAAATATGGCGACAAAGATGAGGACAATAGTCCGAATAATGTAAATACTGTACATAATACCTCATCTCAGAAATATAGACAGACTCTAAATTAGTATAATTAAAAAAATTTTAAAATGAAAACAATTATTGTAAAAATTAATTATTCAACGAATGTTTTTTCTTAAACCAATAGTATCCTTAATAAATCTTATTTATAAAAAGAATTAAAAGCTTTTCTCCTTAAAGAATGTCATAGTTTATTCCATTTTTTTATTTTACGATTCAGAGCAGATTTTTGTAAAAGTGGATATCCAGTCCTGTTTTACAAAATTTCAAAAACCTTACGATTTAAATTCTCCAAGATGCCCTGCTTCTAACTAATAAAACAAATTTTGAGATTGAAATTTTACTTAAAATAAAGTAAGTTATAGTGGCGGTGGGGGTAACATATGCAAAAAAAGTATTTTTGCCAAGATTTTCAAAAAACTGTAATAGTAAATAATATGTCGCCCGCTGACGTAAAAAAAAAAATTTAGCCAAAATTTCAAACGTGCTAGAAAGGCGAAAAGAATTTTTTTAAATATCAAAAAAAATAATTTTCCCCTTCCTCTTAATAGTAACATAAATATGTTGACGATAAACTATTTTTTTATTAAGTTTGGGACCTTTTTTAATCATGCTATGATATTTTTTCGCCGACAAAGTGAAGGCACCTAATCTATAATAAACAAGATAAATATAAGAAAAAATCAACGAGAATTTTAAAGTGTTAAATAATGTAATGACATCGCTAGAATGTTGCTTAAATATTTAATTGTAATTAAAACGAATTGTTTCGTTTGAACATATATAGATATTTTAGAATATATTTTTTATTAATCCAACAGATTGTTATCACTTTAAACGTTAATTTTGTTGGATACTCGTATCCACGCAAAATAACATTTAAAGTTGATAAAATATAGAGATAGATAATATCTATATATCTAATTATTTTAAGACATTTTTATGTTTATACATTCTTTTTATAGATACAAATATTTATTCTGTGGCCGAAACAGTTAAGGCACGACAGGCTATATGACGGTTCAGTATATGATACAGGTTCGATTCCTGTCGGAGGACGAAAATTTTCTATGAAAATTTCTCGGACACTCAGGCCGGTAAATGTTGTTTATTATAAAACAGAGCATTTACTTAAATATTTGTATCTATAAAAAGAATGTATAAACATAAAAATGTCTTAAAATAATTGTCGGACTCTGTCCATTTCATAATATCTACTTATATTATATCTAATATATAGATATTACTTTTTTATATACAGGGTGTCCATAAAGTACGTGTGCACTTTAAAAAAATATAACTTTATTTGTATTTGCGATAGAAATAATCTGTAAAAAATGTTATAAAGTTTAATGTTACTAGTTTTAAGTATAGTTATTGAATACTTCTTTACCACAAAATTTGCAACAATTTTTAGATAATTAAAAAAATATTTTCTTTTTTCCAGAATCAATTTGATCCATGGCTTTAACTGAGGAAAAAGTAAACTGTGTCCTTTGGTTGGCTGGACTGAAATCTACTATTGTTGGACAAAGAAAGTTTAGAATTGAATACAATAAAGAACCACCTCATAGGAACACTATTGCTGAATGCATGAACAAATTTAAAGAGACAGGCTCCGTCCATGATAAGCCACGGTCTGGAAGGCCATGTATCAGCGACGAAAGTGTTTCATCCATAGAAAAATCATGGTGGACATGTGGAAACTTAAATAAAATTTCAATAAAACCTTAAAAAATATAGATTTAATTCTTTCTAATCCTTTTGACAAATTATTTCTATCGCAAATACAAATAAAGTTATAAATCTTTATATAAGCGTGCACTATTTTAAATACTTTCAAAAGAGGAATATATACATACATATATATATATATATATATATATATATATATATATATATATATATAATGGATTCTCCTGTTCAGCAAATCAGTTCTTAGAAGCTAACAAGCAGACGTGGGTGGTAAAAGGTTGTGCAGAATCAACCAGGAAGAAGGAAATATAAAGAACTTGTGTACATAGTGTTCCACAAGGAATCTCTTCGGTTTTTGAATTCAGAGTTCTCCTACTTCTAGTTTGGTTGCCAACCAAGGATACAGAGCGTAGTTTGTTCTCCTATTTAACTCTCAGCTGGGGAGATGAATTCATACCTTTCCCAAGTATCTTTGCGCGTAGGGGAATGGAACGAACTCGGCTCTCCTATTTCTTATCCCGCAATACCATTACACCATCCGCACGTTAACATCCCCCACACACACCCATATTAGACACACGTCACATGCACGCACATCACACACAGACAGAAAGAACCACACACCGCCGTATCTATCTATCTATCATATATATATATATATATATATATATATATATATATATATATATATATATATATATATATATATATAATGATAAAAATATATTATTATGGTATTGTATATTTGTGGGTTAAATTGCTTAATATCAGAAATAGAGCCGGTCTATATATAAAGTTGAAGTCTTCCTGTCTGACTGTTACCGAACTCCTCCAAGGGTTTTGAAGATAGACCCCCATAACCAGATATATTCTGATATTTAAATATGAGCAAAGGAATGACTCCTATCAAAAATTTAGAAGGAGAAATCCAGAAGATGGGAGGTTACATTAGAAAGATCATTGAGCGATAAAGAAATTCATCCTTTTTCTCCACAAATTATAACAATGATTTAAAATTAATCATCATTTTCTTACAAAAAATGTGTGAACCGCAGCAAGGCGAGGGTAATTCGGCTAGTGTATATATAAAAGTGGATATTTAGGTCAACATTCAGCAGAAACAGTTTGTTTGATGGTTAAACACAATCTTCAGACTATCATATTTTATCATTTATATATATATATATATATATATATATATATATATATATATATATATATATATATATATACGATAAAATGTATATATATATTGTATATGTGAGGACAAAGTCAGGATTTTCAGCAAATTTTGAACCTGTCCAAAATTTTGGTTGACAAGTTCGAAAGAGACATCTGTATATGAGATGTGATACAGTTGTTTTGACAAGGTGCCTACAGAAAATTTAGATTACGACGTGAGACGAATGCAAACATAAAATCGGTGACAAACGTCAGAGAGAAATATAAGAAGACGACACAATGGACGGAGAAGATCTGTAGACAGTCAGGAGAAACAGAAAAACATTCAGAATTAAAGTCCCTCTGTTATAAAATGTAATAATAATAATCTGCCAGTGAAGTAAAATTATCACAGAGAGTCCGAGTATTATGGACTTGTACCAGCCTATTCGAAATTTCCTGAATATCTCAAGTGTCTTCTAATTATTAATTTGATACACATGATTGCTAAATTATTATAACATTGTGCCAGATTGTTGTAATGGAGTGTCCCACACTCGCTATCGCCTATGTTGACTGACTATATCAGTAGATATAGAGAGTGAGCACTGGATATACCTGGAGATTTTCTTTGGCAATTAGTTGGAGATTTGTCTCCAGCTGTACTGGTCGAACTCTGTGCCTTCAGGCAGAGTGGAACCCAGCACTATGACAAACGGCAGAGTCTCATCTTGGGTGGTATCCAACTACCCGACCCCGTTTTATACGGAGTCTATGGGGAATTTTTGGCAGAGCCTACGAGCTTCGTTTTGAACCGTATTAAAAAACGGTCTTGTGTAATATACTGTCGCGCGGGGAGGTAAGGTAAATATCCTTGTTTCGGCAATTAGTTGGAGATTCGTCTCCAGTTGTGCTGGTTGAACTCTCTGCCTTCGGGCAAAGAGGAACCCAGACGAGGCTATGCCGAACAGCAGAGTCTCCTCTGGGGTGGTATCCAACTACCTGACACGGTTTTATATGGAGTGTATGGGGAATTTTTGGCCGAGCCTAAGGGCCCGGATAACCCAAGTTAAATTCGACCTTGTGCCACATCTGACCGCGTTGGGCGCTTGGTAGATATCCTTGCTACGGCAATTAGTTGTAGATTCGTCTCCAGTTGTGCTGGTCGAATTCTCTGCCTTCGGGCATAGAGGAACCCAGACGAGGCTCTGCCGAACGGCAGAGTCTCACCTGTGGTGGTAGACAGCTACCCGACGCCGTTTTATACCCCACGTTAAATTCGACCTTGTGCCACATCTGATCGCATGGGGCGGTTGGTAGATATCCTTGCTTCTGGAATTACTAGCCTGCTACCCGATCCCCTATCTCTCAGTAGTGTATTCTCTTTTACTGTAAACCTCTCTTGTTTCATCTACACATGTGTTGCTGTTCCTTAACTCGCGTACCACATTTGTCTGTTTGTAACCTCTTTTAAAGATACAACACAGATTAAGCCCAGATTGCGCCTTCCGTAGTTTAATTTTCAGTAAATTTATTTATTAGAATAATTCGATCGTGTATAATTAATCCGTTTCTCAATGGTATATCCATTATTCCTTAACCTCTTGGCTGTCTATTGTACAACGATACCAAGCAAATTCCCCGTACCATTTCTTATTAGTCTCTTCTTATCTGATGCACAAATATTTTAACCTTGTGCCTGACTACTTTAAACTTAATAAATGTCTATTGTAGCCAGCTTGCACAAGGAAACATTAAATAATGCTTGTATAAACCTCCTACAGAAGGTAGCGAAAGAGAGCAAGAAGAAGGGACTAAGCATAAACTACAAGAAGACAAAATGCATGGCCATCAGCAAAAAGATGAGCCCGAAATGCGATTTACAGGTCAGGGACACTAAACTCAAACAGGTGCGGTAATTTAAATATCTTGGAAGTGTTCAGAGGACGGTAAGTGCGTCGCTGAGTTCCGAAGACGTACTGCGATGGCCAAAGACGCATTCCAAAAGCTAAACAGAATATTACGAGGCAGGAAAATTCCGTTGGTAACAAAGAAAAGAGTACTGAACTGCTACGTGATATCTGTCCTGTTATACAGCAGCGAATGTTGGATGGTTTCCTCAATGATACGGATGAGACTCAAGGCAACACAGCTATGGTTCTACAGAAGGATGCTAAGGATACCATGGACCGAACATGTGAGCAACGATGAGGTTTGGGAAAGGATGCAAACAAAGAGGAAACTTATAGTTAACATCGGAAAGAGGCAGCTGAAATTTGTGGGACACGGAATGAGAAAGGAGGGCTTGGAAAATCTGATACTCACAGGGCGGATAGAGGGAAAGAGGGACAAGAGTAAGCAACGCATGTCATACTTAACGAGCTTAATCAGGTGGATAGCGGAACAGGGTCTGGGAGAAATAACAAAAGTTTATTGAGAGCTACAAGGGACCGGGGGAAATGAAAAGCCATGATCGCCTACGCCCTGAAGGGAGACGATACATTAAAGAAGTAGATTTCATGTTTTGTATCTTTCAATTTGTTCAAATAATTTGCAGGCCTGATTTCTTCATCTCTGCTGCGTTCGGTAGAGTTTTGTGAAAAGAATATTTTCCTTGAAGGCTGAAGAATCTAATGTCCTTCTTTAATCGTTGAAATCTGTCTCTTTTCTTTCATTTTGTTTTTAGGGGGAGGTCTTTCTTCAAGCAATATGCCCCACCCCATTGCGTTTAATACCAATTCCAGTCACCTTCATTCTGTCTCATGAAACAAACAAATATTAACCTATGTTTTATTATCGACCCGTGAAGAGCCAGATCTGGAGATTTCGCCTCTATCAGTTACCCACTCTTTCTGTCCATTCCAACATCGACTTCTCAATCTGTTCCAATGTTTCATAAATAAGAATCCATTATCCGCTTTTGTCTTATTTGAAAATCAAAATGAAAAACAAAGACGCTAAATGGAAAATTTTGTTTTCGCTTTTAACTGCTGGATTTTCCACTGTATAATACGCTAGGATACATAACACGCAACTGAAATTTGACAATAAAGATTTTGAAAGAGAAATAATATTCAACCGGTAATTCATCCACATATGTGTGTGTGAGAGAGAGATAGGGGGGAGTTGTATTAGTGTGTGCATGAGTGCGCGCTTGTCTTTGTGCGCGTATATATATCTATAATTTTTATTAGCAGTCATAAATTAATAATTGCTAATCATACGTATTTCATTCTGGTGACATAAGTGCGTTTTAATATTTTAACATTATCTTTATATGCAATCAGAGTATAGTAATTCATTTTTTTATATCTGGGTTTGGGCAAAGGTTCTTGTTACCTAAGGGCCCATCATTCTCACCGTTGGCGTGTCAGTTATTAAAGTAAATAAATCAGGTGCAGTATCAAGATGTGGACTATCTGGCTCATGAGTGAGATAATTGCGTAATGTTGATCAAGGTTCGATCCTAGACAATTTTTTCTTTCTTAGAAGATTAATACAGTTCAGCGTTCCCCCCACTAAGCATTATAAATATTAAATTAATAAAGAAATAGCTTGGAACAAGACTCCTACTCGATGCCACAAGAGCTTGTTAGGGCGATTTTCTAAGCGTAGCTTTGATGTGGCACAAGAACATAGCTATGCGGCACCTAATGAGGATAGAAATCACTACTTAGTCGTACTTTTTCCAGAGATACAAGCATGTTAATCATTAAAACACCATATCGAGATGCCACAGGAACTTGTTATGTTCGCGGCAGATTCGATCTTGAAAATGGAAGCAGCTTACAGCCACAATCATTTTTTGGCTTCTATTATATTTCACTCGCCTTATTCCAATCGAATCCATTACATCCACTAACGTGCTAATACCCTTGGGAAAGGTATAAATTCTCTTCTTCCCCCCATCTATAGGTAAATAGCAGGATAGACCGGGTTCTAAAGCCTTGGATGGCAACTAGTGTACCTCTGAAAGAAATTGCAACCTACTGCGGGGAAAAATTGTTTCGTCATTCGTGTATCACGCATGGCACATGACTGACTGACTTTATTAAATTAAGGAAGATATGATTGGGGGAAGAGATTTATGTAGAATAAAGCGTATTCATTTTTGGTTTTGTTTACAAAAATCGAAATTTTATTTATTTATTTTTCTGAACGTTATTTTTAATGAATACTTATATTTGAGTCGTTGCTCTGTTTTAAACAGTATAATTATTTTTTGCCTCTACCGGCCTGAATATTCGAAAAAACCTTGTTAGAAAAAAAAACCGCTACCCGACAGGATTCGAACCTGCACCCCATGGCAGAAAGCGTCTTTAGGCCTAACGTCCCTTGACCGCTCGGCTACGTAGGAGTTTCTAGCCAAGAAGAACTCGAATAGTACTTTTGAACACATAATTTTCCTGATTCTCGAAATACACATATCTGCTCTGTTTCGTATCCTAACGTAAACAAAGACAAATTTTTAGGAAATGGATTAAATCCGACATATTTTTTATTTATTTAAACATTATTTTTAATGGATACTCATATTTGAGTAGATGTTCTGTTTTTATTATTAAACAGTATATATATTTATTTATTTATTTCTACCGGCCTATTCGAGAAGTCTTGTTAGAAAAATAGGGCGCATATTTTTCTAAAAGAAATATTACAAATAGGTCAGTAGATGTAAATAAATAAATATGTCATTTAATAATAAAAACAGAGAATCTAATCCAATATAAGTGTTCATACACCATAAGAATATAAGAATATAAGTGTTCATATAAGTGTTATAAGTGTTATGAGATTATAAGTGTTCATACACAGTAAGAACCGATGCCTTAATTAAATGTGGCATCAACTTCTTAACCATCAGTCTGGTGCCATTACAAAGTCTTGGTGGGTCCAGATTCTGTAATGACATTATAGGCACCCCCTCTTGAGTTTCAGTCTATGTAAAGTTAGACCCGGAGGTTCTAAATAATTCCAGCAATTCATTTAAATAATTAACCACCTATTCCGGATTTGGAATGTTATCCACTTTCATGGAGACGCGAGATGTTTTCGCAAGGAACTGCAACATTTGGTCATTGGTCCTGTCAACTGCTTTGTTCTTTGCAGCCAGTATTGCCCTGTCACATAACCAATTATAATTTTTGTAATTATGGTGGCGGTTTGAGAAAACCTTGGCCTTAAGCTCGTCAGTAGTACTGACAACTCCATTGGCATCTAAAGGTACGTTGCCATTGCCAAGTCTCAAAATGTTGCAGGAAATCTGAGCTGACAGCTGATCACCAAATAATTGTGCTCTCATGTCTGGTCAACGTTCGGATATGATGCCAAAACGGAGATTTGAGACATGCTCTGACTACATCGACTCTATTCCCTTTTGTTATCACCGGCAGTGTTTGCCTAAAGTCTCTAGAAAGCATGAATTGTATACCCCCAACCCAATAAGCGACTGATAATCCCTAATGTCTCTCATGGTTCAGGTTCAATGCTTTCAGAACTGCCCTGTATGCCATGGTAAATTCATCCCATACGAATAACCTGCTCCTTTTTGGCACTTGGGCCAATGCGGAGATTTGCTGAGACAGCAAATTGGATTATCGGAAGAAGCCATGTCCATTGGAAATTTAAAAGTTGAATGTGCAGTTCGACCATCAGACAGTAAAGCTGCAGTAATGCCAGATGAAGCCACTGCCAAAGTCATGTCCTTGATTTGCCAAACTTTAGCTAAAAGCAGCTTAGTAACAAGTACCTTTGCTGTCGCTCCAGGAGCATTTCGGAAAAACATTACACCTTTGGAGAAGCCGACACTATCAACAAAGGTGTTAGAAGCTCTCACTTTGTCCAGAAGTAACCTTCGCTCATTTTCATTAACATATACAAACAGGGTATTGATGTCAAATGATGTTTCTCTCAACACCTCTGTGGGTAAGGCATCGATCCCAGTGCGATGAGTTTGGGGGTAATCCAGATGTCGGTAACACATTCCCTACAATAGAAATGATATAGCTTTATATAACGATTAAAGCCCTGTTGTAAATTTCATCACTGAAATCTATTTCCATACCTGGGAATTGGAGTTGATGTTGGTGCTTAAAGTCTTCGGATAAGCTATCCCTATACTTATGCCACAGAGAGACAGGATCACTTACGTCGCATATTGACAATGGAACTGCAAAGCGCGACTTAAGCTTCCCAGGGGTTGTAACTCAATACCCTCAGCCATTGTTACATCCCAGTGGGTATCATCTTCAAGCAAACCTAGACTCTAGCATGCTTCTGGCTAGGTCATACAAACCAGTCCGTTTATATTTTTAACATAAGGATGCTGGGCCTTGAACTTCGTGAAAGAGACAATGATAAAAGCATTCATGTTGGTTGAGATAAGCAGTGTACACACTGTTTAGGCAAATATCAAGGTTAATGCCACGGTGTTCTGGTACGTTTTAATCTGCGAACCCATTCCTGTTTGCTTTTCTAGACGTAATAAGATGGCAATTGTGTTCTGACAAAAGGATAATTTGGGCATAGCTTGAAGAAAGCGGTATGTAATATCTGTGTGTGTGCCACCTGAACAGCATTTGCTTCAGGGAAATCGATACATTGACCGTTTTCCAAATGTATTGCAAGTTGCACAATAGGCAGGTGTCTTTCATGCCAAATATACGCAAAAATGCCTCATTACTACTGATGTATCTGCCCAGTTGGTAATGGGTTACCTCAACTGTATTTTCCTGCTGTAAGCTAAGCAGAGCCGCGTCTGATCCCTTGTTGATGTACTTGGAAACAAACTTGATGGATTTCAACGAGTGAACTCAACATTAATGTGGGCATTAAATTTATTTGTGAGAAAAGGACAATAATCCACCGGTTCTCAACCTAATGTTTTCCAACCTTTGTTGAAAAACCCAACAATATCTAGGCTACTATGCCTGTACGAAGTGGTATCCGTCATTACCAGTTTGTGTTTCCGTAAGAAATTTCTTGGGAAACTTCTTTGAACATTCATTGTTTTTCAGACATGGTCAGTTGAGGTTAAAGTTCCTTCTATATGGATCATGTACCATGTCCCTTTAAAAAAATTCATAGAGCCCCTTGTCTGTTGATTGATTTGGAAACTCTGCCAAGATTATCCTGTCAATGTTTTGTTGCCAGCCAAAGCAGAATGGGATCATGTGGTAGCCCCCTCAATTGTGGACATGTCACACTTTATGAACCCAAATTTTTCCCATTTTTAATCAGATCCATCAGGTTTTCCAACTTCCGGTGAAAGACTCTGGGAAGTTGGTCAGGTCAATCATTGGCCTTTTGGTACAGAAAAAGTTTGTCTTCAATTTCCTTTCACTTATGGTTGCATGTAAAGTTTATGAAGAGATATGGTCTACCATAGTTGGTGTACTTAAGGTCATGGCATCTTTTCATGCATGGAACGAGAGCCTCGTGTAAAGCTTTATTTTTGGTGGATACGAGTAGTCTGGAGGTTGTGGTTGAGGTCAATGGCGATTTTATTGAATAAATTTACACTTAAGTATTTCAAGAGATTTTTGTGTAAATTTGTTAAATATATCTGTTAAATGAGATGACAAAAACCTTGCCATTTTCGTGTAATTTGGACAACAAGTTATCCATCATACCCTGTATATAAACAATACACTCACACACACACACACACACACACACACATATATATATATATATATATATATATATATATATATATATATATATATATATATATAAATAAAAAGAAAGAACAGTAAGATATAAAATCAGGTGTTCTTATAGATATTTTTATTTTTACATAATAGTGCTCAACAGGCATGCATTTAGCAGATGTCAGAATTTGTTGAAAAATACATCCCTACCCATCCCTAAACATAACCCCGCTTTCGAATGTAACTGTTAACTGTTACAACGAAAATTAAAAATTGAACACCCTACCACCCCTTGTCTAGATAAATGGATTTCTCGGTATCCTTGGAAACACTCAATTATGAATCTTTGCCGTGCCTTTAAAACCGTAAATTAAAAAAAATAAGTTTCTCCAAAATTCGCTTGACGAGGAAATGGAACTAATGTCTTTAATTTAATAACAAAATTAAATTCGAAGGGTTTAGCTTCCATTTTTCAAACATGGTTATCACTGTGTAGTGAAAATAAAACATATTTTAAATCAATTAATTTATAATATATATATATATATATATGTATATATATATGTATATATATATATATATATATATGTATATATATATGTATATATATATATATATATATATGTAAATTTTTATATATACCTACTAACGAAAGTGATGGAAAGAAAAAGAAACTCTGAATGATTCTGAAGGAATTCGGTGAAAGATAAAAAAAAATAAAAATTCTAAAATCCCCGGCAGTCCACGTTCGCAGTTGTACCAACATAAAAAAATTTAGTCCGATGAAGTCATGAAGGACGAAACGCGTAACAAGTTAACTTTTTCCACTTTGTTATACTATATATATATATATATATATATATATATATATATATATATATATATATATATATATATATATATATAGGGTGTCCATAAAGTTCGTGTGCACTTTTAAAAAATTATAACTGGAATGTGTACATGAACATAAAAATAGGTGAAGCAGATTTGATTAACGTTTTTTATACAAAGAGTGTTTTCCCCCAAGAGATCTTTAATTATAATAAACCGGTTTAAATTGGTCAGTGGTGGTCTTGTAAAAGATTTTAGAAATCTTGATTGTCTGTCATCGACATTCGAATATGGTGATGGTAGATATTTTATTAAGGGTTTACATGATTTTTGACGGCTTTTTACCTGAGAATAAACTTTAAATACTGCATTATTCTATAATATTCGGTTCTATAGATTGCTTCCCAAAGTTTAGAGCTCCATTCAGATTGAAGTTGTATCTTCCGTTACATCAATGCGGTTTTCTGTTCGCGGCGAGTTTCACGAATACTGACAAAAAATGGTTTTCAAATCTTTGAACAAACACTGGGTATAAACCCAAAGGAAAAAACATCTTATACAATCCTAAAAACAGGTGGAAAGTTGTTTGAAAAATATATTCATGAAATACCGCCAAAAAATCGTTTAGTTATTTAGTTGTTGCAGAAGCTTAGTGCTACAATAATGCTCAGTGCTTAACAACTGAATGCTGCAAAATGATTTTATATATATATATATATATATATATATATATATATATATATATATATAATATTTGTGTAGCAATTTCTAAGTCGCATACCCAAAATTAAGTAAATAAATCTGAAATATATTTTATTAAAAAAATACTACCAACGAACTTTTGAAAATTGGCTGTAGATGTAGGCGAAACATTTAGGGACAATAATTACTTCGGACAATTTCTATTCACTGTGAGACCTTATAAAAGAAAAATTGTAAGGATACAAAAAAAACTAGTTATTCACTAGGAGTCGTTCTAAATCTTGGACCCAACTGCCACTTACAGGAAAAATATAGTACCTTTCTGAGATTAGGTATTGTACCTATTTACACTAGATTTTCGCTTCCGTGTCTCGTATACACGAGTTTGTCGTTACTTTGAAATTTTTCATGCAACAAAAACAGACTATGATTATTGTTTCGTCCGTGTGTTGTTTGATATATTGAAATATAATTGTCATCTTTGATAATGGCTTATGTAATCCGAAAGCTTAGATAGGATTAAGAAATGTAGAAATGAAGAAATCATTGTTCCCAGGTAAGAAATTATTGTTCCCAGGTAATTTCAAGCTTTGGATGATAAATCGCCTAACGGAACCTGACAGATTATTCGAAGACCATTTCTCCTCATCAATATTTCATGCAAGCAAATGTATACACGCTTCTGCAAATTAAATAAATCGGCAAGACAGGTTTCAATGTCTATGCCATTTTCCAATTGAAAGTTCATGAAAGTGGTGGGGTGCCTTGCGTGTTAAGTTGAGAAATTTATCCTTGCTATTCGCTAAGTGTATATTTCCTTCATAAAAGGTTTTTCCGTTTCTTTAGGACGTTATGTTTAGGTTATTTCGTCTTTTGTTTTATCTTACCTGGGAACAATGATTTCTTCAGTTGCTCTTGCTAACCTTAGTCTTTTACAGAGATTTAACAAAACCACATATGATAATAAAGTGATTGCTTACACCTAACTTATATTTCACACGCTAAGAATATTTTTGTGATGTTACTGTAATATATTATACTATCCAGGTATATGAATTACTTACCTTATAACAGTATTGCGTGAGAAAGGAAAATAATTTTATGACTGGATAAATAGAAACGCATTTTGAATTGTAGTTCTGTACCAGTTAATGTTTATAAAAACTTATTCTGAATAGTTCATCCTATCCAGTGGTCGCTTATTTAAGGGCTTCGTATTCGGATTGTCCCAAGTAGCCGTAGATTTTACTCCACAAGCAGGCATAAACTAAACTCTCTTAACAACAACTACCCTTTTTCTTTGCGATGGGCCTAAGCAAGTAAACCAAAAACGTTAGGATTCACAAAACGAAAATCAAAGAGTAGTTATTTGGGGGCAACGCACGAACAAGGGAGGTCTCAAATTTCTGAGCTTACAAAAAGCAAAGCCTTACCTAGACACGTCCGTCGCTCGCTCGCTCATTCACTTACTTAACAAAAATTAGAACCTTTCATTTCTTTCTCCGGGAATATCAGAATAAACTTCCTAGTTTTTACTCACTCTGTAAAGAATTATCCTGAACACTCCTTATAGTAGAAATTCCCGATCGAATAAAATTTAATTCTCATTTTGCAACTCAGCGAAAGAAGATTTTATGCGCCATTATAGGACACGCCCCCCCGCCAAAATAGCACATAATATTCAAAATACACTTTTGTTCTTTAGTAATATTTGTTTTATAAGAAAACTAATATTTTTAATAATTATTTGGACTAATATTCCCATTTTATTGTTTTTATTGCAACATTTTAACTAATATGTCCACTAGTATTTTAATTAATGTTTTGTGGATTGAATTCTACTAGTAATCAGTAAATTGTGATAAATAACAAAATCACACATGTCAAAACATACATATTTTACCATGTCTGATTTTGTATTCATCATACATTTTAAATAAACTGGAATCTATCTTGCAAACTATGACATATGCAGAATGTATTACAAACCAACTGCATCCGTTTATATTCACCACACCGGGTTTAACAGCAAAATTATCCAAATTGTGTTACAGCAAAATTCTCTATCCCACAAAATGTTTAATATCTAAAAAAAAACACTAAACTAATTGCGTTTCTTTTTTCAAGGTTTTCAGATAAGACGTTTATCCATCTTGACACCATTTGTGTTATGAATCCCTGAAAAAGCATTTCAGTTATTCAGCTAGAAAAAGAACAGGTTAAAATCATTTTGTGTCAGCACCACTGTCTTCACAACTGAGCAATGGTGAGAGGAAAAAATCATTCTGGTCTCCAGTAATGGTACCAAACATTCATACTCTGGCTTCCATCTTCAAAGTCCATTTAAGAACCACCAAGGTAAAAGTGAATGTTTAAAAAAGAGGGAACAGTAAAGAGAAAAGTGGATCAGGCGGTCACAACAAGAAGAGGGATCATCATTTCAACTTAGAGCTAAAGAGATCAATTAGAAAAGATGCAACTCAATCCATAAGAAGTTTGGCACGGGAGAGAGGAGTTTCATCTATGACACTTCAAAGAACAGTAAAAAAAATCTTGAAAATGAAATCGTACGTGAAACGTGTAAGGCATATTGTTACTCCAGGACAGAAAGTTAGAAAGTTAGAGAGGGCGAAGATCATTTTGAATCAGTTTGAAAATGATCCTGGAATAATATATATATTTGGAGAGTAATTATACATTCTTACTGCTCAAAGTAGAGTCTAATATTGTTATAAAAACTCGGAGAATTCCAGTAAGATATCTTTAATCATTTCTAAGATATAACGGATCAAAGCTTAATCTAACAATTGAACAATTTTGCTGTTACACCCGATATATCCCAAGGATTACGGTTTGTTCCACCAACCCCTCCTTTGAGTGAAGGTAACTGGCATTAATTCAGGAAATACTCGGCTAACTTCCAGTTTCATTATTTCACACGCTCTTAATATTTTAAATCCATTGAGAATATATGAGAAATGATGAAGATCTCATTAAATTTCCTGAAGCCATAATCCAAAAAAACAGCTCAATTATAGAAGGTCCTGGAAAATTCTCAGATAAATGTACGTACACATGGCGGTCAGCACCTTGCAGACGGTATGCCACATGGCATAGCTGGCGTTATTCACGCAGAGACATCCATATTATTCGTAAATTGTCTATTTGGAGGGGCGTCATATATTTTTTTAATTTCCCTGGAAAAGAATAGATTGGCTAAAAATGTTGAATTAAATGATTTAAAAATCGTGAAGAAATTAGAAGTTTTAATGAAGAGGGAATAATATATATATATATATATATATATATATATATATATATATATATATATATATATATATATATATATATATATATATATATATATATATCACTTGAGAATTATGAAAACGTTGAGAATATTTAATGTTAATCTGACTAATCCTCCGTGTCTTTCAGCTAGAATCAATTACGCATTTTGACCGAGAGAATAACAGATTAACTCGAAGCAAATTTGCCTTAAATCTCATCAGTGGATCAAAATTGAGTAGCAGTCAGATTTCTTTTAGGGCTATCGAGAGAACGTCATGCTTATGTGTTACGTAATTGTATTTCAAATTCTATCAAAGTCAGTTTCAATTTACCAGTCCTTCTTATTATCGATACCGTCCCTTTGTTTTTAGGCTGAGACTAAAAAAAAAGAAATCACTACACACTAACATATATATATATATATATATATATATATATATATATATATATATATATATATATATATATATATATATATATATATACAGGGTGTCCATAAAGTTCGTATGCACTTTAAAAAATTTATAACTTTATTTGATTAAGGATTAGAAATAAGTAAATCTATATTTTTCCACATGTCCTCCATCCTTAGCAATACAAAGGCTAATACGATGTTGCAGTTCACGGAAAACATTTGCCAACTGATTTATAGTAATGCCTGAAATCACATTAGTTATTTTAGCTATACTTAAAACTAGGTACATAAAACTTAACATATTTTACTTCATGGACACCCTGTACATATATATATATATATATATATATATATATATATATAAACTACAGAACTATATATATATATATATATATATATATATATATATATAAAAACTACAGAACTATATATATATATATATATATATATATATATATATATATATATATATATATAAACTACAGAACTATATATATATATATATATATATATATATATATATATAATTATACAAACTACAGAAGTGTCCCCTTGTTTTCAACATATGAAGGTCGAGGAGCTCAGAACAGAACAACTCGACTAATTGCACCTACGATTTGATTATAATGTTGAGGACACACACACACACACACACACATATATATATATATATATATATATATATATATATATATATATATATATATATATAATCAGAAAGTTCACAATATAATTTAGGGAAGTGGGTCGATTCGAAAAAATTTTCAGCACTTTCTCAAAGCTTGTAATAATTTTTCCAAAAATCAGTATTGCTGGTATTAAAGCCAATTAAAGCTGACAATTACATTTTAATAAATTCCAGCGCCTCGTATGCATGAGTTTGTCGTTGCTTAGAAATCTTCCATGTAAACAAAACAGTCTATCATCGTTGCCATGCCCGTGTATTGTTTAATTTATTGTAATGTAATTGTCATCTGTGATGATGGCTTATGTAAGCCGAAAGCTTAGATAGGATTAAAAAATATGTATCAATATGACGATTTTCTTTCGTCTTTCAATGATAATGTTATTAAGCTTATAAGAAGATATGAAAGGAATTTACATAAAATAAATAGACAACACTTGTCTATATTATTTAATGAAACATGCATTAATGAGAAAATGCCGCCTAAATACACACAATATATATATATATGTACCTAGATATATATATATATATATATGTATTGAAAATGTAAGTACTTTTATCCATAATTTTATTTATAAATGATAGAAAATAAAACTCAACGAACGATACTAACGTTCACATAGGCATGATATATGAATGATAATGGCGAATACATATTCTGATAAATCTTTCAAACTTCGGCCATCTTTTGACATAGTTATATTCATATCAGTCTATGTCTGAGTTTCAGACGAGGCCACATGCTGCGTTAAGCCTCAGTGTGATTCAAAGAATCCAATGCACGCAGGTGTTCTGCCGCGGAGATGCATAAGTGCTCCTTTTGTTCAATTAACGCCATTTCAGAAATGTTGGATTATGGACAGTCGATGGGTTGGGTGGGGATTTCAGCGAATTTCTGCTCATACGATGCGTCGTTGGAAGATTGATGTTGGCAACTGTTGCTAAATGAATATTCATACACGCTTAAAATAAGTTTTAGACAGCTACTTAACACAGATGCTTGCAAAGATTGATGTATTGTTAGGGCAGCGATGGCAGACCACGGCACTGATCAGATCAATTGTAACCCCAGGAGGATTAAACCGTGATTGTAGACAGTTTAGCATTTACGACACACTAACATTGTCGATAGTGTTAGGTCATCTGGGAGATCAAAGGGTGATTTGTAGTGTTCAGTGATGCGATCAGATTCTGTCTTCACACACGTTTACATGCACGACCTAGACTTTGGGAGATGCATATTCCAGAGTTCTTTCATCCACGACGCACACACGCAACTCTTCGCATTAGATATGTCAAAAGTTCGACTTTAGTGCTAGGGAACGTTGAACAACGCCAGATATGTCCCAAAACATCGTTCAACCCATTCTGATTCCATTCCCGGACGAAGAATGACATGTGCTGCTCCAGCAGGATAATTCCCGTTCACGTAATACATGATAATATTTACTTAATATAATTAGCAGGACCATTTAAAATATATGGAACATGGAGGAACTACATCTAACGCGTTCGCTTAGCCGGCCTACAACTCTTATTATATGACCTCAATAGTTTCAAGAGGTGTGCCAAAATGATTCCCAGGATTCTGTACATCATCAGTATGATCGTATCCACCCCTAAGGAGGATATTCAGTATATCAATATGGTTTTTAAATATATGTAAGCCTATTGAAGTGCATATGCGATCATTTACTGTAATCCAGTGTAAGTTTAATTTTGAGTAGATTGAAATCCCTATTCAAGTTTAAATCCCTATTTTATTTGCAATGTCTTCATATTACAGGCAAATATAAAGTTTTCTTGGACATTAAATACATATTCATAACATTTACCGTAAATTCGCATACACAGATAATTAAATAAGATGGTCCTTTTTATTTCAAGACCCACTATGAAGGTTTTTATCAAGGAACTCATTCTCAAATTTCCTGTCAATAATCTGTCTGTAACCTGTGTATAGCAGTTTGAAATATCAGAAATTCAAACTTGAACAGTTTTATTATTCCAAGTTTCTTTCAGATTATTTATTTCATTCATTTTTGTCTTTTGTTACTAAAACTATTCGGTCGATTAATTTCCTCGTCTTCTTCAGGTGTTTAATCCTTTATTAAAGGAAACGTACTAATGTTCAATAATACAAAGAAAAAACTCATAGACATTCTCTCGCTTTATCCATATTATACACGTGAATAAACAGCCAAATGCATCGACCGATATGAACGGATAATTCATTATCAATAATAAGATTGATAGGCAGACAAACTCTTTCCAATGATTCATTTGAAAATTACGGCGTGTATATTTCTATATGTTGTTGCCGAAAACAATAGAGTAGCTAAGATATTAGCTTGATAGTTGCTTGTATTGTCCTATTTATAAGCAACTAGTCTTCCTACTCAATAGGACATAATATTGTGTTATACCATATGGCTCTATGTTCTTTCAGTTAATATTGAATTAACAACTTGTAAGAAAAGTCACAAGTAGCTAATTCATTATTTTGGGTAACATCTATGTGAGACTTTGGGAGAAATATTTCGGTATCGTTGTTGATTCTCGTATCATTTCAATAAATAGTATTGCTATAATGACATGAGCAGCAGAGAAAATATCAAGTTTGGAATTTTCTCAATTCCTGGTGATTTCCATTTGTAAAATTTAGTTAACACGTTTTTTTTTTTTTATTTCTGTTGGTGTAATATATTGCCATTTCCACCAAATCTTTTAACCATCGTCATTGTGACATTTGTCACCTCCCCATATGCCATTCCAGAATATGTTTATTTCTCTTTTTAATGGTGTTTTCTCTTTTGTAACTATTTGGTCGTCTATTTCTCTCTACTATATCGTTTTTCGTCTAAAGAATGTTTCCAGTTTTTCGAGCTTTGGGAGTCATTGCTTTTTAGCACGGACATTTCAGTTCTTTCAGTTGGGATATTTCTTCTGTACTCTGCAATTGAGATATCTTCTCATAATAGTTCATTATTCCCATGAAGTTCTTTGAAAATAAATATTTCTCTTCTCACTATTTTCATATTTTTGTCGGTTTTGTCGGTCTTCATCCATTATGGTACATTATTTGTGTTTCTTTTTTTTCTGGTTTATTCCACACTTTGACTGGAGAACATTTGCAAGTGCGTATATCAATTCATTTAGTTCAATCAAATTTGGTTTTGTTGCATTGCAAGCAAAATGTCCAAATTATTATTAGTATTTTGTTTTTATCATACCACAATATCATTATTATTATTATTATTATTATTATTATTATTATTATTATTTCCTTTTATTTCTGGCGTGTACACTTTTCTTTCCGGCTCCCGCCCAGAGACCTAAGGTTAGAAATGGCATCATGATACTTTCCACTGCCAAAAATATATTTTACATAGATAAAGTGTGGGCTGTACTTGTGAGGAGAATTTTTTGTATCTCTTTGAGGCATGGATTTCCAGGAATCCCTTCAATTTGTCTACTGGAATCTTTTCCGACCAATCCTAGGGCTCCAGCTACAACAGGGATTGTTGATGTTCCCATGTGCCACATTTTAAGATTTCTATTTCAAGGTCCTTGTATTTTGACAGCTTTTTGAATATCTTCAAAGATACATTGCAGTCTGGACTGCCGTATCAATAAGGAGGCAGCTTTTTGTTTGTGGTCTCTAATAACAATGTCTGGGCGGTTGGCTTTGATTGTTTTGTCAGTGTGTATTGTGTAGTCCCATGGAATTGTTACAGGTCCTATCTTCGTAACCGGGTGTGGGTGGTGTTCGTACCAGTTTCTTTCAGTTTCTTTCCCGTAGAAGTTGCATATTTTCCAGTGCAAATATTGGCCCACTCTGTCATGCCGTGTTTTATACTCAGTGGGTGCCAATAACGTGCAACCTGATACAAGATGATCAATTGTTTCTGGATATTTATCACAGAATCTGCATTTTGGGCTAACACAGTATTTTAGTATATGTGCTTGATAATTTCTAGTTAACAAGCATTGGTCCTGTGCAGCAAGGATAAAACCTTCAGTTTCAGCTTTCAACTTTGCACTACGTAGCCACTGATAGGTACGGGTTTTGTCTACGTCAGCTTGTTTGGTACGGGCAGAGTATTGGCCATGAAGCGGTTTACCTTGCCATTGTTTCTGTATCTGGTCGGTTGCATTTGTCTTTGCTTTCTTTTTTCAGTATTTTGCAGCTTCAGCCGGTTTACCGTGTTGTACTTTACGTGCACCAATTTGAAACTCCATTTTGATTTTGTTGCCTTCCTTTTTTATTATTATTATTATTATTATTATTATTATTATTATTATTATTATTATTATTTCTTTTGATTTCTGGTGTGTACGCATTTCTTTCCGGGTCTCGACCAGAGATTTAGGGTCAGAAAGGGCACCAGGGGATTTTCCACAGACCAATTAAAGAAAAGAAAACATCAACAATACATAATTTAGATAGATAAAGACCTTCGTAAGGTGTGGGCTGTACTTGTGAGAACAACTTTTTTGTATTTCTTTAAGGCATGGGCTTCCAGGAATCCCTTCAATGAGTCTACTGGAATCTTTTCCAACCAATCGGAGGGCTCCAACTACAACAAGGATTGTTGATGTCCTCATGTGCCACGTTTTTGAGATTTCGATTTCAAGGTCCTTGTAATTTGGTAGCTTTTTGAAGATTTTCAAACATACACCACAGTGTGCAGGGACTACCATATCAATAAGGAGGCTTTTTTATTTGCGGCCTGTAATAACAAATGTCTGGGCGGTGAGCTTTGATTGTTCTGTGTGTGTGTATGTGTGTGTGTGTGTGTGTGTGTGTGTGTGTGTGTGTGTGTGTGTTGTGTAGTCCTATAAAATTGTTACAGGTCCTCTCTCCGTAACCGGGTCTCGGTGGTGTCCGTACAAATTTCTTGCGGTTTCCTTCGTGTAGAAGTTGCAGTTTCCAATGCAGATATTGCCTCATACTGTCGTGTCGGGTTTTATATTCAGTGGGTGCCAATACCGCGCAACCTGATCAATTGGGCTAATAACAATATTTTAGTATGTGTGCTTGATAATATCTAGTAAACAAGCATTGGTCCTGTGCAACAAAGATAAAACCTTCGCTTTCAGCTTTTAACCCTGCACTACGTAGCCACTGATGTTTACGGAGTTCGTCTACATCAGCTTGTTTGATACGAGCAGAGTATTGACCGTGAAGCGGTTTGTCTTGCCATTGTTTCTACATTTGGTCGATTGCATTTGCTTTTGCTTTCTTTTTTTAAGTATTTTGCAACTTCAGTCGGTGTATTGTGCTTTACTTGTATTTCTACACCCATCATTATTATTATTATTATTATTATTATTATTATTATTATTATTATACATTTATCAGACTTCATGACTGTTGCTAACTGGTCAGAAGTAAAAGTGACGAACTTTCAAAGAGAAATAATTTTGATTTATTTACTTAATTTACTTAATTTTCATGAAGGTTTTCTTGTTCAGCCTGTAACTATGAGTAAAATCTTTTGTGAATAATCTTGTATGATCTGATCACCCCCCCCCCAAACTCAGTGTATTAAAAATTAAAATAAAAATTTGCTGGGGATAACGTAGTTAAATTTTCTAAAAGATTTTACTTTGATAGGAGGCAAGGAAACTTATATTAAGTTAAAACTTAATTACGTACCCACAGTAAACTAATTATTAATTGTATCCCTAATAATGCACTTGAAAATCACGTGAACAACTATAATGTCAAATTATATATCCCCACCTTATAATCATAGGTTTTTGTAATTGCCTCTTTGTCTAGAAAGTATCTTTTCATTGTTCGGCTACCTCCCTAGAGACGATGTCTTGATAAAAGCACTGTGCTGTGAAGAGAGGCTGATAGGAGTAGATATGTCCACCTATCTTCTGAATAACACTGTTTCTACGTCTATGAACTGGGAAGTCTATCCCTTGTGGCCTGTGTAAGTCGAGCTTTCTTGCTTCCTTCTTTAAAGGCCTTTTAATGAATGTAACTTTTTGATGATAGCACTGATCAATGGCTGTAATTCTTCATTTTCAGGATACCAGGTTTGGCAGTTTTCTGTTTGCTGCATCCAGACTGATAGCAAGAAGCTCTTTGGTTTTTCATAATATCGGAGTTTTTCAGGGATAAGCATGGATACGTGTCCCTGCAAACAACCCTGAGGCCACATTATGCCGTAGCCTCAGCCACCTTCCAGCCCGTTTCTATTACCCGGACCAGTGTTTCTCAACCTTTTTTTTTAATTTAGGGCGCACTTGTAGAATAACTGAAACTCTAAAGACACTTTAAATTTTTAATAAGAAAATATTAGTCATGAAAATTGAAATTTAATATCCAGTTTAAAATATGACTTGACTGAGACATGGAACCTCTATGCTTGATGTCTCTAGCTTTTTAAAAACAAATAAAGATTTTTAAAATATAAACACAATTCATAAATTATACTTCCGTTAATTTGGGGCGAATTTTAGCTTCTTTTCAGGGTGCACTGGTTAAAAAACGCTACCTTAGACAATCGGCGGCAACAATATTTTTCTCTTAAAATGCTTATGACTAATCATTAAATTAAGCATATTCTTATTCCACTATCGTCTCCACATTTGATCCTCATTAGTAGATGGGCTCAATGGCATTCCGGCGATGTTACTTAAGAAATGTGTTTCTCAGCTGACCCCCCCCCCCCGACTTCTCTTCAAGCTCCACAATAGATGCCTTGTTTGTTTCTTGCTTTCCAGCTTGTTGGAAATCCTCTTTTTATGATATCTTGCAAACCGTCAGGTCCTTCGGAATATTGTTTTCTTAGTGTTTAACCTCTTTTTGGCAAAGTACTTGATACTCTAATCAACACCGAATTAAGTACCTCACTTCGCAAGGGACTTCTTTCAGATAATATGGATTTTGCTTCTCTCGGTCAACCGTCGATGTTTTGATATTTATTGCTGGAAGACTACTAAACTTTAGGTAATAACGGTTAAGCTCGGATTGTTGCTTTAGATATTTCAAATGCGTTTGACAGAATTTGGTATACTGGTCTTATACGCAAGTTGAACTGATCAGCATTAAATGGCTCCAAAATAAATCTTCTCTCTCTTTTGATAATGTGAACCAACTTTCCCAGCATTAAAACTAGCAATTGATTCAATATAATCGTTTCCCTTCACATCAGTGGAAAATGGGAGACTGAAAAGATGCAATGAGCTGCTCGTCTGGAGGTCAGAATCAATCATCCTGACGGAAGGTAAAAAGCTTCTTTAACATGATTAGCAGTTTTGGAGGTATTAATACGCCATTTCTTGCCCCAGTTAACAACAGATTGTAGGTCATTTTTTTATATCAGCTACCAATTTCACTTTATTGAACCTATCATACTTACTATTAAGTCAGGATTAAATAAATGTGTCATCAGCATAGATACCTAATCGCGAACTGATGTCGCTGAGTAGGTCCTTTTTCTCATTAGAAAAATTATAATTTATAAGTCTATTATTCCTTCGTGTATCGGATATTCCTACCACAAAGTCGGTCGAAGCATAGACCATTTCAAGACATCTTTATTTATACAATTTGATAAGAAAGTTTCTTTTATTCTCACTAACCGCTTGCGTCTTGTTGCCTTTTATCGCCTTACTTGAATTGGAGATTAAAAAGAATATTATTATACTAGATTTCGTCAAATTCGTTTTCGTTTTTACGAAGTATTACTCCAAAGATTACTGAGTCGGAATAAAAGTGCGTAGTCTTTTCAAAGTATTCAGATATTTTATATAAATTTATTGAATCCCATATGTGCCATTTTGTTTCACTATTTTCGCCTTCCTTCATATTTATATACACTATTAATATCAATCACGTGTGAAACGAAATCACATGTTAAAACGCCAACCACTGGAAAACGTCAGGAACTTTTGATCCACCTCGATATATTTCGCTCAAAGAAATTGTTTCTAAGTTAAAACCTTCAATCGGAGTTTGCTCTTCCACTCACTACATTTAGTTTAGAATGAAAGTGCAGCATAAATTTTCTTTGAGAATTATATGTCTTACGAGCGATCGTATGAAATTTGCAAGTCAGACATGATAAGCATAGCATTAAATTTAAATGCCCAGAATATTACCAACTAGTCTTAGTGTCAAATAGATGCAACGTATTCGGAAAATATCCAAAGTATAACTTAATTTGTATTCCTAAAAGTTTTCACAAATACACAACAGGTGACAACCTGGATGTAGATACAACATCCAGTCACAAATATAATAACTGGAGATATTAAGTTATTGCCAATAAAATATAAGTTCGTATAATGTATAGATAAAGTATCCGAGATGAGAAACATTGCTGGAGAAATGATAAAATAGCATTCATGTTTATAAGTAGATTTCCTTCCTCAACATGGCGAGAATTAGCGAATATCTCCGTGTACAAATGTGGAGTCGTCTATTAGACTAGATGTTAAGGATGATATTTTCTAAATGAAATAAACCGAACCTGATAGTAAATTAAAGACCAATTATGTCAGGATGGAAAATTCAATTCTTAGTTTTCCTCGGTATTCGACTTCTTTTCAACTCGTTCCAAGTCTCTTCAAAAATGATTCCAACCCCGCACATAAGAATGTGCTATGACTAATATCTTCATATTCCATAGTTGGACTTTTAGAAATTCCACGGCTATTGGCAACACCATTATCTTATGTCTCCAATCTCGAAGACTTTACATGTCTCTTCCCAGTAACAGTCAACAATCATAACACATTTAAACTAGTTTGAAGAAGTACTGTTAAACTAATTTCCTTTCAGTTCCTTAATTCTCTTAGAAGCTTTGATGCTAAGTTTTAGATAATGCTTCAAGACTACCAGAATAAGAATTTTTGCACTATTTATATCTAGGATTGGTTGGAAAAGATTCCAGTAGAATAATTGAAGGGATCCCTGGAAGTCCATGCCTCAAAAAGATACAAAATTTGTTCTCACAAGTACAGCCCACACTTTACGAAAGGCTTTATCTATAATTTTTTTTTTGTCAGTGGAAAGTGTCATGATGTCATTTCTAACCTTAGGTCTCTGGGCAGGGCCCAGAAAGAAAAGTGTAAACGCCAGAAATCAAAGGAAATAATAATAATAATAATAATAATAATAATAATAATAATAATAATAATAATAATAATAATCTGCACTTATCAAACAAGCTGATGTAGACAAACTCCGTACCCATCAATGGCTAAGTTGTGCAGGGTTAAAAGCTGAAACCGAAAGTTTTATCCTTGCTGCACAGGACCAATGCTTGTTAACTAGAAGTCACAAAGTACACATACGGAAAAATTGTGTTTATTTCAAAATGCAGATTCTGACCATCTTGTATGAAGTTATGCGGTAATGGCACCCACTAAATATAAAATGCGGCACGACAGAGTGGGTCAATATCAGCACTGGATAATCTGCAAGACTTACGGAAAGGAAACTGAAAGAAATTTCTATGAATACCACCCAGCTGTTGTCTGTTTGTTTTTGGTTGTTTGTTTGTTTGTTTTGTTTTACGGTATATCAACATCAATGGGCTATATAATTCTGACAGGTTTATTCTTGCTGGTTTGGTGTAGTTTGTTTTGTTTTACAGTATATCAATATCAATGGGTTATATAATGCCGACAAGATTTGTATTGCTGGTTTGATGTGGTTTCTTTTGTTTTACGGCATATCAACCTCAATGGGTTATTTAATGCCGACAAAGTTTTTAATGCTGATTTTGGTGTGGTGTGTTTTGTTTTACTGCATATCAACGTCAATGGGTTATTAATACCGACAATATTTTTATTGTTGGTTTGGTGTGGTTTCTTTTTTGTTTTACGGCATATCAACCTCAATGGGTTATTTAATGCCGACAATACTTTTATCGATGGATTCGTGTGGTGTGTATTGTTTTACGACATATAAACGTAAATGGGTTATATAATGCCGACAATATTTTTATTTCTGGATTCGTGTGATTTGTTTTCTTTTACGGCATATCAACCTCAATGGGTTATATAATGCAGACAATAATTTTATTGTTGGTTTGGTGTGGTTTGTCTTGTTTTACGGCAAATCAAACCCAATTAGTTATTTAATGCCGACAAGTTTATTCTTGCTGGTTTTGTATGGTTTGTTTTGTTTTCCGGCATATCAACCTCAATGGGTTATTTAATGCCGAAAAGATTTTTGAAGCGGGTTGGGTGTGGTTTATTTTGTTTTACAGTATATCAACGTCAATGGGGTATTTTATGCCGACAAGACATTTATTAATGGTTTGGTGTAGTTTTTGTTTTACGGTATATAAACCTTAATGATGTATTTAATGCCGACAATACTTTTATTGCTGGTTTGGCGTAATTTGTTTTTTTTTAAGGCATATCAGACTCAATGGGTTATTTAATGCCGAAAATATTTTTATTTCTTGTTTGGTGTGGTTTGGTTTGTTTTACGGCATATCAACTTCAATGGGTTATTTAATGTTGACAAGATTTTTATTTTTCGTTGGGTTTGGTTTGTTTTGTTTTATGGCATATCAATGTGAATGTCTTATTTAATGCCGTTAAAATTTTTATTGCTGGTTTTGTGTGGTTTGTTTGTTTTCCGGCATATCAACCTCAATGAGTTATTAATGCCGATAAGATTTTTATTATTGATTTGGTGTGGTTTGTTTGCTTTACAGCATATCAACCTTAATGTGTTATTTAATACCGGCAAGATTTTTAAAACTGCTATGCTGATTTTTTTTTTTTTACGGCATATCAACTTGAATGGGTTATTTAATGCCGACAATATTTTTTATTGTGGGTTCGGTGTGGTTTGTTTTGTTTTACGGCATATCAACCTCAATGGGTTATTTAATGCCGACAAGATTTTTATTTTTATGGTAATTTTCCTCTTTTTTTATCAAATAAATTACTGATAATTTTTTTTTTACTTCAAAAATCTATCCCTGGTAATATCTTTTCTTCAAAGTTGTATTGCTTGTAAACTTTTTTTTTTCAAATATATAGCTTGCAATATCTTTTTTCAATAATGTATTCCTGGTAATAATTCTTTTTCCGTCAAAAGCTTATTGCTGGTAATAACTTTTTCACAAATCAATTCTAGTATTAAAACCTATTTTTACACTTTCATAGTTTGCGGTTTAACTATTTTCCCATAGCTGGAACCCTAAAAGTTGAACCTGGTAAAACCAGCAATTAAGAGGTGGTTCCACCCTACTCAAAAGCCCCTGACCAGATGCCTTACTGTTGGACGTAGTTTATCGTCTTACCCAGGACACAGATGTAGTTTATCTTCATACCCAGGACGGGCTGTTGTCTGTGTTTTCTTTTCTTTTTTTCGATCGAGTCAATGGCCATATAACTGATTTCATACATTCTATCTCAGACATTATGATGAAATTCTTACATTTATGAGATTTAAGAAAGTGCTAAAATAATAGATTTTAACAAATACTCAGCAGATTTGGCATAAAATAGCTTTTTTTTTCAAACAAAGTTTGAAGGGATTGCGCTTTCATTTGACAATTTCTCAACCTATTTTACGCTTTGGATTTGTTTCATTTCCATATGCAGCGAAACTCATTTCTAAACAATTTTCACCATATAATCGACGTCTCTTTGATTGTCTATGATGTCGGACAGATTCCTTGGAACTAAGATGTTCCTGCTCGGCGGATTTGAGATTTCGATATTCCAACATTTGTTGTCAATCAGCAAAACTTTTATATGTTTACTGACTTTACTCTTCATAAGAAATTTCTTCATTTGGTGAAACTATGAAGAACTGTCTATAGTTCTGAGATGAGGTATTATGTACATTATTTACATTTTTCGGACTATTGTCCTCATCTTTGTCGCCATATTTATTACAACGTTTCGGCCGTTGTACGCTCCGGCCGTCTTGAATACAATATGGGAACCAGTAATAAGGAGTGCCAGAGAATAGCGATAATAACAACAAAAATTGTAATATGAGCTCCGGTAAAAACATTAAATGATAACAGCCAAAGTTGCAATATGAGCACTGGTTAAAACATGGTTGATAACAGCAACAATTGCAATATGAGCACTGGTAAAAACATGCATTGATAACAGCAACAATTACAATATGAAAACTGGTAAAAATACGCAATAATAACAGCAAAAATTGCAATATGAGCATTGGTAAAAACAAATTGATAACAGCAAAAATTGCAATATGAGCACTGGTAAAAACATGATTGATAACAGCAACAATTGCAATATGAGCACAGGTAAAAACATAAATTGATAACAGCAAAAATTGCAATATGAGCACTGGTAAAAACATGTAATGATAACAGCAAAAATTGCAATATGAGCACTGGTAAAACATGTGTAGATAACAGCCAAAATTGCAATATGAGCACTGGTAAAAACATGTTTGATAACAGCCAAAATTGCAATATGAGCACAGGTAAAAAAGGTTGCTGAAGACATTAGGTTTATAATAACCACAAATCCATACACAGATGTCCTCAAGGACACATGGCACAGAGTGTGAGTTCAATACCCGATTAAGGTAGTGGAGAACTTTCAGAGGGAAAATTAACAGTAGATAACTGATAACTGACATCCATTAGACATGGCACGTGAAATTAGAACAGTCTACCCCAGTGAGCTAAATAAAGGGTTCAGTTCGACATTCCAACCACCTGAAGAAGGCCGGAGCGTACAACAGTTGAAACGTTGTAATAAATATGGCGACAAAGATGAGGGCAATAGTCCGAATAATGTAAATAATGTACATAATACCTCATGTCAGAAATATAGACAGATACTGAAAGGCCAAAACGTTGTAATAAATATGGCGACAAAGATGAGGACAATAATCCGAATAATGTAAATAATGAACATAATACCTCATCTCAGAAATATAGACAGATGATGAAACACTTTCTAGCAGATGCATCTAAAACAGAGATTCCATCGTCAAAGTGATCAAGCAATATGTATAAATCTCATTCTTAACTCATTAGAATCCTGTATAAGGTAGTCTTTCTCTCTATTTTTGTCGCTTATTAATTTGGGGAGGGGGACATCGCCAAGTAACCATCCTTACTTGAGATTTACTGTCTTCGATTGATTGATTTGTTTTTACGGCTTATCAACGCACTGCAGGTTATTTAAAGCAAAGAACATGTTTTTATTAGATTGTAAGAAATGTTTGTGATAATAATGGTTTTAGTGATAGAAATATTACTAATTAATCCATACATGAGGAGAAGCGGTCACTGTATACCTTTCCCACATGGATTTGCGTGTAAGTATATATATAACAAACGGAACGGGAATAAGAACTCGGCTCTTCAATTAACAATTCCGAGTCATGATCCATTACACCACCGCACATCCACGATTAGAAGACCTGGTATTCCGAAGCGATCAGCCATCGAAGTACTGACCACAATAGTCCGAATAATGTAAATACTCTAAGAACTCTCTCCGTAAATTTATATGAATGAATCAAACTGTACAGCGTCCGCATTCTCGTTTCGAGTCCAGTGCAAAGGATGGCATTACAATTAATATGAAAATCAAACCTCCATGAATTGAGTTCAAGAAGTTCTTTCATTTATGAATGCCGCTGTACTAAAAGCACTTGATGCAGAAATGACATGGTCAAAAGAAGAACAGCGACAAATGTAAAACAAAATTTAAATATATTTTGGAGAAGCAAACAAATTGTAAGCTTTTTCTTTCTTTAATTTGCCGTTCGGATTCAATTCGCCTAGTTTTTGAGACGCGTGTATAGGAAATATACAACGTTTTGTATGTTTTGTTAAGTGAGAGAAATATATAAGAATTGTACTAAAAATATATTGATACTTATACTTTTGTGATTACTAAAGCAACAAAGTGTTTACGTCGTTTAGAAAGTAAGAAGGGAAAATCTTATAAAAATATATGTGAACGAGAAAAATTCAAAGACAGTAAACTAACAATCCATATGGCTTTTCTCCTTTGGTCGCAAAGTGCGATACACCATCTCGACACTACTCGTCGCTTGCTTCAACTTTGATCTTAATAATAATACACAATTCTGATGAACTTCTTTTTTAAACATTCCTTTTTTATTGTAGTGTGTGTATATATATATATATATATATATATATATATATATATATATATATATATATATATATATATATATATATATATATTAAAGAAAAACAGGCCACTTTAAGGCTAAAAGTGGTCTGTTTTTCTTTAAATTATTAGCTCTGAATTTACATTGAGCTCTCGGGATTTCATCCTCCTTGGGACTACCTATATGGATTACCAAATTTTTCGTAACTTAATTATATATATATATATATATATATATATATATATATATATATATATATATATAAAAGTGAACATTGAAGTCAACACTTAGAGGCGACTGGTTGTTTCATGCTAGACGCAATCGCCAGGCCACGACGATTGCCTCTAGCATGAAACAGCCTGTCGCCTCTAAGTGTTGACTTCAATGTTCACTTTTATATATATATATATATATATATATATATATATATATATATATATATAATATCTGGATAAAATAAATGAAACAAAATTGAGTGTTTTTTTTTATGAAAGTATTTATTTCTGTGTTTTTGTATATATTTATTTATTTAATATTTCAGACCACCTAGGTCTTTCCTCAGAAATCAAATGAGATACTGTGTTTGTGTGTTTGTTTACAGCGTTTGTTTACAGCGTTTGTCGTGAAGCGTGCATGTCACGTGATGTGCAATGCGACTTTGTTTGAATTTTTGGCGGAAGACTGATGATAGTGTCTTAAATGTTGTTTAAAAGGTTTTTTGACCATAACTCATGAAATATTTTAAGAAATATTTTTAACTGTTGAAATATTTATGCAGATTTAAAATATCCACGTGTTTGTTTACCCCTAGTTTATATGTGTCTAATTTTAGAATTCAGTATTTTTCTTTTTTTAATCACACTTTATCGAAGGCCTTCGGGATATCTAATGCCATGGCCCTTACGGTATGTGTGTTGTCAAGGACCTCACTAATTCTATGTATAATGGCAGTTAAGACGTCAGCAGTGGATCAAGTTGATAGAAACTCATACTGTTCGTCGCAAAAGAGGCTGTTCCTATCCAGGTGCTTGACGAGCTTCTTGTTGATTAGGGCCTCAAAAAGCTTACTGGTGATAAAACTTCAGAAATTCTTTTGATCTTGGAATAATCTTTTAAAATTTATTAAAAATTGCAACCATTTGCATACACAGGTGGACAAAAAAAAATCAAAATCAAAACCAAAAATAAAAAAAACAAAGAAACTTCAAATGAATATGAAAAATCCGCAAAGACAGATAGCTTCCTAGACAGTAAAAACTATACTTTGTATCTAAATTAGCGATTACAGGTTATTTAAAGCCAGGATGTTCTTTTTTTAGATTTTAAGAATTTGTTTTTATTTTGGAGATAATAATGGATTAGTGATACAAATTTTACTAATTAACCCATAGCTGGGGGAGGAGAGAAACGTGGTTTCATACATTTCCCAAGGGTATTTGGGTGTCAGGGAATATCACGAACACAACGGTGTTTGGAATTCGGCTCTCCGATTACCAATTCCTTTAATCCATTAAAACAAACGCACGTCCAATATTACAGCACTAATCAGTCATCCCTCTAGGTACTGACCAAAATTAGCAAGACCGAGCAATCCAGCGACACTACTCAAGAAGAGACAAATTTCAAGCAGCAAACTCAAATTTCAAGCCACCACGATAGTCAGGCGATCAAAACGTTCAGAACACACACGTACATCTATTTATGTCTGTATATATATATATATATGAAGAAATATAGTCTCAAGGTGAGCTATATTTATGAGATAAAGTGCTCAATATCAGAGATAGAGCGTGTGTAAATATAAAAGTGAACATAGAAGTCAACACTTAGAGGCGACAGTCTGTTTCATACTAGACGCAATCGTCAGGCATGAAACGTGTGGTCTGACGATTGCGTCTAGCATGGAACAGACTGTCGCCTCTAAGTGTTGACTTCTATGTTCACTTATATATATATATATATATATTTCAATTGGACCAGTTAAGTCTAAAGTCAGCCAACCCGAAAATCAGTATTAATAACAACGTTTGGGTGCAATTGTGTCACATCCCCAAATAGGGTGGGGGGCAAAAATTTGAATGGGGGTGACCCTGTAACTATAATAATAATAATAAATAATATTATTGTAATAATTTAAACTACTTATTTTCATTAAAGTTTTATGAAAGATATATATCCAAGAATATATAGTAAATAGTAAAACATTGCTGATAGTTATAATGGACAGGAAGTAGTGGAGAGCCATTGTCAGCAACAATTTGGGTTCAAAACCGGCACTGAAGAATTATCTATCAAACGAAAAAGTTTCATCAAAATTGGATGAAACTGTGGAAATGCATAAACAAAAGCCGATCACACACACACAATCACACCACACATACATACACGCACACATTTTGAGAATTATAGATATAGATATAGATATGTGTGTGTGTGTGTGTTTCCATTATCTCTCTTTCTTTCTTTCGTTCTCATCATTTCTCTTCTGCTGTAATACATTTATCATCATTATTGGCAGTGACTTAATTCCGAATAATAATCTGGTATTTTTTAAAAGTCTTGGGATCGTGGATTAAAATTTGATGTCAGTACCTAAATGAAGTTTTCTAAAGCAAACGCCGGAAAATCGGTGGGAGGTTTTCGTTTCTGACAAAATCTTCGGATAAACCAATCACGGGAGATCTTTACTGTCAATAATAAATCAATAGTGAAATAACAATACTTTCACTTGGTAAACAGGAACTGTTATTCTTCATAATTTCATAGACAGTCACACAGAGTAAAATAAACTCGGAAGAAGGTTTCATTTTAATTAAGATATTTACTGCATTCACCTATCTCAACGGGCTTGACGTTAAGCTTTTCGCATAATCGGATTACTGAAACTAATTCTTAACAAACGCTTTAAAATTAAGAACGGAATCAGTTCGGCATTTTCAGAATACTTGTCGTTCAAAATATTAACAGTTTTAACAAGAGTAAGGCAGTGTTTAATGTTGCTCAGGAAGTTGATAATATTTTTGACAGACATATCACTTTTAAAAAATATTTCAATGTAATAATTTGTTAGACAATTAATGACGGTCAGCTTCAGGCCTCTATATAGGTCACTGATGGATTAAGAAAATTAGGGTAAGAGTTCTAGAAGTGATAGGTGGTTGGAGGAAGTTTATATGTAAATAGGTTAAATACTAATTTTTTAGTTATTTTATGCTGTTATTTATTTATTTTATTTTATTTTTTGTTTTTCATTGGTATAGTCTTCTTTGATTCTAAGTTTGGGCGTTTGAAATAAAGTTCATTACATTAGGGTCATTCGGGTCATGAGGTGGTTGTAGATAGCTTAGTAGGAAATTGCCTTCAAATGACTCTCGCTTTTCTGTGTTGACATCAGTGTCCACTTTTATATTTACATGCACTCTAACCCTGATATTGAGCCCTTTTATCCATAAATATAACATATATTAAAAGTATATTTTACTATACATACACACACACATATATATATATATATATATATATATATATATGAAGAAATATAGTTTTAAGGTGTGCTATATTATGGGATAAAGTGATCAGTATCAAAGTATGTAACCGGTAAATGTTGTTTAATACTGTTTATTATAAACAGAGCATTTACTTAAATATTTGTATCTATAAAAGAATGTATAAACATAAAAATGTCTTAAAATAACTTACAATGTAAGTCTCGATTTCGATATCTGACAGACAGCAGCTGAATAAATAATATTATGCTATCCTTTAACCAGACGTTTAACTGCGCAACAGCCAATCAAATCTTTATGACATAGAAGTTTTTTTATTATTATTATCATATTATTCTTTCCGTAGTTAATTTGCAGTTATGTACTCTAATATCTTTGCTTGTCTCCTGCCCCCAAATTTAGCTTGTTTGTCTCCTGCTCATACATTTTTAGTTTAGTTACATCGGAAAGAGTCGATCTCAAATACATTTTTAACTTCCGGCAAGCCTCATTCTCGGCTATGTCGAAACTGCATATATATGTTTCTCAAAACAAAATGCAATGGGAAATAGAAGGAAAGATAATACCATCTTACGGTTAACACCTGCTTCGGTGAAACGGTATAATATGAAATATTCCAACCCGAAATTATTAGTTTCTGTAATAAAAATTAGCAAAATCTCATGGAATTTACAGTTTTCCACTCTAGACGATTAAAAGAGCTAAGTGTTATAAAAACCGATTTACGCCAATATTTAATGGCTACGTAAAATGAATCTCCTTTAAAATGTAAAGTAAATCTGAATAGAAATTTTAATAATAACAAGGAATCATGTCATGAAATCTGCTGATCATACAAGAGATGAAAGTCGAAATATTAAGTAGTCGTTTTTGGCATTCATTATTCATTATCAGGCTGCAGCTTCATCGAAATAACGATGATTTCGGTACGACATAATAAAACCAACTTTCTATCTTCCATCGATATATTTTAATACATGAAACAATTTACATTATTTACATTATTCGGACTATTGTCCTCATCTTTGTCGCCATATTTATTACAACGTTTCGGCCGTTGTACGCTCCGGCTTTCTTCAGGTGCTTGGAATGTCGAACTGAACCCTTTATTTCGCTCACTGTGGTAGACTGTTCTAGTTCCACGTGCCATGTTTAACAGTCTACCCCAGTGAGCGAAATAAAGGGTTCAGTTCGACATTCCAACCACCTGAAGAAGGCCGGAGCGTACAACGGCCGAAACGCTGAAATAAATATGGTGACAAAGATGAGGGCAATAGTCCGAATAATGTAAATAATGTACATAATACCTCATGTCAGAAATATAGACAGATACTGAAAGGCCAAAACGTTGTAATAAATATGGCGACAAAGATGAGGACAATAATCCGAATAATGTAAATAATGTACATAATACCTCATCTCAGAAATATAGACAGATGATGAAACACTTTCTAGCAGATGCATCTAAAACAGAGATTCCATCGTCAAAATGATCAAGCAATATGTATAAATCTCATTCTTAACTCATTAGAATCCTGTATAAGGTAGTCTTTCTCTCCGTTTTTTCGCTTATTAATTTGGGGAGGGGGACATCGCCAAGTAACCATCCTTACTTGAGATTTACTGTCTTCGATTGATTGATTTGTTTTTACGGCTTATCAATCCACTGCATGTTATTTAAAGCAAAGAACATGTTTTTATTAGATTGTAAGAAATGTTTGTGATAATAATGGTTTTAGTGATAGAAATATTACTAATTAATCCATACATGAGGAGAAGAGGTCACTGTATACCTTTCCCACATGTATTTGCGTGTAAGTATATATATAACAAACGGAACGGGAATAAGAACTCGGCTCTTCAATTAACAATTCCGAGTCATGATCCATTACACCACCGCACATCCACGATTAGAAGACCTGGTATTCCGAAGCGATCAGCCATCGAAGTACTGACCAGACTCGTTGTTGGTCAAATTCGGTGATTGAACAAGAACCGGTGTTTTAACGTATGGTGACCATGAGCTACTGACTTCGAACCACGAGGACTGTCGCTATATAATCACAAACAAAGAACTGGAACCAAATAACAGGAACTTTTAGCGGCAGCATCAACTAAAATGGATAGCACATCTAATGCAAATAGAAAATGATGTCATTAGTTGACTTTCGACACTACTTCAAACAAAAGGTTAGGAAAGAAACGCCCCTCCAGTAATACTGGAAAGAGCTATAACCTTTAGTGGACTTAAGAAACCTTTTATCCTGAAAAATTATGAAAAATCTCCTGAAAAATTATAAATTAAAAAAATGCAGCTCTAGTCTCTGAGTAAGTGAATGCCGAATGTTTCCTTATAAGGAAACGGCTAACATTAATACCCCCATTGCCATTGCTGCCGAATTATTATTTTAAAGAGTCCCGACTGCTTATGATTGAGTTTCACTTTTTTTTTCATTATTATCATATTTTTGTGTGGTGCAGATAATATCACTGTAGCCAAACGATGTTGAACACTCGAAAATTTACAAATATATTGAATCAATTTCATAAGACAAGTTAGTATTATTCTGAGCATTCGCAATTTCGTACACAGAATTCTTGAGGTCATTACTCGTTATTGATAGCGACTTAGTCTCAGTGGTCATTGTTACTATAGGCAGATTTTCAAATCACGTATTCTCTCGTTGGGCGCCTCATTCTCGCGGGAATTTGCGTTGAATATACAAAATTTACTTATTATTCGTTTTTACACATATCAGGGTATGTAATAATAAAGGCATTGTGCGAAGGACACCATAACGTATGCAGTATTGAAGTCGTCACTTTCCAAACTATTTCCATACAAATGTTCTACAATATCGAAGTTGTCGGAATCTTTGCAGTTCCCACTAAGGTTGGCAATGGCAAGGATTGGCGCTTTCAATTCACTTTCTTCCCAAGATTTGGGGGATTTTTACAGAACTAAGTCTGGTCACAAGAGACACACAAAAAAAACATGACAATATTTATGCTTTTTGAGACTACATTTCTAACTACTGTGTCCTGGCTAAGCTGCCATCTTTGTCTGGTAAGGAATGATAGCAATCACATTACCTCCACATCTGTCATTTGATATCGAACATCTGGATGTAATTAATTTGGAAGATGTCGCCATGAAAGTAAAAAAAAAAGCCGTTTTCGAAATTGCAGCTGGTGAGTTATAGTTGGACGCGCGACTCGAAAATTGAAACTGCTCCTCACCAGGTGGCCTATTAATGAAGGATTATGTCAGGTGAGACTGAAATTGGTAAAATTCCACATAAGAACGTACATGTAGGCATTATTCTGAAAAGTGACATCATTACTATAAAGGTGACCATTTCGATAATATTAGTGAAATTTTAGAAGTGTCCTTATACGTAACTCAGGTCCTTATTGCTTGGGTAATCTGTTAGTTGTCGCTTTTTACAAGCCTTAGGTGGATACAGGAACGAATAAAATGGATTTACATAATGAAAATCAATCAGGATTTAAACACTGATTTTCTTTTGCTTGACACAATAAAAGTCTTTTTTGGTCAGTACACTCTCATTGGTAAATCAAATTGAATTCATTACCAGAAACCATTGCTTAAATCCTCGTTACTAGACTTAGATCAACCTCGAACTTCTCGGCCTATTTTTACCAGACACAGAAAACAATCTTTTACACATTAGATTCTACTGGAAATAGGATTTTTTATCTGTAAGACTCAAAGGGAATATTTTCAAACATTACAGCGAGATATTAGCTCGTTTGAATGCCACATTCAAAAGCTGAACGACTACCAAGCAACCAACCCTTTCTATTACGTTTTGTTTTTCGACCTGGTCACAGTTCAAAATTGCCTTTTCAGACTGATATTCTCAGAGAACGACGGTGCGAGAAATCCCAATTCGTCCTGCGAGTATAATCACATCTAAAAGGTGAAAGTGGTGGATTCATGTTTCTCCCAAAAAAGTAAATTGTCTGCTTAAGGTTAAAAATTAATCTGTTTTAAAATTAAACTTTTATATTATTTACTCCTAGCTTTCCCTTGTATTTTGCGATGATCTTTACATTTATTTCATTACATGAATATATTCATAATCACACATACTCCTATTTGTACAAATGTACTCATGATATATATTTAATTACACACACACGCACACACACACGCACACACACACACACACACAGAGGAACAAACATAGAGGCACACGCGCACACATAAGTTGACAGAACAACTTTTAGGGCAAGTCTTCCTGGTCTTTAAATTAAATTAAAAGTTTGGTACAAGATGTTAAGGCTCGACCCACTGTATCTTATTATATCATATCATGTAGCAAATTCCATTCTATGTAGCAGCTACATGAATATTCTAAAACAATATCTAAATAATTGTAATGTGTGAATGCAAGCCACGCACTAGTCACACGTTTTGAAAAATCACCTGAAGAGCGTCATTTTATCTGGTGTCATTTGTCAGAATGATAATTTTTAAAGCAGACAAACTATCTTCATCTAAAGGATTGTCGGAATACAATCTTCGCATCTGTGATGTATTTCTATCAAATGTTATTTTGTTTTACTTCAATAAGGTTAAAGTTTCGTTGTTGAATCATCGATAGTCAAATTTTCACTGTAATAAAAAATAAAGAACAATTTCAAAGTTTGTGAGGTGATTTCTCTTATAGAATCTCATGATCACTTTAAACATTTAGAATATACAAGTAAGGTAATGTAGCAATTAAAGTTTAATTTAAATACATTTAGATTTGCGTCGGTAGTAAATTAATATTCGGGTAAATAAGAAAAAGCATTAGTAACACAGACAAAAAGGGGAAGTAGCAAGTTTTCCTTTAAAAGCAAAATATCCGGTTTTACAAATCGAATATCTTCTTCAAGAAAGACTTTTAACGAGTAAACATTTTAGTTGACATCAGATTTCAGCCGTTTGAAGTGGATAGCATTGACTGCTAAAAGAATCAATATTTCTTTGATTATATTTTAAGAAAACAATAGAAATTTCTATCGTAGAAGAAAGGAAAATCTACCGAATCGCAATTCACAGAATGTATTTAATTCAAATATGAATTTGATTAGGAATTATAATATAACAATTCGATTAATAGCATTAATTAGCGCTTCACCGTTAATGATTTGAGTTGAAAAGATAAAGAACGGAAATGAAATGAAATTTGGCTAATCATTTCATTTTTAACAAGTAATTAATATTTCATTCTTAGTCGGAAAGGCGGAGTGCAAAATCGTATCTCAGCCATATGTCAAAATAATATTGTCTTTGATTTCTATAATTATTAGCAAATATTAATGGGGAACTATTTTCCCATATATGACAAAATCTTTTGCCATATAAATGGTGACTATAAAATCCATAAGGTTCAGAATTTTAATAATCATCCTTCTGCATAACATATAAGTACTTGGACGGCCACATCGAAGCAACGCTTGGGAAATGACTGTAAGTACACTGGGACGAAGAATATATTCCTGACAACTGCAGGGACGCATTAATGCTAGTATTCCGCGTGCTAAAGATATTGACGGTAACGACTGAGGTATTTCTCTTCGGTATATTGGCAGCAACTACTGAGGTATTTCTCTTCAGTATATTCGCAGCAACTACTGAGGTATTTCTCTTCTGTCTTTAGATAGAACAAAAGTGCGTAGTTATTTTTAAATGCATTTTAAAGACAATATTTAAATATTTGTAGATACCTTTAATCAAATGTCTAAATCCAAAGTTTGCTTTTAAGAAAGAGCCTCATAATAGACAAGCCCATCAGGCATACAATCTCACCTTGGGATCCGCTTTTTGACGTAATTAACAGTGATTTATTTTGTTTTCTTCTGCATATTTTTCACTCCACATGGTTGTAAACAAATCATTTTACATCGTCTGTAATCATTCCTTTGAAACATGGTGCATTTCTTTTCCATTTGAGTAAATAATCACAGATTTAAATGCGGCCCATTATTTTTTCTCGTTAAATCACGAAGCCCCCAAACATCGTAGATTTACCTATATCTAAATATTTTCAAATACAAGAAAACACTGATATCAGATATGTGGAGTATCTGTGTGATGTACCGTGTTATGTGGCCGAGATTATTTTTAATGATTGTTTCTATTTGTTCTTCATACAGGACTGCACAACTGCCGGAACATTCTCTAAAATTTCCACTTCTGAAACCTAGCGTCCAAAATTACTCTCAGAGATGGTATCACCTCCATAAAAGACACATAGTAAAATCCACAATCCACGCACGAATCATATGCCTAGAATTGTCATTTTTTCAGAAAAAAAAAAAAAATATATATATATACTCTCATAAAGAAAAGTTTAATGAATAATTACAAAAAAGTAACTATTAATAATTTCAATTATGTTAATGCTATCAATTCTTCAGTTAACCAGGTTACTGATAACGCTCTATATTTCTGAGATGAGGTATTATGTACATTATTTACATTATTCGGACTATTGTCCTCATCTTTGTCGACATATTTAATACAATGTTTCGGCCGTTGTACGCTCCGGACTTCTTCTTCAGGTGGTTGGAATGTCGAACTGAACCTTTTATTTCGCTCACTGGGGAGGATGTTCCAAGTTTAATGGATGTCATTTATCAGTTATCTGAAAGTTCTCCACTGCCTTAATCGGGTATTGAACTCACACTCTTTGGGTCCTGTCACAACCAACGCCTTTATCCACTGTGCCATGTGTCCTTGAGGACACCTGTGTATGAATTTCTGGGTACTATAAACCTAATGTCTTCAGCAACCTTTTTTACCAGTGCTGATATTGCAATTTTTGCTGTTATCATTACATGTTTTTTACCAGAGCTCATATTGCAACTTTGTTTTTATTATCGCTTTTCTCTGGCACTCCTTATTACTGGTTCCAATATTGTATTCATTTCTATGCTTGGTCGGCTCAGGAGATTTTTGTGGTCTAGCATATGTGCTGATTCCTTAAGGCTTTTTTGTATTTTTCAGTGATGTTCTCTGTCTATTATTTCAACCTCATCCCAGAGAGACGTTGATCTCCCTTTTTACTTCATATATGGTCAGGTTCTACTGGACCATGTAAACTCAATAAGACCTTCGATACAGTTCACGATGGAGACAGAGAGTTATAACATACTCCCATTCCTGGATGTTCTAATATCTCGAACAGAGCATGGGTTCCAGACATCCGTATACCGTAAGCCGATATTCACCGGAAATTACCTCAATTTCAACTCCCACCACCCATACAGCGTAAAGAAAGTGATCGTCCGCTGCTTACAACACCGAGCAAAAGTCATAAATGGCGACCCAGAGACATTAGATAAAGAATTGGTCAGTATAAGTAGTACCCTACAACGTAACAACTACCCTGGGTACATGGCAGCAGCCCCCAAAAAACTGGGATAGGCGGGTATAAGAAGATGAGGAGGAGGACAACAGCACTCAGAAAACATTAGTTTTATAATACCCTGAAATTCATACACAGATGTCCTCAAGGTGGATAAAGGCGTTGGTTAGATCCAGTGACAGGATCCAAAGAGTGTGAGTTCAATACCCTGTTAAGGCAGTGGAGAACTTTCAGAGGGAAAATTAACAGGAGGTAACTGAACTCTGACATCCATTAAACATGGCACGTGGAACTAGAACAGTCTACCCCAGTGAACGAAATAAAGGGTTCAGTTCGACATTCCAACTATCTGAAGAAGGCCGGAGCGTAAAACGGCCGAAACGTTGTAATAAATATGGCGACAAAGATGAGGACAATAGTCCGAATAATGTACATAAGATTACTGATAAATTAAAGATAAGCGATAGAGTACAGAAACTCACCACAAAAGAGGCTTATGTTTTATTAAAAGACCCTGAACCGGAATTCCAACGGAAATTACCGACTAGGATTATCAATCCAACTAGATCCAAGATCGGAAAAATACGTAAAGGGATCCTGGAACGTGTCAACTCCCATAGATAAAAAAAGACAACTGAACCTGCTAGAGAGGTAAATCTGAAGTGATTGACTGGTTCAAGAACCTGGAAAACAAAATTAATTGTACATTTATTCAATTTTGATATAGTCAACTTTTATCCATCTATTTCTAGGGAACTCTTTAGTTTAGCGTTAGAATTCGCTGAATTTTATTCGGACATTACAAAAGAAGAAATTAACATTGTTATCTGAACTGTAGGAAATCAATATTAATACACCAAAACAAACAATGAATTAAAAATGCATCAAATAATTTTGACTTATCAATGGGATCTCTGAATTCAGCAGAATCTTCTGACCTGGTAAGACTATTTCTCTTATATAACCTTATAGCATATGAAGACATTAACATTAATAGGATAGGAATTTATAGAGACGATGATCTGATGATAGTTAATAAATATACTAGAGGTAAGGTTGATATAATTCGAAAAATAATAAATACGGTATTTAAAGCGTTCAGTCTTAACGTAGTTATAAACGCTAACATTAAAGAAGTTGATTTCCTGGATGTTACATTGAATTTAACGATGAACAATTTCCAACCATACATGAAAAATAACGCTAACCCAGGGTATATTCATCCTGGCTCCAACCACCCACCCTCTGTAATCAAGCATATCCCATCATCTGTAGAAAGGCGAATTAACCAGCATTCCTCTAACAAAGAAATATTTGAAAAACAAAAGAACCTATGAGAAAATTCTTAAGGATAGTGGTTATAAGTCTTCAAAAATTGAGTTTATGGAAAAATATAATCTTTCCAAGAGGATAAACAGAAAAAGGAAGATCACATGGTACACACACACACACACACACGCACACACACACACACACACACACACACACACCGCCATATAATCTATCAGTATGTACTAAATTGGGACATAAATTCTTTGAATTAATTGAAAAACATTTCCAAAAAAAAGCTCTCTGGGAAAAATTTTCAGCCGCAACACTCTAAAATACCGAAATACAGAATGTTATATTAAAACTTTTACTGCACAATTCTTTCGCCATTCTACGAGAAAATATTCTTTTCTCTATGTTGTAGTCTGATGAATTGGAGGTAATGTAAAAGGCTATAAAAATGTTGTCCATTAGATAAGTAACCATTTATTCAAACTTAATTTTTTATTTCAGTTTACAAGACTAATTTAAAAATTTCACTCGAATTACATCACAAAAATATAACCAATTATGGGCAAACTTTCCAATAAAAGTATTTTCTTTTGTTTCAGAAGCGGTGAGCCACCAAAGAAGAGATTAAAAATACATTCATCAACTCTGAGGCGACAAGCTGGCCAAATTTCATTAATCTTTCACAAATGTAAATTTGCAGAAGGTTTTTTTCAAATAAGAAGAACTGAAGAATGGAACGACGTTGGAGTTGACGATTTCACCTGCAAGTTCAGAAAGAGCAGCGTTCAATTAAAGACTGAAGCTTCACAAATTGTATGTGGACAAGAATCGACGCATGCGCACATTATTACGAAATCATTGTGTCAATAAAAACACTTTGATTTACTTCAAATAAAAATTTTATTGAACTATTTAGCTAGATCATAATGCAATGTTATATACAGTACAGTAGGTTTGGTGCGATTTTCAACAAACTATATAAATTTAAAACATTTTGTCGTATAACTTCTGTCCAGTAATATTATGATGTTATATACACTTTTATCTATTTTTTGTCTTTATTAATTAAAACCTAATAAATGGTGTAAGATCTTATTATTTTTTATAATTTTTTACAAATTTTACCCAGTTTTTACTCATCGAATATAGTGAAAAATTGCCTATTTTGCTTGTGGTGATTCATAATTAGAACTCTGGTTTGAATATATTTCCATTCAATGAAATCTAATACAAAAATATCAACTTTATTTGGATTTATTCTTAAAATAGTAAAATTTCAAGTTCAGTTTGTAAGCAAAAAAGTGCGGAAATAAGAAATTGCTGTACTAAATATAAAAGTAAATAATCAAAAATTGCTAAAAGCTCTGAATCTAATTTTTGGAGTCAGCACTTTTCACATTTGAATATATCTCTTAACGGCATTTGAAATTTATCAAATTATTCAAATTTAATAAAAAATTCAACTTTACTTAAAAGAATGATTATTATTTATTAGAAGAATTCCTTGTAAAAAAAAGAGAAAGAAATGTATGAAACCTTAGCAAAGTAATGATTGACGACAAATAAATGTTTAAAGTGTGCTATATTTATGGGATGATGTGCTCAGTATCAGAGATAGGGTGTATGTAGATATAAATATAAAAGTGAACATTGAAGCCAAAACTCAGAGGCGACAGGCTGTTTCATATATATATAAATTGTGTATTTGAGTAGCAATCCTTCTTTTATACAAGCTTCATTAAAGACAAAAGACAATGTTCTTAATGGTTTAAGCTTTTTATTCAATTTTTTGTTTTCGTATAAGTGTTTTCTTTTCTGTACATAAAATGTGTAAAAACTGCCAGAATGTTGTATATATCCGAGCGCTTTCGGCTATTCTATTAGCCATTATCAACGAGGTTTTTTTTTTTTCATTTTGACTGAATGTGTAGATTTTTATATATGTGTATCTAAAGTTATTGGAATGTTTTATTTTCCAAGCAACCCCAGACTCATACTTATGTAGCAAGTGCTTTTAATGACACCCATACTTATGTAGCAAGTGGTTTTAATGTCACCCATACTTATATAGCAAGTGGTTTTAATGGCACCCATACTTATGTAGCAAGTGATTTTATTGGCACCCATACTTATATAGCAAGTTGTTTTAATGGCACCCATACTTATATAGCAAGTGGTTTTAATGGCACCCATACTTATGTAGCAAGTGGTTTTATTGGCACCCATACTTATATAGTAAGTGGTTTTAATGGCACCCATACCTATATAGCAAGTGGTTTTAATGTCACCCATACTTATGTAGCAAGTGATTTTAATGGCACCCATACTTATGTAGCAAGTGGTTTTATTGGCATCCATACTTATATAGCAAGTGGTTTTAATGGCACCCATGCTTATATAGCAAGTGGTTTTAATGGCACTCATGCTTATA
>OZ038485.1:2730000-2852500 GCA_964036315.1 Acanthosepion esculentum | reverse complement strand
ATTAACATCCACCACTATATGTGCGATATATATATATATATATAAGAATATTTAGGGAAAAACTTTAAAATCCAGTCAGTAATAAATTTATTTCGATCAACATAAGTATATTCATCCTATCAGACCGACTATTTTTTTTTTAAAGTTGGAATAAATTTATTACTGACTACCCATTTTTAAGGGTTTTTTCCCTAATTATTCTTATAATTTTCTCTGTTCATACATTAAGGTTCTAAATGGACTAAAAGTCGTCTTTGGAATAATCCCTACCAATTACAATTTGGTATTCTGGGGAGGAAGTGTGCGTTTGTAAACCTGATCATCACTGCTAATGATGCAAGACTCTTCGGTAAATCGAATCGAGTTCTCCCGGTCACTGTGTGTTTATCTAAAAATAAATACGCTTAAATTCACCTTCATCCCTGCCGTGCGCTAACGGCTGGTAGAATCCCCGACTGATATCAATTCAGTCGGGTTTCGATCCTAGCTAGAGACAACCGGACGTCTAGCCACACTGATGAGCTGTGATACAACGAAACAAACTTTCTGTGGATGACAATATATATATATCACTTTTTGAGGTCATATGTCATCTTTGTAATAAATTGTGTATACCATCATATAGAAAATTTCTGGTTTTGATTTGATTAATTTTACCATATCTTCAATTTACTGACACAGAAAACCAGATAAGACATTTTAAATGAATGCAATTTGAAAAGTCTGATGACTACGCTTTCTATAAAAGAATATCGCTTTTGCAGCTAAAATCCTTTGTTGTCACCCAGGAAAATGGTCAGTCGAATTCTTTGCACAGAAAAATATTTATCTTCCAAACAATTTGATTGAGTCATAATTTTTCAACAAATTCATCTCATTTTTTTTTTCAAGAATTTCTCCAATTTGTCAGTTTTCAAATCCTAATGTCATCTAAGATCTGAAATCGTCTGCACGCACTGTCAATAAACATACGTAAACTTCAAATTAACTTCAAAGATTTCGAGGGCAATGCGCTAAACTAGTTCTGAGGATGTTTAACATCAACATAATAACAAAACAAAACTTCAAATAAAATTACTTCACTTCTAAAAGTTCAGAAATATCTCTGATGTCCATTTGATGTATTTAATGGTTTTAAACATTTTCTATTAATTCAAAAGCAATCGATCAGTTTCTGAATAAGGTTTTAGTGTGACTAGCTTTTTGGAAGAAGAAACATCTTGTCTGTCTACTTCAATAGATTTGAATCCAACCTAACTTTCCTTTCAGCAGTCTTTTAATGTTAACAAAAAAGTCGACAGACTGAAAAGATGACATCTTTGGGACGGAAGCTTTCGCCGACAGGAAATCAACTATGAAATTTACAAAAGCAGACAAAGGATTTTATAGCCTCTCTTAATGTAGAACCTTCCGACGAAGAGAAATCTGATCAGTTCAGCGGGAATTATTTTAGTCCATTTTAGTAGCAAAGGACGCGAATCGTGCTATGTTTTCATATATTTTTCCAGCAAGCATAACCAAGGTTTGGTTTAAAACCGTAGACACTCTCTCATGTAACGTGAACAGCTAAAAAGTAAATCCTTATAGTCAATAATTGATATGATCGGACGACATCAGAGTTTAAAATGTCTTAAAACCATAAATTGAGATTAAAGCAAAGATATATTTTATTTGTTTCGAACATCAAAGTTTACAATCTTCTTCGCAGGTCAAATAATTACATGCATTATTTTTCCTTACTGCCTAATTAAAATTGAGAATGTAAAATATATTTTGCATTTTATGTTGAGCTTTTTGGGAGATACATATTTTTAAGCGTATGTAATTGTGTACATAATCCTCTGTATACGGTATCTTTCGAGGATATTAGCTCATCAAGTTTTAATTGCCTGCGATTGGGTTTATCTTTGCTTCTACGCGTGTATGTGTGTGTGTGTTTGCATGTGATGGTTCATATTCGTGCCCATTCACAATATTTGTGCTTCAATGCTATCTGATTCTGCCTCGTTTTGAATGTATCTGATCGATGAACGAGTTTTTTCTTGAGGTCAAAATAATTTTTCCACTTAGAAAATTTGAAACGAAAACCCTTTTTTATTTTAATTTCCTATTTTCACTATTTTAAATTTTGAAGCAAAACAGGAAATAAAACGAAAACAATTTTGCACATTTGTTTTCTATTTTTATTTTTTAAATAACAATAAATATAATTTCAAAGACGAAAGCAATTTACACACGAACTTAATGGACACCCTATATATATATATATATGTGTGTGTGTGTGTGTGTGTGTGTGTGTGTGTGTGTGTGTGTGTGTGTGTGTGTGTGTGGATATAGGTAGCATTGTAGGAAATTGTTTACGTGCCAGATTTAGAAATAAGCACTGAACATTGTTAAACCATGTTATGAAATGGAATAATTTTCTAAAATTCTGGAAATTATTTCAAGATCGATTTGAACTCCAATTGTTGATATCGGCTGGTGCATCAACTGAATAGAATCTTTATCGTTGTGATATCCAGTCTCTTAATGTCTTTTACTTTCCAGTTGATGAGGTTGAATCCTTATATCACTATGGATATCTAGTGAGTGTTGGTAGTTTTAAATCTGTTGGCTACATATAGTTCACCTTTCTGTACCATACGCAATTTATTGAATAACTCTTTATGGAGATTACATCTCTTTAATGATTAATATATGCTATCTCTGTCGTTCATACAAACCGCTGAATGTCTTGATTTTGGTGAAACCGTTATTTGATTATTATTATTATTCAGATTTATCCTTCTCCTAGACTGGCTTACAAGCAAAGTTAGACATTCTGGCAAGCTATTTAACCTACAATTGGGTGATAAGGGATGAATTGATACTTTTACCAAGAGTATTCGTATAAAAGTGAACGTCAGAACTCGGCCAGAATTTGAATTTCAAAACTGGTTGGGTGTGGCGACGTTAATTGCATTTTAAAAACCAACTTGAAATGTATACCACAACAACAGCAGCAGTGCCTAGTGTGGATCTGGCTGTGGCCCTATAATCCACTGGTAGTATGACGGTAATGAGGGAGACGAAGCGACGATTATTATTATTTTGATTTCCTTTGATTTCTGGCGTTTACGTATTTCTTTCCGTGTCCCGCCCAGGGACCTAATGTTAGAAATGGCATCATGACACTTCCCACTGACAAAAGAAAAAAATGACATAGATAAAGCCCTTCGTAAAGTGTGGGCAGTACTTGTGAGAACAATTTTAATGTTATTATTATTATTATTATTATTATTATTATTATTATTATTATTCAGCTGTAGCTTTTGTTTCAGATGTTGCAATGACGAATAACTGTACTGAAAGAGTGGCAATTCTGAGGCATTAGTTTAGACTGGGGCGCTGAAAACTAATGGAACTACTGACGTAATTCAGGGAATGGAAATAAATAAAACGCCTGATCGTAGAGTGAATTAGTGAATTTTCTCTTGAAGTAGAAGATGGTAATTATGTGCTTTCGAACGTAAAGGAAAATGTGATCAGCAAGCGACGATAATGTTGCGACAATTGAGGATCATGATAAAAAATATCAATATTAATGCATTGGCATACCCTGCACAAAGTCCTGGCCTAAACCCCATTGAAAATTAATGGGCGTATTTGAAGATAAAAGTAAGCGAAAGAACTCCTTTGAATTTGGAGGAACCAGAAGCTATTACCAAGCAAAATACCTATTAATGCGATTAGTGATCTTGTAAGGAATATCAAAAATGATTAAAGGCAATAATCAAGCATAAAGTTTACACAATTGATTATTGAGGCTAGAGGGCCGTAATTTTGTCCCAAGTCAAATGTCTGTTGGTGTTTTTTGCATTATTGTTTGACATCAAAGTTTTGTTGTGGGCATCACTGCACATTCTTTCAAATCCATTATTTGATCATTTTTGAAAATATTCGTATGAACTTTCCATGAAAGTTTGAGGCATTACAGCTTTATTTGTAATTATGGAAGCGGGGTGAATAATTCTGTTCAGAACTATATATATATATATATATATATATATATATATATATATATAAAAGTGAACATAGAAGTCAACACTTAGAGGTGACAGTCTGTTTCATGCTAGATGCAATCGTCAGGCCACGAGTGCTGTTATTTTTCTCGGCTATTTATATATACGGGTCAGTGGTGCATTGTGGGAAGTCTATTTCGGCGGTTATTTTACCGGAAGTTGTTTATTTGTTTATTTATTTTTTTGCGTCAAATTATTTTGCTTGATTTATTTATTTTTATTTTTATTTTTTATCTTATATATTTTATTTTGATCGGTGTTTTTATTAACGTAATAAAAATTTGTTTATATAGCTTATTTCATAGTTTTGTTTGGGAAGATAATTAAAGCTATTTGTTGAATTTGGGGGTTGATTGTTGTGGTTTGTTTTGACTATTATTTTGGCGGGAATAGTTTTTAATTTATTTATTTGGATTGATTATCTTTATTTGTTTTGTTTCTAAACGGCTAGTTTATCGGTATCGGTTGTTAGTTTATATATTTGGATGTATTTAGATCAATTTATTTTATTTGTTGTTATTTATTTGTTACACTGTATATTTTCTCTTTTTGGTTTCGATTTTTAACTAACGCAGTATAATATTTTTTATTTTTTATTCATTTTTTTATCGTTATATAACAGTTATAGCAATTTTTCGTCCGATTTTTTTGTTTTGATTTTTTATAGTCTAATATTTTGGTCATAATATTTTACTAATTTGTTTATTATTTACTTTATTTATTGATTTTGTTCCTTATTGTTATATATATTTACATAAATATAGCACACCTTAAAACTATATTTCTTCACAGACAGACAGACACACACACATGCACAGACACACACACACACACACATATATATATATATATATATATATATATATATATATATATATATATATATATATATATATATATATATTTTAAGCGTATCACCCCAAGCAAGTCTGGAGGCCACTATCACGCAAGGGGTTATAGAAGGGTTGGAGGAAGAGCAGATAGGAGTGGTAAAGGAGAGGATGTGGAGAAAGAGAAAGACAGTGGGTCGATCAAGGCAAGGGGGTTACAGAAGATTTGGAGCGAGAGCAGATAGGAATGAAAGGTGAAAGGATGTGGAGAAGGGAAGTGGATAAATCAAGGGAACTGGAGATGTCGATTGACGCTACACTTAAACCGTTGGAGATTGTATTTATCAGGGAAACAGTAATAGGGAAGGGAGTTCCATGGGCGAGATGTGCGGGACATGAAGCTATTCGAGTAGAAGAGACGTCTACATCTAACAGTTTCTACGGTGAAGGGGTGGGAACGGGATGCCAGCCTCGTAGGACGTTTAAATTCATGAGGCCTAGGGACAAGCGAATGCAGCTCCTCGGAGCAATTACCGTGAAAGTATTTGTAAAAAAGACAGAGCGAGGCAACATCGCATCTGTGAGAGAGCGACTGCAGACTAGATGACAGATCAGGGCCAATCACATTGCATATCCGTCTCTGGATCTTATCAATAACCCCGAGGCAAACAGCAGGGGTCCCAGACCATATATGGCAGCAATACTCCATGCAAGGGCGAATGGTCGATTTATAGACTTGGAGGATCGATTCCGGGGAGAAAAATTTCCTGGCTCGGCACAGGGAACCAACTTTCCTTGCGGTGGATGATGCAACTGACTCGATGTATTTGTCGAAGAGGGGTAGGAGACTGATAGGACGGTAATTGGAAGGGTTGGAGGGATCACCAGAGTTCTTAAAGACAGGAACAATCGTTGAGGACTTCCAGCAGTCAGGAAAACAGGACTCCTTGAGGCAGCGGTTGTATAATTTAGAGAGGGTAGGTGCCAGTTCAGGCGTGCATTTCTTCAGGACAATGGCTGGTATCCCGTCACCACCAGTAGCCTTGTGGTGATCTAAGCTAGAAATAATGCCCAATACAGACGACGGGGTTATGTGCAATCCGTTCAAGAGGGCCTCAGTTCTAGGAGGGAAATCGGGCAAGGGTACCCCGGAGTCGTTGAATTGGAGGAAAACCTCCGAGAGAAGCATTCGGCTTTGTCGGCAGAAGTGGTCAGGACCTCAAACTGATTGAACAGGGTAGGAATGAGGGTTTGTTATTGTTCAGAACGCTCTTGCAGAGGCGCCAATAATCTTTGGAGCCAAATTTGCTGGATTCATCCGAGCATTGGTAGCAGAATGTGGTTCTGGTGGTAGGAGGCTCCTTGCAGGGGGTGGGGCTGAAGGAGATGCTAACAGACACTACAGCATGATCGGAGTTACCGATAGGACAGAGCTGCGTGGCACTACAAGACTCAGGGATGTGTGTGTGTCTGTCTGTGAAGAAATATAGTTTTAAGGTGTGCTATATTTATGTAAATATAAAAGTGAATATTGAAGTCAACACTTAGAGGCGATAGGCTATTTCATGCTAAACGCAATCATCAGGCCACTATATATATATATATATATATAGAGAGAGAGAGAGAGAGAGATAGAGAGACAGAGACAGAGATATTTATTTTTGTTTTGTTTAAAATGTATTGCTTAAAACTTTAAATATAAAAATGCATTTTTATACTTTCCTAGTGTTTTGACCTCAGTTTCGGGGGGTCAACTATTTGCTCATAGCTGGGACGCTAACAGGCGTTCCCACCCCGGATCAGGGTGGACCGGGGAACAACAACAATTAAAAGGTGGTTCCATGCTCCTCAACACCTCCCTGTCAGAGGATATATATATATATATATATATATATATATATATATATATATATATAGAGAGAGAGAGAGAGAGAGAGAGAGAGAGAGAGGGAATGGTGGGGAAATAAGAAGAAAGATGAAAGAAGAGAGGAGACGATCATTTTAGAAAGGAAGCTTTACCGACTGAATACCAAGAAAGGATGAGCCCAAATATGAAACATGCAAAAGCATGCAATGGAGAAACAAGTGCGATACATTCAAATCATTTCTAAACACATCGAGAGCGTAAAAGAAAACTCAAAGGAAGGATGCGGTCAAATCAATTTGTAGATTGTTCTTTCCTTTTTCCGCTTATGAAACTCATCCATGTTTATATAACATTTAGATAAAATTATTGGTGGTCCCCAAAAATTGGAATGGATAAAGTGAAGAATGAGAAAATGAAAGATGAGGGAAAAACAGTGGGATTTTATAATGCCTAATCTTTTCAAAAACCGTCCAATTTCAAAAAGGTTACGTTAGTATTTCTTATTTCATCAATCATTTGAACAATTATTCATTTGTTGTTTTTGATACAAAGGTCTCTGCTCATATATATACTTCCAACTGCTTGTGTATTTAATTAAACGTGCTGAAAAATGTTGCACCCAACATATCTTCATAAGAGTAGATAGGTTCAAACACCTCCGCGGTTTTTGAACAGGATTAGAGGTGTATCCCTTGTTTCCTGTTTAGGATTATGTTTCTGGTTCCTTCTAAAGTCTTTTGATTCTCTTTCACTCTTAGTAGCCCCTTGCCTCTTAGTGGCATTGTCGCCTTGATAAAAAAAATGTTACTCCCTTTAATTCCAGGAGATGATGAATTATCATTATTATGTACCTGCTCAGACCATGTTGTGGTAGGATCCACCTAATTTGCATAGCGGAGTACCGACGATATAAATATGGTTGGTACCGGAAGACAGGGAGGCAAATCAAGAGATCCAACTAGAGACTCTGCCCGACTGCGACTTAGTCAACACATTCTCCAGAAACGGTCTTCCCAGGAATATACAAAAGACTATATGTAAATATTGTGTACACTTTCTTGTTTCAATACATTTTATTCTAACTACATTTTGTGTTTGCATTATTATTCCATGCATTAGTCATGTTTCAACAATGGCGACGAAGTAGAACGAACCATACGGAAAAAAAAAGAATTAATAATTGAGAGTTTTCAACAATTGGGATAAGTCATTGAAGAACCCAGGCTGAAAAAAAGTATTAATTCAAAGTCCAACTTTAACGTAACGACAAAGGATTCTGAACTTCTGGATATGTAGAACTCGTTAAAGGACGACTAAGCATAAAGGAACGTTCTCTCAGAAAAATTTGAAAGGTGTCGTAAACAAATAACGGTAATTTTAAATTGAAAAAATTATCTACAACGAGGCACCCGTTAAAAAGAGAAAAAAAACTGGCCGACTACAAAACATGCCTTAAGTAAAAGGAGCACAAATACACCGTGTCGACTTTGAAAGGTAACGAACTTTAAAAAATTATTTTTTTTGTTTGTTCAACAATATAGTGACAAAGTACCTCTGATAATAAAATCAGAAGTTGTCTTTAAAATACGCGAACAGAAGTCGAAAACGAAAAAAAAGTCCGACGGTCTCTGTTCACAAAAAAAAAAAAAAAAAAAAAAACCACCAAAGTTGATTATCACGGGCGGGAATGTAAAAGCAAGACATAAAATTAAAAAGTCGTACGTTGTTTCGATTTTTTTGGTCAGCTTATATGATATCCGTGGATACACAAATTAAAAGTATATTCTTTGTTGCATGAACACTATCAGCTAAAGATGGATGAATTATCCAAAGTCATATCTGAATTATTCAAATCCCAGCAGATGAGTCAACAACGTCAGCATGAACAGTTTGCCTTATTAATAAGGGAACAACAGATAGCAGAGCAAAAATATCAAGATAAGCAAGATGAAAGACAGCAAGAACAACAGATAGCGCTGCAAAAATATCAAGAAAAGCAAGAGGAAAGACTTTTAGAAATTCAAAAGTTAACACTGGAGAAATCAAAAAACTGTCAGGCAAATGAAGGAAATTCTTCATATTCTAATAACACCATATTTAATTCGCTGGAAACTTTCAACTATGTGCCAGACGAAGAAAAAACGTTTGAAGCGTACTTTAAACGATATGAAGATATTTTCTACACAGACTGCGAAAACTGGTCGAATTCAAGAAAAGTCAGTCTATTACTAAGAAAGCTAGGTACAGCAGAACATAGCAAATTTGTAGATTTTATTCTACCGAGAAAAACAACTGAATTGGAATTCTCGGAAACAGTGAAATTGCTAAAAGAGCTGTTTGGAGCAAATATGTCGCTTTGGCATAAGCGATGGTTATGCATGAATGCCTCTAAATCCGACGATCAGAATTACTTAACATATGCATCTATAGTGAATAGGCATTGTGACAATTTCAGATTGGCAGAGATTACGGTTGAAGAATTCAAGTGTTTAATTTTTGCTCAAGGACTGGTATCCAGTAAGAGTGCCGAAATAAGACGTAGAGTTTTGTCTAAACTCGAATCTGAACAAAACCTTACCCTGCAAAAGTTAGCAGAGGAGTGTCAACGGGCCGTAAGTTTAAAGAAAGAGTCTCAAAAAATCGAAGAAGCTGGTATTGCTTATATTAAAAAAATAAAAAAACAGTCGAATTACCCATCAGAAAAAAATTGGAGTAAAAGTTCGGCGTATTTTAAAAATAGACAAGAAAATAAAAAGAACGAGGATGGAAAAAAGGTCCCACCATATAATTGCAGACGTTGTAACGAAAGACACTGGGAGGTAAATTGCCCATATAGAAATAAGAAATGTTTCGTGTGCCAAAAGAATGGTCACAAAGGATCGTGTTGTAAAACGAAAAAAATCAATAGCCGAATTAGACAAACAAATTCGAATATCAAATCAGATAGAGATTTGAGGAAATATGTGACGACTGAAATATTCAAAAAGAATATCAAATTTCAACTCGATTCGGGGTCAGATTTAACAATAATGAACGATAAAACATGGAAAATTTTAAAAAGACCTACAATAATGAAGTCAACGAAACTCGCTCGAACGGTAACTGGAAAGGAAATTAACTTCGAAGGCGAGGTTGTACTTCCCATGAAATTGAACGGGATCGTTAAAAAAATAAAAGTTTTCATTCTGAAAAATGGAGAAAACTTGTTGGGCACAGATTTTATTGAAACATTCGAATTGTGGGATAAACCGTTAAACTCATTCTGTAGAAAAGTAGAAAGTAATACGCAAACAAGACAGGACATTAAAGATGAATTAAAGAAAAAGTTTCCGGAAACCTTTACACCTGGTCTTGGAAGATGTAACAAATTTGAAGCTAAATTTGAATTAAAGGAAAATACTATGCCTATTTTTAAAAAGAAACGTAACGTGCCTTTCGCAAGTGTAGAGAAAATTAACGAAGAACTTGATAGGTTGGAAAAAATGGGAATTATTTCGAAAGTAGAATCTAATTCATGGGCTGCGCCGATTGTGTGCATAAAAAAAATCAAACCAAATCAGAGTCTGCGTTGATTTTTCGACAGGGTTGAACTCGGTAATTAAGGACTACCATTACCCGTTACCGAGTCCGGAGGAGATTTTTAACAAGCTAAATGGCGGAGTGATATTTTCAAAAATCGACTTATCAGATGCCTATCTCCAAATTCCCGTCGAAGAGGAATGTTCGAAGTTACTAGGGATAAACACGCATAGAGGTTTATTCAAGTACAACAGGCTTCCTTTTGGTATTAAAGTGGCACCAGCCATTTTTCAACAAGCTATGGACGTCATGTTGAATGATTTACACTTTGCGTGTGCCTACTTAGATGACATCATAGTAAGGAGTGCAAACGTCGACGAACATCGAGAGCACCTCAATCAAGTATTTAAAAAGATTCAGGACTTTGGATTTAAAGTCAAAGAATCAAAGTGCGTATTTGGTTTGGAGGAAATTAAGTATTTAGGTCACATAATCAACAAAAATGGCAGATTTCCAGATCCTGAAAGGTCCATTGCGATTAGAGACATGCCGACGCCCACTAACGTGGCGACACTACAGAGTTTTCTGGGGCTCGCAAACTATTATCAAGCGTTCGTTGAATGAACTACTAAAAAAAGAAAAGGCATAGTGGACAAGAGAATCGGTGACCTGATTTACATAATTAAAGGGCCGAAGAATACTCATAAAAGGCACCAGAACCAACTCAAAAAATGTTACGTTCTAGAGCAGGAAGAGAGTATACCGGATGAGGAGGAAGATCCCATTGATGTAATGTATGATATTTTTCAAGTAGAACCTCCGCAGAGTGCTCCTGAACCGAGAAGATCCGGTAGGAAACGAAAGTTCACGGACCCATTGGACCTGAATCCAAAACGGAAAAGATATTAAAATTAAGCAGATTGACATATACATATGAAGTATGCAAAGGGGATCTACAAAGAAATAACCATAATCACCATCCCATATACGAAGCCAGTTTGAAATCCAAAAGGGATTCCAAGGTTTGGGAGGGGGGTGTTGTGGTAGGATCCACCTAATTTGCATAGCGGAGTACCGACGATATAAATATGGTTGGTACCGGAAGACAGGGAGGCAAATCAAGAGATCCAACTAGAGACTCTGCCCGACTGCGACTTAGTCAACACATTCTCCAGGAACGGTCTTCCCAGGAATATACAAAAGACTATATGTAAATATTGTGTACACTTTCTTGTTTCAATACATTTTATTCTAACTACATTTTGTGTTTGCATTATTATTCCATGCATTAGTCAAGTTTCAACAGACCAACATGCTCATCTTTGATGTTATACTCACAATATTTCGGCTCTTGTCCACTCCGCTCATCTTTAATTGCCTGTCGTCATACTTGGCAACGTTAAAATTTTGAGAAGGTACGTGTTATATGACAAACACCTGGAGAAGTCCAGAGGGTACAACGAAACGCTGTTCCCAATAGTAAAGTATATTCCTTATTTCATCTTTAATATTTAATAAATTTCAGATGGTATTTTTGAGATAATGTACTACCATAATTGTACATTAATATGTTAGTATCTTCATCATGATTGCTATAGTAGTAAAGTGTCGGTCATTGTACACTATGACCTTCTTCAGGTAGCGGTAGTATTCACAATATTTCGAACGGAACCCTTTCTTCAGTCCATAGAAACATGTTATCGTCATTCCGCTGGAAACAGAAATCGTATCAGTTAATTTTTCAGTCTTTTGATGATTCTTTTGATTTTCTAACTGAACCCGAGTGTTATTCTTTCACTGCTTGGCACACACCTACAGCCTTTAATCGAAACTTTGAAACGTAAAGACTTTAGGGAGTGTATATTTGGTGGCTTCAACATTTTTTCTTCTAATCAGATATTCTCATGTGATCATTTCTATGCTTAGCCTACTGAGGAAGTTATTTGAGCCAAGAAAACTTATTTTATCTATTAGGGGTATGCAAAAGTTTCCAGCAAGATACTTGTCTCCAGCTGTATAATCAGTCTCTAATTTCCCCAGAAAGAATGCTGGAAATTATTGCATACATCTAATGTTATCATATCTGCATTTATTATTCAATTCAATGTTTTTTTTTCATCTTATTATTAATAATAATTTTATTTTCCTTTCTTTTTGTTAATCTCAGATATGTAAAGATATCCGTTGATCGTAAGGAAAATATAAGCTCGAAAGTGAAATGAAATATGGTAGTAAGGGGAAATTGTGATGAAACTGAAGAGAGGCCAGAAAGAAAAATCAAGAAGGAAATTGACAGATAAAAAGGAAAAAAAAACACTGGCTTCCAAGTCAGAAAAAGAGATTTCCAAAAAATAAAAGGGTAATAAGAAGCAAGAGAAATGGCTTGATCAGCAAACTGGTGTTGCAAATGGATACAGAGAGAAGAAAATGTGCAGATTATTAAGAACATTGGCTAACGATATGAAACCGATCAAACTGTCATCTTTAAATAAACATCACAAATAGAAACGTGAAGTAGGTCAAATATATGTAGGAAACGGATCTCTCTGTATTAATTTAGATGTATGTAGAGCTACATTAGATGGACCTTTAAGACTGGGTGAAAAGTTGCTTTTTTATGGAAATTGTCAACAAATAAAACGTATGAGACTATAGCGTTGTGAAAAAAGTACATTTTATTTGTATTGTAGACAGTGTAGTTATTGATGTCTTCCAATGCAATTCCGTTTCAAGATAAATTCAGAAAATTATTGTGAGTTAATGAACCATTCTTATTCTGGATGGGGTGCAGAGCCATATTAGATCCAAGGTGATTTAAACTAAAGTGTCTAGTCATACAGAAAAAGGCGCTAATCACATTCTGCAAAGCTGACTATTGGCAAAAAGAATTCAACGATGCAAAAATAATAAATTTGCCGCCAGTCTCTCGAAATATTAAGCCACTTGTGTTTCATCATGAAGGTAGTTATTGAATAACAATAAAACTAATACAAGTAGTACTAAATTCGAGAGAAATTTTATGAAATTAACGTTTGAAAGTAATGGTGGTTATAATACATCAATGCCATATTAATATCTAAAATACTTTTAAAAAATATCCTATTATATTTGGCATGATTTCAGTCCAATATATTTCAATGGCGTATATATTTTCAAGTTGTTTACAAATAATTTTTGTGCGTGAAACAAAAATCTGTAGAAAGCAATAAAAACTACAGCAATTAATAATGGTAAAGTTAAAAGAGCACAAAAGCTAGCAAAATCAATGAATGTCTGGTGATATCTTGTTAAAATTCGAATATAAACTAATAAAATAATAATATACTACATCCGCAAGCAAGGTCTCTGTTCGCAGATTGGAGGTTTTCAGAGGCGTCTTCATTGCTGTTGCTTCCAGGTCCACCCAGATTACGGGTGGTAGTACCTGTTAGGGTCTCAGCTATGGACAAATAGTGAGGCTTCGAACAAAACAATACATTATGAAATTATGAAAATGCATTTTTATAGTAAAAATACCAGCAATACATTTTTAGATAGAAATTATCAACAATACATATATGAGCCACAAAATATTTTTAAAGCAAAATGACAGCAATCAATTTTATAGTAGAATTACCAACAATCCATTTGATCAGTAGGTGATAAATGGATCCAAATATATTTAGTTGAAGGCATAAAATTGTGATCAAAATATTTAGATTTCGGCATTAAATAACCCATAGAGATTTTGATATGCTGCTAAACAAAATCAACCAACCAACAAAGATGAGGGAAATTTTCATGATATTAATCTCTATAATATCCTACAATTTATTAAAGAAATCAAACTGTATTCCAGAAAATAACTTCAACAAAACAAACATAAAACAGCTGTGGTAATAAATATAAAGGAGAAACAGACCGCCCCCTTAAAATAAGACAGCAAAAAAAACGTAAAACCGTAACACGAGGGGAAATAGAAAAATCGGGCGTGGCTGACCATATATGAAGGAAAAGGGGAGATCAATGTCTCTCTATGATGAGGTTGAAATAATAGACAGAGAACATCACTGAAAAATACAAAAAGCCTTAAGGAATCAGCACATATGCTAGGCCACAAAAATCTCCTGAGCCGACCAAGCATAGAAATGAATACAATATTGGAACCAGTAATAAGGAGTGCTAGAGAAATGCGATAATAGTAACAAATTGAATATGGTTTGAAATGCCAATCACTGTGTTACAATTTTTGTGTACCATTATATACTAGTGAGCAAACCCAAATGACTTGACTCACTTTATAGTTCCCCAAAAGAAGGTTAACCGATCAGGAGACGTGAAATATTCAATCCGTCGTGTATAAAGGCGGCCATTTTGATTACTCTCTCCGAATAACCAGTGCCAACCTGTCAGGCAAAAGAACAGAAGGAAGAACTATGCTCTGCTACTTTATCGGGATATCCACTGCTAACCTGAATTACGCTTCACTACTGTCCTCGAAATATTCACTGCCAACCTCTGGATTCTATACTCAAAGACTACCGTCATCATGAACAATACACTTAAGCGTACAAAGGCCGAAACGTCGTGAATATGGCAACAAAGATGAGGATAACAGTCCGAACAACGTAAATAATGTAAACATAAAACCTGCATATCACCGCCTCTAGTAATCATGTCCACACAAACATGTATAGGCACAAAAGATGAGCATCATCTACCATGTATTCAATTGTGAAAGCAGAATAACATATATCATATTTTTATTATTTCATTATATGACCCATGAAGGAGTTGATATGCCGTTAAACAAACAAATCAATCAACCAATAAATAAAATAAGTTTTAATAAGGATAAATATTATAAGCAGAGACTCTGGCGATATTTTGCTGCAGTAAAATGCATCTTGTAATTTATACCAGCATCAGTCGGTTTATCAGAATTTCATTTTGAAAAAAATACTTATATAATGATCTCTGGCAGTTTTCGATTTCCTGAAATTTCATTACATTAACATTTATTTATTTTTTAAGTTAGTAAAAGCCTTTTTACTCGGTGTAATCTATTTTACTAGCAAAATCCATATTATGTATAATATTCTAAAATTATTGTATTTTTGTAACAAACATTTCTTAATAAATTTTACTTTGTAAATAAAAGTACAATCGTTGTTTTTGTTAATGTGAAATGTTCGAAACGTCTCCATTTTTATAAACCCCATTTAGTGATTTACACGCGACAGAGAAAATGATATCACCTCAAAGTCGCCATCAGATTATATAAGATTATATCGACACAGATTTAGAAGAGTGTTTTGTATTTGCAAAATAAGAAATTTATCATACAATGAGTTCATTATTTACTTCTTTGTTCTTCCGAACAAAAGCAATAGTTGATTATTTTAATTTCATACAGAATTTCATAGTTACTAATTTTCTTTTCTCTCTTTTTATTTCAATTACACAATTCAAATACTGTGACTCTTCCACACTCAAAATCACAATTCATTTAATTGTTAATTGATCAGGAGACATTTTCACAGCTGCTGGACAGAAAATGTTCTTCCGGTTGAGTCGGGCAGTTGTCGGCCAACGACTTGTGTCCGACCCAGTCCTCCTTCTCCTCTCTCTGTCTGTCTCTCTCTCTCTCTCTGTCTCTCTCTCGTACACGCACATACACACACACAAACACACACACACACGCACACACATACAGACACACAATTGTTCACAGACTCATTAGTTTCTTTGTAGCTTATTGAAACAATATTTTATGAGAATCAATAATATTACCATCGCTAAAATTATAAGAAACGTTGACAATTTTGGTCGCCCAAGTGAGGAGCGTCACTTGCTTCATTGATTTTAATTAATTCGTTAATTGTTGTATATTATTTCTTTTCTATTCGTAGTGATAGTTTTGGAATTTTTTCGAAGAACTGAGACCTTTTACAATTTCACAATTCCCATAGCGTCATCCGCCCAGGAGCTGAAGAATTAATCTCAAATCACTCTTCTAACTGATGGTGCGGCGGGATATTAGAGTCCCTCCCAGGCCAAACATTCCATGAATAATTCGAGAATCGTCAATTGTTGGCGGGGGTCGAAGAGCGGATTGTAACTTCTGTTCTTGAATTCTATTTACATACCCATGACAAATCTGCTTGTAAAGCTATCGTCCATATTCCATCGCATATATGAATAGCCTTTGATAGTATCATGTTAAATAAACAATTCTATCTGACACTTTCCTTCTTATACCATTGTGAAACACGTATTTTATTGAATGATATCCAACGCTTGATTCTTGGTAATTTGGGTTCGCTGAATTAAGTCATGTGTTCATTTTGATTTCAAGTTTCACGAATGCAAGCAATTCAAACTACAGTAAAATTACATTATAACCATGAAAATGACTTTAAAAAACAGATAAGAAGCTTTCAGAATGGCAGAAATTATTTTGGAAGACTTTCTAGTGTATTTTCTTGTTTGTTGCAGGTGTCTTTTCAAACACCAGCAGTAATCAGTCATGATGTGGGAATTTTGATATTTTGGTAGAATCTCTTCCCTTTGTTCGTCACTTACATCACCTAAATTACATGAAAATTAGTCAAGATGGCTATTCAAAAAATACATTTTTATGCTCATATTGCAACTTAATTCTTTGTAGTCCTTTACCATTCTTTTAGGATTCCTTCGTAGTTATCTGCCCTTTAATTGCCAAATAGTTTTCTATCAAATCCACGAATGAGAACCAGGCTTAGTTTTCGCGTTCATTCTTGACATTAGGAAAATTGTTGTCTTTAAATAATGTTCTTATTTGTGGACCATCGAAAAATTCCGCCTTGGTTTAAATAGGAACTTATTATGAAATAGGTACATACATTCTATGAAATTAAACTAGAAACACGGATGAGCAGGTAAAATATAAATTAAATTACCTATTAAATCACGATGGCAAATTTACTCACTAAATAATATGCCAATGCAAAATCATATTAATGCTTAACTTAATTAACTGATTGATTGAATTGGCTGAAACGAGTCGCTTTTATGTATTTTAGTTGTCCCTCTAGAATATTATGCAGAACGCTTGAGAACTTTAGAATTCTATGATATTTTAGGTTAATTTACTGATATTAAAATGGGATAAAAATGACAAAATTAAAAATATTTTAGGGTGTTCCATATAAAAATCTATATAATACACCAATGCCATAACAATAGGTACTCATACCAAAAGATAAAAACCTAATTGCATAATGTGTAGCTGCAAAAAGACTTAGAGAGTATTGAGAAAAAAACAAGTTTTATGAATATGACGAAAGAGAAGGAGTGTTGAACAAAATCAATAAATGAAAACTGAGTGAAAATTCGTGGTCAGCGATGAACTCAAATTACATAAAATTAATTGTTAAATCTAATTTAATAGACAAAAAAAATTGAAATTTGTTCCTCAGGGCTAATCATTAATTACAAATCTGAGTTTAAATAGATGAAAACATTCATTTCTCTTACTGCTAACCTTACCTTAAAGAACACGTGTCTGATGCATGTGTCTAGATTTCATATGTGATTCTTTTCACTTTCATTTCCCTCCAATTGTTTACCTATCCTCCTCACTATTTCTCATAATCTCTTTTCATCTACACACTTAGTTTCCTTCCCTTTTACTTCAGTTTCTTACCCTTTATTCTCTTTCGCTTTATCTTTTTTTGTCATTTTTCTCAGTTTATTCTGATTATCTCTTTGCATTTCTCGATCAGACGTCCTGCTTTTGCATTTCCCACACGCTCTTTAAGTAGAGTCCTTTCGCCAATGGCCGCTTTGCCCACATTTCCAACATTTTCTAATTTTAGCAAGGTTTATTCTTCATCGTTTTTCTTAATAGTATCTCTAATTCGTTCTTCATGTTCCTTATAGGATACTTGATGAGTTATCAAAAGAATATTGGCCATCTAATTAATAAGATAGGACCCTAACTTTTCCCCGTCTCTTTTGTTTAGATACGTTTTTGCCTATGTTTAATCACCCCCCTCTTTCGATACAATGATATGCTATGTGACACATCTGCCTACATTTTAGACAATCTATTCTGTCATAGTATATTTCAGTATATTCGGAATTTCGCATACCCCAAGCATTGAGTCGACAGGGTTAGTTCAATAAAAAGTCGAATCTTAATTTGATCGATTACCTCATTCTATGGACACTATCGCTTCAGCCATTATTATAAGGGCACCTATGAATATGTCGTTACGCCCACATCTAAATGAAAGCTATACACTTTTCGTTTTCCTTTAATCACTCAACTTTGCAACTTTCACCCTTTCATAATGGTTCACCTGGTTATGCCCTCTAACTTATCTCTCGCCAGTGTCTTTCACTTACACATCTGGCCAACAGCTCCCCTTTCTTCTACGTCTTAGTATGCTACCCTAGCAAATTTCACCAGAGTTCTTCTTGAGTTATTGTCCAATCTCTAAAGCACAAGCGATGGTGTATGAGTTTGAAAATTCTCTTTACAAGATATGTATTAAATTAAATCGCTTGTTATCGGAGTTTTGTTTGACTAATCGTTCTATTTTTTATTAAACCGATCGGACTCCACCGCATCAGAAGACGTCGTCTACCTATAATTCGTAAATCCGTTCTTTTTCTTTTCTCATTGACGTCATGCAAAATCTCAAATCTTGCGAATATTGGAATCGTTGATTTGCTTGACGCGATTCTATTTAGCGAACAAAAGACCATTTGAAATTGTTTAAAATAACCTTTATACACAAAACTAAAACAAGGGAAATGAAATATTTGCTACCAATTGATTGACACCAAATGTGTTTCTCCTGGATCAAATTTTTTTGGAATCTTTTATTGATATTTGTTGGCTAGAAGTAATGACTGTTACTTCCTTAGAACGATATTCTCGCGCTCTTGAGAGTTTGGGTTGAAGTTCGAAGGTTCTTTGTCTCGCCTTTTCCTGGTCATAGGGTTTTTTCAGAGGATTGATTCTTCACTCGTGAAGGAAATCCGTGGTTGTCTCTGTGATGCATGCCAAGGTACGTATTGCGACAGGACTCCAGCCCGAACGGATAAGTCTCATTCTGTTTAAAGATCTGCATAACAGATGTTGGCGAATATGACTGAAAGCCCATTCAACCGACCTAACCCACTGACAAAACAAAGTCACTGTTGTGGGGCAGACCCCTTTTACACAAGATGGACTCGTCCAAAGTATACTTATACTGAGAGAGAGAATACCTGCAGGTTGAGATACGTTGAGTCAAGGTTGAGATACGTTGAGTCAGGGTGAGAGATACGGAGACAGTACACAGGGTGTGCACAGAGAGTTATGCAAGAGTCCAGAGAGAGAGAGAGATAATTACGGCTTCACTTACAGAGACTTGTACATATACTTTCTACTAACCCGCATTCCTGGACTATTAATCTTCACTTCAAGTCTGTATTCTTACACTTTTTTCTATCTCAATTACTGGCGTTGTTTATTTATTTGTGCAGGATTCCATTCCCGGAATCCGCAACAGTCACCAATAATGTAGAAAACCTCTGGGTGGAAAGAACTAGTTTAACAAGCCTAGATGATTATCCTTTATAGCATCACCTGTTTATAAATATTACTTTAACCCTTTTCTTTACATTGGTTGTTCGGATAATATTGAAGCTCTGTTGGTTCTTCAATCAAACAGCCTTCGTATAAACAGGCGTAGGCGTAATTGAGGATAATATTGACGTGGTAGAGTGATATCAAGCCTTCAGTAGGAAGCGATCAATCCTATTTTTGTTCATCTCAGGACTTGGTTAAATGACTTGAACTTAACTTCGTTTCATTCGTCTGGGATTTGTACCGAACGTATATGCAAAATAACCCTCTCCCCTTCTTTCGATTTCTATTATTTATTAATAACAATGACATCAAGTACTTAAATAAACTTTGCTTGTAAGACATTGAGCCACCATCGGCCATCCGTTCACCAGACGACTTTTTTATTAACCACTAGCAGCATGGCCCGGCGTTGCCCGTGCTTGATTCAAAAATCGTACGACTCGCTATCACTTGACTTAAAATATTTTTGCCCTTCCTTGCCTTTAAAGGAGTGCCCTTTGCCGTGCTGATGTTGCTACATGCCTTACTTCTTGCCTATCTCACACTGCGAATTTTTTCTAAGCTCTATACTAAACATTAAATATGTTACGAAAAAAGAACTAAACAAAATGAACACAAAACGATCAGCTTTAAAAAAGGACTCGTAACTGGAAAAAAAAAAGAGTGTTAACAACAAATACTTTTTCACGCCCAACCCAGTTCTGCGGAATCAGAATCAACGTTGAGTTTAAGTAAGCGAATGAGCCAATTGGAGTAAAGTGCCATGCAGATTTAAATTTTTCCCACTTGTGACGAATGCAGCTATCGATTTTTTTGGCATGCTAGTTAACATTCGTGTCAGTCAGCTGTTGACTCTTACGCTGGCCAATAGAATCTTCCTGCCTATTCGTGGCTCTCACTCTGGCCAGTAGAAAATGGCTGTAAACTACATGAAAACTGCCGTAGAAGCATGAAAAAATCTATTATTTTCACTATCGATGGGAGTTGGGAAATGCAAAGTCGGTCTTGGCCTTCCCGCTAACTTGGAGCATGTGCATATAAATCTTGGTGCAAATCCGTCGAAAATTGCGGCCGTGAATTCGTTACACACACACATCCTGTCTTTTCTAGATAGAGATTTGTGTCATTAACAGTTAACTGACTCCAGTAATGTTCCCAACTATTTAACTGTTTTTCTAAATTATCAAAAATCATTTCAACTACCATACATATGATTATGCTTGTAAAATTCTATACTACTTATAATAGGATGAAATATTTGTACCGTTTTGTAGCGAACTTGTTATATTTGATTAAATATATTTTATTTAATTAAAAATGCAAACGACCATCAAACTTTGATAGTCTTGAGAAAATAATTCAATCTCTTTTTCTTCTCAGTCAGACAAAAAGGCTATACGAAAATATTGGAGTCTTTGTGAGCTGTCCCAGAAAAGCTATGAGAAAATAAGTGAGTTTTGTTTATCAGTTCGAGAAAGGCTATGAGAAAATAATTGAGACGTTATTTTCAGTCAAAGAAAGTTTATAAGAAACTAATTGTCTTTCTTATCAGTTCGAGACAGGCGATAAGAAAATAATTGAACCTTTCTGTTCAGTCTGAGAAAGAATATAAGAAAATAATTCAGAATTCTTATACATCCGTGAATGGCTATAAGAAAATCATAGAGTATTTCTTATCCGTCCGAGAAAGGCTATCAGAAAAAAAATTGAATATTTTTTCAGTCAGAGAAAGGATATCAGAAAATAATACGGTCTTATCAATCCGAGAAAAGTTATAAGAAAATAATTGAGACTTTCATATCAGAGAAAGGTTATAAGAAAAAGATTGTATCTTTTTTATCAGAAGAGAAAATCTATAAGAATGTAATTAAGTCTTTCTTATCAGTCTCAGAAAGGCTATTAAAATCGTCGAATCTTTGTTATCAATCTGAGAAAGGTTATAATAATGAAGTCTTTCTAATCAGAGAAAGACTATGAGAAAATAACTGAGTCTTTTTTATCCTTCCCGTAATGGCTATAATAAAATAAGGGAGTTGTTCTTATAACTCTGAGAAAGGCTAAGATATTATCATTGAGTGTTTCTTATCTATCTGAGAAAAGCTACAAGAAAATAACTGACTGTTTCTTATCAGTCTGGTAAAGGCTATGAGAGAATAATTTAGTCTTTAGTATCAGTCCCAGAAAGGATATTAGAAAATAATTGAATCTTTCTTATCATCAGAAAATGCCTACAAGGAAAATATGTCAGTCTTCCATATCAGTCAGAGAAAGGCTATGAAAAAGATTGAGTCTTTTTTATCCGTGCGTGAAAGGCTATAATAAAATAATGGATTCTTTCTTATCAGCCAGAGATAGGATATAAAAAAATAATTGAGCCTTTCTAATCAGTCCGAGAACGGCTATAAGAAAATAATTGAGCCTTTCTTACCAGTACGACGAGGCTGTAAGTACAAGATTGAGTCTATTATCAGAGAGACAATAAAAAATAATTCAGTCCGATAAAGTGTTATATAGGAATAGTATTCGAACCCAGATCACTAGATAGCAAACCCGGGCAATCCAATTTTGAATAAGTAGATCACGTGATTGTAAGGGAATGTATATATGGGAATTAGCGTGGCGTCTAAGTGATCACTATACAGATTACTTCCTAGAGTGCTGGTCAAACTCTCTGCCTCCGGGCAAAGAGGACCCCCAGACGAGGCTCTGTTGAAGAGCAGAGTCTCGTCTCGGGAGACAGCTAGCTGACTCCGTTTTTTAAGAGGTCTACGGGGAATTTTTGGACGACCCTATGGGTTCGGATAACCCATAATAAACTCGGCCTTGTGCCACATCTGACCGCGTGAGGCGGTTAGGGAATATCTCACTATAAGGATTACTATTCGGGTCACTATACGGTGGTTACTTTACGGGCAAGTATTATCGAGCAAGTACTATTAGTGCGAATGCTATACAATCGCGTCTGACACCAGTATTGTTCAACGGCGTTACTATAGTTGTATCTGCGATTACAAAGTCTCTACCACAACGAGCATTACGGAAGTGACAACGAATAGACGTTGACATTACAAAAGATTGGTAATAGTGAAAATATGAAGTATGATGAAGAAGAATGGGACATAGTAGAACGTGATATTGATGACGTCATGAAATTCACGCAAGGAAAAATCTTTGTTCAGTAGCACAGAATGTACAAGTGTACGTCATTTGAAGAAATGTTTTACTTTTAAAAATAGAATAGCGAAAAGTAAACTAAATGAGGAAAAGAAATGAGAAATACCATTGAAACTTATCTACTCAATTCAATATAGTATTTCTCTATTCAGATCACTATTCGGTGGTTACTTTTCGAGCGAGTATTATCGAGCAAGTACTATTAGTTGGTTGTGTTATTCGAAGGCGTCTGACATCAGGATTGTTCAACGGCGTTACTATAGTTCTTTCTGCGATTACAAAGTCTCTACCACAACGAACATTACGCAAGTGACAACGAGTGTTCGTTGACATCACAAAGAAAGGCTATATGAAAATAATTGTGTCTTTATTATCTGTCAGAAAAAAGCTATTAAAAACAATGGAGGCCTTCTTATTTATCCGAGAAAGCTATTAGAAGATAATTGAGTGTTTCCTATCAATCTGAGAAAGGCTATGAGAAAATAATTGAGTTTTTTTATTATTCAAAGAAAGTCTATAAGAAAATAATTGTCTTTCTTTTCAGTCAGTGAAAGGCTATGAGAAAATAATTTTTCTTATCAATCTGATAAAGGCTATAAGAAAATTATTAAATTTCTCTTATCAGCCTGAGAAAGTCTATAAGAAATAAAAATTTCAAATAGTTTCAACAGTTTGTAGAACCGTCAAAGAATTTATCTACGGCTTACTCGAAAGTAGCTGGTACTATAAAAATATCATTTAGAATTCGCTAAAACGTTTTAGATCAGTCGAATGATTAGTGGAATAATTTTTTTGTGGCAATTCCTTGAACTTTTAGGATATAACAATTAACTTTACGTTTGAGATATGATATAAATATAAATACTATCCAAAATGGCATGCATGTTAGTGTATACACTATTTTATGTGGTTGAGTCGGAATAATTTTGTAATCGAATGCTTTTATTTGTAGCTATTTTATTGTGCTGTTTGTTAACTTTTTACTTTTTTATTATTATTAATTACTTAGTGTATTTTGTGTTTATTCATTATTTGTTGTTTTTTTATTATTACATTTGCGTAATGAGTGCATTCGTACTTAATTTTATGAGTGCATTCGTACTTAATTTTATTTATTTATTTATTTGTAGTTCTTGTTGATTTTTTGCTTATTTTAATTTTTCGGTGATTATCTTATCTGTTTAGTTTACAAAAGGTAAAACGCCACCATAAAAAAATATATGCACTTTATACAACTTATATTACATGAATCATTCATACAAAAAGTAGATTAGTAAAGTTAATGATATAAATGGCGAAAAACAGCTTCGCAAACAAATTTATTAAAGTTACATTAACCTACGAACCACTCGATGAATGTTATGATCCTTGTTTTTAATAACTTTAAGGTCTTTTTTTATTCTGCTAGTACTTTCAGCTGTACATACAGTCATCCTCAGGCATGGAAAATAATTTGATTTTTAGTAGATACAGGTAATAGCAGAAACGAAAAATTAAATGCGAATCGAAATATGTTTTTATTAGAAATGTGTTATTGTTAACGGATAAAAACTTATGGAGCGTGCAGTCGCAACGCTAAGATTGAATTTTTTGAAAATTTAAGACAGTGCTTTTATTTTACTAATATGGTAATTTGAGAATTGTTTCTGCTGTAGAAGTTTTTTCTCAGTCAATGTGGCATGAACTAAATTGTTCAATAAATAGAACAATGTCGCAGCTATTATCCTGAAAATTTGCACGTCGGATCAGTTCTTTTTAAATCAAATATGTGGTACAGTTCAATTTATATTACATGAATCATTCATACAAAACGTAGATTAGTAAAGTTAATGTTATAAATGGCGAAAAACAACTTCGCAAACAAATTTATTAAAGTTACATTAACCTACTAACCACTCGATGAATGTTACGATCCTTGTTTTTAATAACTTCAAGTTGTATAAGGTTTTTTTTATTCTGCTAGTACTTTCTTCAGGCATGGAATTTTTTTTTAGTAGATCCAGGTAATTGCGGACAACGCAGATAATGTAACATACTTTAGACAAAGCAAATACTTTAGACAAAATAAATACTTTAGAAAAATAAATACTTTAAACTATACAAATAAGAAAACCAATGCGAAATATAAAATGAATAAAAAAATTCTAAATAAATAAATAAAATTAACATATTAGGGTACACTCGTAAGCTCAAGTAAATTTAATAATAATAATAATAATAATAATAATAATAATAATAATAATAATAATAATAAAAATAGTAATAAGCAACAAGAAATAAGTAATCAATAATAAATATTGAATAAAAAGTTAACAAAGAACATTATAAAATAGCTAGAAATTCCCGCATTCGGATCATAATTATTTCTACTCAATAGCCTCGAAAATAATAAAAAAGAAACATAAGTTTTAACCTCACCGACTCAATAACCATTAAGATAATACAGTAGAGTTTACTACCCATAATGCACCAGTGGCCAGCATATATAAATAGTCGTGCCAAAATGCAATATATATTGTCCCTGAAGACTACGTTCAAGAATGAAACAGACTGTCCCTACTCAGTGTTGATCTCTGTGTCCACTTCTCTTTTTATATCAGCTCTATCTCTGATACTGAACACTTTTACATATAAATATAGCATACTTTAAAACTATATTTTTTCATATACACAAACACACACACACACGCACAGACACACACGCACGCACACACACACACATATACATATATATATATATATATATATATATATATATATATATATATATATATATATATATATATATATATATATATATATACAGGGTGTCCATAAAGTTCGTGTGCACATTAAAAAAATTTAACTTTATTTGTATTTACGATAGAAATAATTTGTAAAAAGGAATAGAAAGAAGTAAATTTATATTTTTTAAGGTTTTATTGAAATTTTATTTAAGTTTCCACATGTCCTACATTATTAGCGATACAAAGGGTAATACGATTTTGCAGTTCACGGAAACCATTTGCCAACTGATTTACAGTAATGCCTGAAATCACATTAGTTATTTTAGCTATACTTAAAACTAGGTACATTAAACTTTACAACATTTTTTACAGATTATTTCTATCGCAAATACAAATAAAGTTATAATTTTTTTAACGTGCACACGAACTGTCTGGACACCCTATATATATATATATATATATATATATATATATATATATATATATATATATCTGCGCGTGTGTGTAGACGATTTGAGGCTTTTTTTACCCCACTTAAATAAACCAACGACCTGAACTTTTAACTTCTGTCCAAGTAGCTCTTGATCTCGTAATTTTTATTTAGCCATTTACTCCACATCTCTTCTGACATCAGGTGGCCATTTTGAAACACTCATATCTAAACTTTACACATAACGCAGTCATAAAGTCCGACTCAGATAATATACTTCCCAGTTCACTTGAATTCGTCCGTGTCCGAACCAATTGAAGCGGTGATACATTGTGTCAAAATCTAATAATCTAAGTTTTCATTATAGTGGAGTGGCATGAAAAACACAACCCTAGGGGTTGCGTTCAAAGAAATAAAGAAACCCCAAATTGTCACACTTTCTCTTATAAGCTTGATTTTATTACGAGTTCCCTTTCATCTCGTTATTGTTACTTTTATCACATTTACTCGGTTTCGAAAAAATCTTCATTATTGCGATTATTTTATGGTCACTTCCAATCTATCTCTTTTTATATATTTTCATCACAACATTCTAGATGGAGATTCTCTTCGAGCGTTATACTGGTGAGAGAATTTAAAAAATAAGATGTAGATTCCGACCAGACATAAAATTATATCCCATATCTTCGAAGATGTCATAAACGTCGTTTCATTATCAAAACTATGAATAATAATAATAATAATAATAATAATAATAATAATAATAATAATAAAAATAATAATAATAATAATAATAATAATAATAATAATAAAAGATTCCAGTAGACTAATTGAAGGGATCCCTGGAAGTCCATGCCTCAAAGAGATAAAAACAATTGTTCTAGTACAGCCCACACTTTACGAAGGACTTTATCTATGTAATAATTTTTTTTTTTAGTGGAAAGTGTCATGATACCATTTCTAACCTTAGGTGACTGGGCGAGACCCGGAAAGAAATGTGTAAACGCCAGATATCAAAGAAAATAATAATAATAATAATAATAATAATAATAATAATAATAATAATAATAATAATAATAATAAACCCGGCATGACAGAGTGGGCCAATATCTACACTGAAAATATGCAACTCCTACGGGAAGGAAACCGAAAGAAACTGGTACGAACACCACCCAGACCCGGTTACGGAAATAGGACCTGTTACAATTCTATGGGATTACACAATACACACTGACAGAACAATCAAAGCCAACCGCGCAGACATTGTTATTAGAGACCACAAACAAAATAAAGTGCCTCCTTATTGATATGGCAGTCCCTGCAATGTATGTTTGAAGTTATTCAAAAAGCTGTCAAAATACAAGGATCTTGAAATAGAAATCTCAAAATTGTGGCACATGGGAACATTAACAATCCCTGTTGTAGTTGAAGCCCTAGGATTTGTTGAAGAAGATTCCAGTAGACTAAATGAAAGGATTCCTGGAAGTCCATGTCTCAAAGAGATACAAAAAATTGTTCTGACAAGTACAGCCCACACTTTACGAAGGGCTTTATCTATGTATTTTTTTTTGCAGTGGAAAGTGTCATGATGCCATTTCTAACCTTAGGTCCCTGGGCGGGACCCGGAAAGAAATGTGTAAACGTCAGAAATCAAAGGAAATAATAATAATACAACAGAAACTTTATCCAGTAATAAAAGGGAATTTCAAGTTGGCGAAGAAGATCAAATAAACCATAATACACCTACTGCAGTGACAAAGAACCTAAAAAAGAAAGCAAATGCAATCTACCAAATGCAGAAACGATGCAAGGTAAGCATTTTGATAGTCGATGCTCTGTCCGTAACAAAAAAGCTGACAAACCTCGTACCCATCAGTGGTTATGTAGTGCAGGGTTAAAAGCTGAAACTGAAGGGTTTATTATTGCTGCAAACATACTGAAAAATTGTGTTAGCCCCAAATGCAGATTCTGAGATAAATATCCAGTAACAGTTGACCATCTTTTTATCAGGTTGCACGATGTTAGCACACACAAAAATATAAAAACATCGCCATGAAAGAGTGGGCCAATATCTGCATTGGAAAATGTGCAACCTTTACGGGAAAGACAGTGTAAGAAACTGGTATGAACATCACCCAGACCTCGTTACAGAGACAGAACCTGTAACAATTGTATGGGACTTTACAAGACACACAGGCAGAACAATCATAGCTAATGGTGAAAACCACAAAATAGAATGTTTTCTTATTTACATAGCAGATCTTAATTCCTATTGTGGTTGGAGCCCTCGGATTGATTGAAACTGTGCCAATAGATTCATTGAAAGGATCACTGGTAGCTTATGCCGTAAAGAAATGCAAACAATTGTACTCGCATGTACAGCTCAGACATTATGAAGGACATTAAATATGCAAAGTGTGTGTGTGTGATCTTAAGGGGTTTTGCTGGGGTTTTCTTTACAAATATACTCAGTGGATAATATCATCATGTCATCTCTGAGATAGAAAAATACCGGTTTGGTATCCGAGGTGTTATAGCCGTGTTTCATGAGTAGAATTAGCTCTTCAGTCATGAGAGATAATAGTGCTAGCGGTGGGGCCTCGAATAAATCAACCCCTAGCGATATAGGTGAAAACGCAAATATTATGTCTACTCATAAATATCATACCAGATTATTGGTTGCCAAGCGCTTCGTCTTCCACAGAGAAATCATTTTGGAATGTCAGCTACTGGTTAAAACTTTTTTACAAAATCAGGGTCAAGTTTCCTACAAGATATATCATAATGAAATCCTCTCATACTCACGTCTAACCACAGATAAGCGAAAATGTAAGAAATGGATAACGGAAGATAACAAGCTGATCACAGAGTCTTATTTCACTATCATGTATGCCAGAAATGTCATCAAACACGGAACAAACATGCCTGATATTGGAGGCGTAAAACCTCTGCAGTAAGACTTTATATTGATGGAAATAGATTAGCAAAGGTTTGACAGAATATCATCAACCGCAAACATTTAAAACATATAGAATTGAAACTAATCAAAAGAAATAACCGATTCTCAAACAGCAAATCTAAAAAAAATATCATTGCACACCAAATAATCCAAATGTATTAATGACTATGTGAGGATGAAAGAAGACAAGTCACAAATAATTTTAATATGATTTACAACCACAATAAGTGAACCCAGAATACTGAGTATTCCAATAAACTCACATAAACTGAGTCTTATTGAACTAAAAAGAAACAATTTTTGAAAAGTTGGCAGAAATGGAAAGTAAATCGCGATAAATGAATGCGACTCTTCCAAAATCAAAATGGCGGATTTACTCAGTGCAATGATACAGTCCAGCATAAGATTAAATAGAAAAGCTTCAGCGATTATATAAATATGCAATTTGGCTTGCATAAATATGTATGGGCACTACTCATCAGAGGAAAATGTTTGCCTTGCAAATGTATTAAGTTAGATAAAGGAGCAGCTTGATGTGGTGTAATAGTTAATAAGCTTGTTCTACTTAAATAATTACGTAAGGGTAGTGAATTCAATCTTCAATGGATGTCACATACGTTCAGCCTTATGCCACACCTAAGCTACGCTTAGAAAATCACCAAATTGAGTCCAATAAATAGACATTGACTACAGAACATGAACCAGATGAAAACTACAAATACTTCGAAATAATTGTTAAAGATTACAGCCTTCACTACTCAGAAAAAAGCTACGAGAGATTTCAGTTGCTCATTGAAAGTGAACTAAATGCACGGAATAAAATTGAAACAATCAATAAATTAGTTGTTGCTTTTGCTTCATTGACATTAACTCGTCAATCAGTAAAATGAGAAAAGTTGATTTGAAAGTTCTGAAACTTTTAACAATGAACTGAATGCGCCATCTTGAAGCGATTATAAACTGATTCTACCTTCCTAGATTTCAAGATAGAAGAGGATTGGCACAATTAGAATTGTTCTTGAGACTAGCAACGATTAGGCTAGAAATTTATTTCTAAAACATTAGTGACTGGATGCTGTAATTTGTGCTTAAATATAAAAAGACGAAAAAGTCTCTCGTCGAAAAAGTCTTTACCAAAGAAGCCATAAATATTTAGGAGAAACAGATTCATTTGTGATAAATGGAAAATCAAAAGCCGACCGAATTAGCAAAAAGAAATCAGAAAGAAATTTTGTTTTATGTTTCAAAACAAACTGAGAGAAAAAAAAACAACCGGGAATCTAAATGATGAGCAAAGTTTAGCGAAAATGTAGAAAATTGCGCTCATGGGAACTTCTTGGTTTGAGAGAAACTGTAAAAAACAGTGTCCAGGAAATGAGTTAGAGATGTAAGCTTAAGTCCCGTCAGAATGTATTTCCTATTTTTTGATCCCCCACTATTCACTTGTGCGGTCGAAGGGTTTATCCACAGTCCGTGCTGTGATGAAAATATTTTCTATAATTGTGTGTTACATTATGAAGTGCAGATTAGTAAGATAAAGAGAAACAACAGCCCAAGTACGACTTTCAAATTTTCGACATTGATAAAGAAGGATTCCATTATGCAGGGGAATAATGAACACTCAGTCACACACCGAATATCGGCCCATTAATCATTTTTGTCCGCCTTTTGTCATAACGCCATCACAGCATCATGCAGGTCTGCGGGCGTTTTTCAAGAGAGTGGCCTATTGAATAAACCTCTGTGGTGAAAGTCATTTCTGCTTTCATGCAAATGATGGTCGTTTGTATGGACGACGTAATCTTAAGGAATATATTCGCATAGGATACACGGGCCCAACTCATGACATCATGGCGTAATTTGTCCAATGTTAAACTCTTACTTGCCTTTGTTTTATTTTCTGTAGGCATTGTTGGACAGCGTCATATATTTTGAACATTGTTCAACCACTTTCATGCTACATAATAATGATGCCCTTGTCTAGCAAGATAATATCCTCTCCCCTCAATGATATCCTTACTAATCGACATTCGCTGCAAGACGTTCGACAAAGTGCTTCACCGACGCTATCACTAAATCTCTCCCTCATTGAAGATGTATGGATTATGATGTGACAAATCCTGACTCGCTTCGTTAGCCCGTCTACAATTCTTGCCCTGTTGTAATAAAACACTCAAAAAGCGTGAAAGTGTCTATTGCAAGATTGACATTTGTACAATGATACACGATAGTAAAGACCTTTGTTAACACCCACAGGGTACATATAGTGTATTAACTGACGGTACTTCTATAATATAATATTTGTGCTTATTGATCTGTATGGGCGACCACTTCCATTAGTCAATTTCTAATACCTGTACATTTAGTCTAGAGAAGATTGAAAAATAGTCAAGCTGTTGCAATTTTATTTTCTGGGAGTATATCCAGACATATCGACATTTCATAATTAGGAATACGCAGAAAGAAATTGAATCGAAACCTAATTAGATTTATTTATGTCCATAGAAAAATGAAAGGATTGCCTTATTTTGCCCGAAAGTAAGATTGCTAAGCAACAATAAGTCAAGTCCTCGAACGAGGACAACATACATACAACTATATGGCGGGATAAACTTATTTGACGAGGAATGTCATATATTATATGCAGACAGTTATTCAAACAAAGAAGTCCAGTATATTGTTTCTCTATTTAGTATTCAAGAAATACCAGATGTTGATAAAGAGTGTAATAATATAACGTAAGTAAGATTGTTGCTTTTTGAAAAGGGAAAATGTGTACTTGATCCTATTATATTGTGTAATGTATATAACTAGAAAGAGAATTTTGCAGAAAGTAGAATACATTTACACAATTTAATATTGTAATTAGAACCGAAACATGTTGTGTTACTGTGTAAAATTGCGCGCCTTTTTCAGAGATGAAATACGTAACCCAATAATGCCTCATCCCAAAACAAAATAATGTCTTTTATGGTAAGTAGTTATGGTAGGTTAGCAAGTTGAAACTGTTTAAACAAAGATAATATATAAAGACCTCGAGAAGAAAGAAATTTAATAGGTTTCTTATGGTAAGGGAAGAATACAACTTTATTGACATTGGAGGTTGATAATGCAATTCTTTTTCCGACACACAATCAATAACTTTGTGGTCCCCAACGTGGAGAACGTCTTTTTCTACTGATATTAAAATAACAAAAAAGATTAGAATTAGAAGAACTAGTAAATATATTCTTAGAATTTACAAAACTCTTTCACGAGTCATCAGAGTCGTAGAGTGTCAACAAGTATTTAGAAGCTTGTCCGTTGTGGATAACTCACTTCGTTGCTTATATTCCTGCACCGTAAAGTAAACACAACCTGGTTCGGTGTTGCTTATCCACAACTATTTGATTATCAAACTGTCAATTGCTGTTTTCCTTCATTCTAATGTTTCCTTTATGGGCATGTGGCCAAGTAGTTAGAACTATGAGACCCTCACCTTTGTCAAGAAGGTGATTCCTTGATGTTATCGGTCTGGAGGAGGCGAAAGTGTCTGAAAAAATACACGGGTTGACCCAAGCCTTGAAAACTGGGTAGACGAAACCCTTGGGAAATTCGTAAACTTAAGGAATCAGCACATATGCTAGGCCACAAAAATCTCCTGAGCCGACCAAGCATAGAAATAAACATAATATGAGAACCAGTAATAAGCAGTGCCAGTGAAAAGCAATAATAACAACAAAGTTACAATATGAGATCTGGCAAAAAAACATGCAATGGTAACAGCAAAAATTTCAATATGAGCACTGGTAAAAATGGTTGCTGAAGACATTAGGTTTATAATACCCAGAAATTCATACACAGATGTCTTCAAGGACACATGGCACAGTGGATAATCGCGTTGGTTAGATCCATTGACAGGACCCTAAGAGTGTGAGTTCAATACCAGGTTTAGGCAGTGGAGAACTTGGAAAGGGGAATTAACAATAGATAACTGATAACTGACACCCATTATACATGGCACGAGGAACTAGAACATTCTACCCCAGTGAGCGGAATAAAGGGTTCAGTTCGACATTCCAACCACCTGAAGAAGGCCGGAGCGTACAACGGCCGAAAGGTTTTAATAAATATGGCGACAAAGATGAGGACAATAGTCCGAATAATGTAAATACTTAACATCAGAAAGAGAAATTTATAGGGCGCATAATGATGAAAGAAGGCTTGGAAAATTTGACACTCACAGGGACGTACTGAAGGCAAGAGGGGCAGAGGGAATCAGCTCCTAATGTAACTAACGAGCTTATGCTGGTAGAACATGGATTAGGAGAGATGGCGAAAAGAAAAACATTAGTAAGAGCTACAAAGGACAGGAAATTGTGGAGAGCCATCATCACGCACATCTTGAAGAAGGAGGAGGAGGAGAAGTATATTAAGAGTTTAACTACAACCTATTCTCCAATGCAGGATAGGCTTGTCTTGATTGAGATAAGAATGTTTATTAGTCAGAGAAAATCCAGTAATACAAATTAACCAAGCAACATTTGAATTTGGTAATATCTTTAATAAGCGTTTAATTTTTTTTTAATTTTTTAGTAATAAATAATCAGCATCGAAATAATCCTAATTGAATACTAAACTGATTTGCTATAAAATGCGAGCATAAAATAAATTTACATGTTGTTTACGTTTTAACACCTTGCATCTTTTGAGAGCTTGATATATATTTTCCAACTTTATAAACTCGTTCGAATAACTTTTGAAATAGAATCAATTGAACACATAAAACTCTGTATTAATACTTTCTAACAAAAAACAACAAAACCTATTACTGAATTAATTACATTATTATAGGAAAATCAGGGTAATTAAAAAAACAAAATCAACGAAAAATATTTATAAGATTTTCGACTTTTGATATTCGATGAGTTTTCTGTGATTTTTTAAAACTTTCCCAAATTGTATTAATGACACTCGAATTGAATTCCAAAATCATTATTACGCCATTACGAAAATATAAATTTCCAAGAGAAGAATAAAAATGTGCTAAACAAAATCCAAGTTTCGTATCCATTTTGAAGGAAAAATTTGAAAATTTGAAAATCTTCCGATTTTGTTTCCTATAACAAACAACATCTCTATGGTTTGTCTCCTTACTCTCCTTCCCAGTCTATGTTCTGTCAACCATTGATACAAGCTCGTTAAGTATGTTACTTGCTGTTTCTCTCTGCCCTCTTATCTTCCTGTGAGTGTCAAATTTCCCAAGCCCTCTTTATTCAGATTGGGTCCTAGAAAATTTAAATATCTTTTCTGATAATAAATCCTGATAGGACTTCTAGTTTTCATAGGATCTTCCCACTTTATACAATCGACGCATCTTTGTCTTACGCCCCTTTCAATTTTGATCCGTACGCAGGCGGTTTGTCCCCAGTATTCAGGTTCAAGGTTCTTCTAATATTTTCCCCAAACAAATCAAGTTATCCTAGTGGTTCTCATAGATTTGTTTACCATACCTTATGAAATACACGTTCATCTGCATGTATATTGCTTTGATATCATTCTGATCATAAATGTTGAATTTCTTATTCTTATGTCTTTAACGAAACTACGCTTTTCTTGATCTCTATCCAATATAATCCTACTGAGCGTTCTGTTTAACACAATCCGATGATAAGCTTCTTTGTGTGGATCATTAAAATGATTGTCCGATGGAGCACGCAATCATTTTTACCTGACTTCTAAAATTTTTCAAGTATTTTTCCTATTTTCGTATACAGTGAAACCTCAATTTAGCCGACGGAAGTAGGAAGGGCGTCCATTAAATATCTTTGTCCGTTAATTTGAAGCACTGTTTTCGTGACCTAAAAACACCCAGTACAATACAAAATTAATGTAGATAAATGTAAATACAGTATATATGTAAGTGTATCTGTCTATATTTCTGAGATGAGGTATTATGTACACTATTTACATTATTCGGACTATTGTCCTCATCTTTGTTGTTATATTTATCACAACGTTTCGGCCCTTCAGTATCTGTCTATATTTCTGATATGAGGTATTATATACACTATTTACATTATTCGGACTATTGTCCTCATCTTTGTCGCCATGTTTATCAAAACGTTTCGGCCATTGTACGCTCCGGCCTTCTTTAGGTGGTTGGAATGTCGAACTAAACCCCTTATTTTGCTCACTGGGGTACACTTTGGAATGGGATCACACATATATCGACAGGATGAGGGCTTAGGAATGGGCTCGCCATTATCACCAGCAATGGCGAATATATACATGGAATACTTCAAGGAAATGGCATTAGATTCTATATCTCTAAAGCCAACTCTAAGGTTAAGGTACGTAGATGACACCTTCATACTCTGGCCACACCAGGAATATGTTCAGGCTCTACTGGACCATATGAACTCAATAAGACCTTCGATACACTTCACGATGGAAAAAGAGAGTAACAACACACTCCCATTCCTAGATGTTCTAATATCTCGAACAGAGCATACCGTAAACCGACATTCACCGGACAGTACCTCAATTTCAACTCCCACTATCCATACAGCGTAAAGAAAGGGATCGTCCGCTGTCATAAGTGGCGACCCAGAGACATTAGATAAAGAATTGGTCAGTATAAGTAGTACCCTACAACGTAACAACTACTCTGAGTACATGGCAGCAGCTCCAAAAAACTGGGATAAGAGGAGGTGGACAACAGCACTCAGTAAACAGTCTGCCTGCCGTTGGTTCCGGAGCCGTTAATTTAAGTTTTTACTGTAATTCAATTGTTGAAGTACCTCTTTTATATATATGACATATACAGACAACTAATAGAGAGTGCAATATTGAATTTAGAGACGCTCGTCAGGTCATCAATCAATTCGACCCCGGAGGAGGTCAGCTAATAGACTAATCGACTCAACGGCATTTTTCCCACTTTCATAGCAGCACAAATTGTTTTATATGCCGTATCGTATAGATCGATCATAGCTCTCCACAAATTCTTATCCTTTGTAGCTCTAAGCAATATTTGTTCCTTCTCAGTCGCTATTCTGCCAGTAAACTCAACGTCAGATCAGAGATTACTTCTGCTGCTATTAACATTTCACTGAGCACAGTCATTCTCTTGTGTTTATTAGAGAAGAGAAAGACACGGTCAAGTAACCCTTATTGCCACCGGATATGCACTCAAGGTCCCAGGAGGTTAACCCTAATTGATTTATTTTTATTGCGCAAAATATATTCCTTTCTAAATATTTAGCAATTTACATTTAATTATACAATTGATGATAACGAAATGAAAGCTTATCTTATGATCAATAGAAGTCTATCTTTCCCTGCAGTGACTGTTGTACGAACTCATGTAAATAATTAAATAAATAAACTTGTAAAGCTTATTTTCGAGGCCGGTAGAAACGCCTTACTTTGAATATTAGCATAAAATACTCTTCCTCGTTCCTTTGCTTCTCTTTGACTTTGTGTCAGACTAAGATAAACATACTGTCGGATGAGCCCGCCTTGTGGATGGGATACTTACACGTATAAGTCTTCGAAACAAGGTGAAAAATCTAGGATTTAAAATGCTGACAGACCCTCTATTATATGACCTTTGGCAGAACCCAATCTTTCTACGCAAGCAGAACTTCCTATACACGTTGAAGCTACCCGACGTTGAGGTTACATTGGCTTACTATCTGTCTCTCGCATTTCCCCTGGTATTTTTTCCATGGAAAGTGTTCAAACGAACTACATTCCTTAGCTCCACCAGTTCTAACCCTCACGGTTAAGACCCGCCATTTCAGGCACCTTTGTAGTGAACCACTCCCTTCCTTCGTATTCCATTGGTGAGATCTAAGTTCCACTCAAGCAACTTCTTCCCACGAACCGCTGCTTTGTGGAACCGACTCTCAAGAGGATGATTCCTTGATCCATTCAATCTTAACTTGTTCAAGTCTAAGGTTAACTGTTGTCTTTCCCGCATGAAAACTGCCTCTTAATTTGTAACCCTCGACTAAAATATCTCTCGGCCCTTGTAAAAGGGGAACCATCTTGTAAAATAAATAAAAAAAATAAAATCTAATTTTAATTTGTTTTAATTCATTTTTATTGGGAGATCTCTTTCGACGTTTAATATTTTAAAATCTATCAATGATCCTCTGATAAGAGCCGATCGAAAAGCTGAATGCTTAAGAGGAATTATATCACCTGGTTTGTTTTTTAACAGCCAATTCCGCTTTCTGAAGCTATAGTATATTTATTATTGAGAACTATTATTTTAAATGCAAGAATACGGTGTCTATCGATATGTTGTGTCATATCGTCAAAGTATCTAGTTCTTCGCAGCGTTAAATTTCTATTCGTAAATCTAGTCAGATGCACTCAAGTCCACGAGACTTGAAAGATTCAACAAATCTCTTATACAAGACGAATCATTCATAAAAGCACTTTCTTTTCCTCATTTCTTATTGAATGCATTAAAATGGACTGCTGTTTCCTTTGTTGAAGATGGATTTTGTCATGAAGGAGAAAGTGAAAAAATATTTCTTCCTCAGATCCTCACATAACACTGAAAAAAATCAGATTTCTTACCTTTGATGATTTTAGAAAGGAGATGTGGATAAAAAAAATAACGAGAATATTAGAGATTATCTCTTACGTCATAGATAAAAGCGAATAAGTGTCAGTTCTTCTTAAGTTCTATTGACAATATTTTCTAGGAAAAAGATTTACTCGACACAGATTTATACCAGAACAAGAATGTTTTAGTCGTAAATATTTACCATTTGCTCGTAAAGAAACATCTCTGTACAGATCTGACTTGAAAGATATTTTGCTGCGTTTTTTTATCACGACAATTTTTCTGCAACACGCTAATGCGTTTTGAAATCTTTACAGTATTTAGTATTGTTGAAGTTATTGCTAACATTTTTGTCGAAATTTACAAACTCTTCTTTTAATTTCGTAAACCAATCGATGAAATTTGAAGAAGCGGATTTGTCTGGAAATATACTTTGACAAAAACCATACTTCATGGTTTAATAATTTCCTTAATTTAATTTTATTTTATAGAGCATGATAAACAATATTTTTTAAGAAATTTCTTTTTTTTTCCTTTTTAACAGTGAAGAATAAATTTTTAGAATTTCTTACTCTTGAGTATGCAACATACAGCTGACTATCCATAAATATTTCTTTCCGGGGCAAAATTTGAACTTTTTGAAGCGCTTGGCATTATGATTTATTTATAGTTCCCGGAAATACTGGACGAAATTGACACTGGATTCTTGTACATATAAAAACTTAAAGAAAAGATATACAAAAAAGTTATTCATTTTTATTAAATAATTATTTCTTATTTTAATCATTAAATTGTTTTTAAAATATTGAGAGTATTTGTATGTTAAATAATAAAACTTTTAATTTTTCAAAAATTAATGAAAATTTAAAGTACTACGCTAAGCTACCCTAGTAAAATCAACTCGACTTTGTACCCCCTTTCCTGTTTGCACTTCTCCCCAAAATTTGGTTTCGATGTCAATGTATGGCTATTTTAGAGGGTGTGACAGACGGACTAATGGAAGTTACAGAATTTTATATATAGATTGCGTTGATAGGAAGAAATGATTTAAAAACTGACAAGTAAGAGTTAATGATATTGAATTCACTTGAATAATTAAAAGTATCAGTTTCAAGAATATATCATTGAGACAATTCATTGTCGGAATTAAAGAAAACATATCCAAATTAAGTGTTGTTTGGGAAAAGAATTTACAGACTGTCAATTTGTAATGTTGTTGCTTTTGAGCGAGACACACAGATAAGACTAGGCTGCAAGATATAAATATTAATAGACTGGGATAGGTAACGAATAGACTAAGTTATAGATAGATAGATAGATAGATAGATAGATAGATAGATAGATAGATAGATAGATAGATAGATAGATAGATAGATAGATAGATAGATGAAAATAAAATTGCAAGTCTCTCAATAAATATTACAGTTTACTTAAGGTAATATAGCTGGATTACAGTATTGTTTCCATATGCAAGTCCCTGTGAAAAGATGCTAGATACTCAAAGCACATATTGATACAATGTATATCCTCTTCTTGTGTTAACTGTCACGTGTACAAACAGTGACTACCATTCTATACATAAGCTACAATACCCTAGACCATTATGTCAAGCACTGGGCGTGTGTGCTGTAGGCGAATACACAGTGAAAATCGTTGCTCAAACACACAGGCGACCATCACTTCCCTAAAGTCGAATCACGTTCTTATCGCTGAACCCTGCAGAGCATTGTTCAATCTCTCGGGTGACCCTTTTTGAATTTCACTAGAAGCGTAAACAACCGTAGTGTGCTATAAATGGACATTTCGTAAGGGGAACGCGTATCAGTATTCCTACTGCAAGTCGGCCATTTGCAACATGTTCAAACGTTTGTAACCATATTTGCTCTGTTCTGTGACTTGGGGATCTACTGTCCTTACAATCGTTTCATCTTGGCGTGTACATTGCCGTTGAGAACCTCGTTATAAAGTCTAGGAATATTCATTTGATCATTGCCTCGTGTCCAACTTGTTCAATTCAACCTCAATCGGCTTTAATTGAATACAAGTAACATGTGTGCTTCTCAGAGGTATGTCACCTGCTTGAACTTTTTGTTCAGTTCAACCTGATTTATTAGCACCGAAAACCCAGATACATTGTACTAGATGATTGTTACTACTTCACACTATGACCCAAGTCTTTGAAAATTCTATTAGAATATTTAGTACTACTACTGGTCAAGAGACATAATCTGAATTCTGCCTCAGGATGCTGTAATTTCATATTCTCTCAATGTAGCTACAGAAGTAGAAATGAAGAAACTAATACAGACAGAAAGATAGATATGAAGACACAAATAGCGATAGGTATGAACAGACTAAGATAGATAGATAGATAGATAGATAGATAGATAGATAGATAGATAGATAGATAGATAGAAGCACATAGATAGATAGATAGATAGATAGATAGATAGATAGATAGATAGATAGATAGATAGATAGATAGATAACAAATACTTTAAGCGCCAAACGACATTAATTAGATAACGTCCTCCATTTTGAGATTTGCGCTTAAACTTCATTTTATCTCCATCACACTTTCCGATTTTTCAGTGATGTTATTTGTTCTTTAGTTGACTTTTGAAGACTGACGCAACAACAGTATTTCTAAACAGTTAACAAATTCGATAGATCCTGAAAGAAGGCCGACTGTTAGAATGTAAAACTAGGAACAATAGCAGCCACAACGAGGACAGCTGTTGGAATGACTCAGTTAATGAACTTCTGTCAAATTAAAGAATAGATGGTTAACTGAACCACAACATTGGATCGACGTAAACGTTCTCGGCGTCAATTCTACGCAGTATTATGGAAAATGTGGAAGAGACTTAGGTTTACATAATATTATATTTGTTGTGGAGTCAAACTGTGTAAGTTGTTTATAAGCCTAATGAATAATCAGAAGTTGTGAAAACACATTCCAAATTAAGTTAGAGAAAAAAAAAGTCAGTTAGCTTGTTGCTTGACACAGAAATAAGTCTTTTTATTAAATTAATTGTACAAAGCTAAAAGATGGGTCTCTTGTAGTTCTTAATAAACTTTGTCTTTCTGTTATTTCTCCTAAGCCCTGTTCCGCTATCCATTTACTCAAGCTCACTATGTTATGCGTTGTTTTCCTCTGTCCATCTTGCCCTCTATAGGTCCCGTGAGTATCAGATTTTCCAAGCCCTCCTTCCTCGTCATGTGCCCCAGAAACCTCATCTGTCTCTTCCTGTATTGGTTTACTTTTTGTTCCATTTTCTCCAAAACCTCGTCTTTTCTCATATTTTCAGTCCATTTAATAGTTCATCCTACCGCAGTTGACTGTTTACGTAATGGCCATTTTGCAATAAAAAAAAAGGTAATCACTCTAACCTACTGCTATCACGTGGGCAGCCTTGTTCTGATTGCCTATAAGTCTATGATAGCGACCTTCAACACTCCGTTGATATTTCACAGCTTCTGGTTGATTTCCCTTTTGACAACGTCTCAGATGAAATCGTCCAAATGATTCAAATGAATTCGAAGGTTAAATGCTGGTGTGATATTCGCGGTCAGTCACTCCTAGGTGACGTGTTCTATGGTTAAGTGACCAGCGACTTTTCTGGAATGTGTACGGCGTCCAGTGGAATTTTCCATTGATCTAGGACTTGACCGCTGTGTTCATCACCTCTATGGAACCAGTGGCATTAACCTCGAGGCCTTCGAAGAAACATGAGACGGAATGACATTGCTTACGACACTCAGGGTCACATCACAGAAAGTGTTAACATGGTATCTTTCACTGTGACTAACTTTCTGGGATCTTCGCAAATCCACCGTCTATCTTTTGGTGCAAAGTCCTTCTCCTCAGAGAAGAATCTCGTCAGAGAGAATACCGACTTCTTCAACATCAGAGATTATTCAACAAACGCTTCGACCAAATCACAAACTATGTGCTTTTCCTCATCATACCAAACTTGTATGTGATGCACTAGTCCGCCATAATCTCTGAAAGTCGACTTTGAGGTGATCTTTCTGCAGTGGACCTGCGGCAACATTTATACCTATTCGCTTTATGCTGACAAACGTTACGGACAAAGAAACAAATAAACACCCAGAAAAACTTATACAATGAGCAACGGTGCCCTGTATTTTACATGCCAAGATGTTTTTTTCTTTTGCTCCGCAGCTATACGCAGCCGTTTCTTTGCATCTAATCGTCAAATGTTATTATCAAAAGTTGTCTTAATTAAAAAGGCCTGATCGGGTTGAACATTTTAGGGCTTATTTATTTCATATAATATCTGTAGGTATTGTAGCGTAGTGGTAAATATGATAGCTCAATAGTTTGGTGTTTGAATTCCAATGACGAAATAAACTGACGACGTTACACAAGTTATTACAATATACCAGAATATAAGGTCTTTTCTGTAAAGTCTTTTTTGTTATACACAAGAACGCCTCCTTGGTTTAACGATTAAATTGATCATTCTTTAAAATAAATTCATAATATACAATTTAAAATTAAATTAAATAAATGCATTATTAATCAAAACAAATCGAGTAACTTATATATTTAATTCGAAAAATATTTCAAGTATATAAATTTAGATTTTAGATTTTTAGGCTTTCAAATTATTCTATTTAAAATCTCAAAATCAATTACACATTGTTTATGCTTAAATCATTTTACACATTTTTATTCTCTCTACTTTCAAGAAGTGATCTAAATGCTTAGGTCGTTACAATTTACAGGACAAAAAAGACTATTTAAATAAACAAAATAATTATCAAAACTGGTACTAAAATAATTGCATTATTTATAAAAAATAGCAAAAGATCAGATTGGAAATTAGTAACAAAACATTTATTTTTAATGTTGATTATTAAAGTTACTATATAAATTAGTCATTTTTATTAATAACGCACTGCTACTACGTTGCTCATTATATCAAGTACCTGCTTATCGCAATAAATAATACAACAGCGTTAATCTGTTATAGTTCTGCGTAATACTTGAAAACACACACATACACGGAGAGACAACGAGTTTTTATCTACGGAAATAATATTCAAAGTTTAGAGTATAAAAAAAACATTATATTAAATGAATTGTATTCATTGATTTTTCATGTCATTAGTATCTGGTGGCGTTCACTGGAGATCAGGTGACAACAAGTTTCCTCAATACTCCAGCGCACCTCTCAGTATTCAAACAGTTTTCCGTAGCGCCGTTATTTAAAGAGTTTTGATTTTTTTCTGAGTTTCCCGGGCTTAATAAGGTTGTTCCGAATTCTACTAAGTTCGCCAATAATGATGGGTACAGATGTCGCCTTCATGTTCAACAATTTTCTTTTCAGTTATTTCGCAGAGTTTAAATATTTTCCAGCTTTTCTCTTTTCAATTTTAATCATTTCATTTTCATTCCATTTGACGTAATATTTACATTAAGATATTTAGTTACTTTGGAAATATATGAAAATGTTTAATGTAAAAAAAAATCATCTTATCGGATATTTGAGATCTTCAACAAATCGGATCTCATTATTTTTTCGAATTTATATAAAAAAGTTTTTTTTTCAGTTTAAGTTGAAATTTAGGAATTACATTCCTGAATGCAGTTATGAATTTATAAGATGAAATTCAATTCATTTTTCATTTTCCCGGCAATTCTAGAATATCGCTCATTATAAAGTCGACGGTTTATACAATATGGTACAACGGATAGTAAGTTCGTATCGGAGATCCTTTTGCTAGTCTACTTGTTTAGCGTTGCGTCAGATTGAACTAACTTTCTTACAGGCCAGAGAAGCAAGATTTGCAAAATTGCTGTAATGTTGGCGGGGTGAAAGCAAAGCACCCGTCCGAGGCTTACACATAGTTATTTCCCTGTTAGTTGACCTTGACGCATACTATCTCAAGACGTTCTTGTAGGAATCAACAGCACCTTTCTTAGCAATTTGGCATTTGATTAAGTTCCCAAGTTATCATGGTATTGGACATGTTGATAATCGTTTTGAAATTGTAGACAGTGTCCACCAGATATTGAGCAATGATTTTAGGGTTGATTTGTGCAGGAAGAAAATGTAACCCACTCTGACATTTGTTCTTCTGTGAGACAGTTTTCCAAGATGTCCCTGAAAAAGATGGGTGTATATTTAATAGCCAAGTGGTTTGTAGAGAACTTAACTAATAAGACTTCCCTACCCAGTAATTGATCAGCAAATATAGCTATTAGTTGCAGGATATACAAAAGGTATGGGTTAGATCTTCACTTCGTCATGTATTTCGCTTTTTGTTCTGCCGCTAAACTTATCAAATAAATATTCTTAAATTCTAAATTATAAGGCGCACATTTCAAACATTGAAAATTATATATATATATATATATATATATATATATATATATATATATATATATATATATATATATATTAATTTAAAGAAAAACAGACCACTAAGCCGACGCGTTTTGTCCTCTGAGGTACTTTATGATGGCAAAAATGCAAGGATTTTATTTTGTGACAACTATGTTATATACAAGAGCAAAAATGTCATTGTTTTTTTTTTTAATTTTAAGATATAGGAGTGCTCATGAATATTCTTCAGGTTAACGGAAAAGTCAAACAAGTTCATGAACATGAGGAGATACAATTCAATGTCTAATAAACCAAAATGAGTAGGTGATTTCTTTGTGGACCCCTATACGTAAATATTTTTACAATTCTTGGCTTCATGTAAATACTAAGGGCTACACATTCTGAGTGCATTTACAGTCGTATTTTAGATTTTGTTTTGTTGTTATGGTGAGAACAGAAATTTATCTGATCATTTTTTATTAGCTGATTTGCTATGGAGACTTAGTTTCATGCTATTGTTTTATATACACACACACACACACATATATATATATATATATGTGTGTGTGCGTGTGTCTAGAATTAATGTGAAGAATCTTGTCACTTAAATGGTTTTACTTCAGTATTTGCAGTAATGCCTTCAATCTTTTGCTTTTACTTCCCAACCAAATCGTATTTATGTATAATTTGGTGTAATTTGATACCTTTGTGTAAGTGTGTGATTTTTTCACTTGTATTATCCGTTTATCTTTAGGATTTGTGTTGTTTCTTGTAGGGTTTCTTGGTGATTGCTTTTTATTGTTCTGACCTCTTTTGACCGTGTTTGCGTATATGCTCGCTTAATTACTTTCTAAAAAACCTTCAACACACTAGGATTCACAATAGACATAAAATCAAATCTAAAAGTAGTAAATTTCATTGATATAACATTGATTTTAAACAATACATACAAACCATACAAAATACAAAAAAAAACAACCCTATAAACATCAATAAAAACTTCAACTACCCCACACATTAAAACACATAGCTATATCCATAAACCAAAGAATATCAACGAATTCCAACAACATTAAAATATTCAACGAAAATAAAGAAACACCGGAATCAGCACTAAGCGTCTATTCAGACAAACTGGAATATATAAACGAAAGTAAACCAAACAAAAGAAACAAGAAAAGAAACATAATCTGGTTTAACTCTCTCTAGAATAATATAATAAAAACAAAAATAGGAAAATTATTCTTCGATATAATTGAAAGACATTTTCCCAAACAGAAGAAACCATCAAAAAGCGCGTCCTGGGTAAGACGTTAAACTACGTCCAGCAGCAAGGCCTCTGATCAGGAGGTTTTGTGGAGCGTGGGACCACCTCTTAATTGCTGGTGTTCCCAGGTCCACGCTGACCTGGTGTGGTAGCTCCTGTTAGGGTCCCACCTATGGGCAAATAATAAATAAACTATTACCAGAAATACTTTTTTGAAAAAGATTATTACCAGCAATACAATTTTGAAGGGAATATGTTACCAGGAACAGATTTTTGACAAAACAAAAAATTACCAGCAATAAAAAATGTTGTCGGTATTAAATAACCCAGTGAGGTTGATATGCCTTAAAACAAAATAAACAAACCAAACCAATCAAAAAGCATCACCAAAAACATAGTCAAAATTAGTTACAGTTGCATGAACAACATGAAGGAAATAATAACTAAACACAACAAAATATAATCAACAAAATTAATAGCAACAACAGCAATATAAACCAGAAAAACTACATCAATAAATTCAACTGTCGAAACAAAGACAAACGACCACTTAACAATGTCTAACAAACAATATAATATATAAGGCCATAGTAACAAACAACATTAACACAGACGAAAAAATTACATATGAGCCACAGGAACAGACTTCAAATAAAGATTTACAATCAATAAACATAATTTAAAATAGAAAGATACAAAAACAATACAATACTATCAAAATACAAATGGAGCCAAAAAGAAAATAACATCACCACAAAAATTAAATTGCAAATGATAAAAGAAGCACTCCTGTACAAAAGCAATAGCATAAAATGTAAACTATGCCTGGAGGAAAAGCTAACAATAATTAGCCTTAAAAACCAACGCAAACTACCAAACTGGAAAAACAAAATAATGGGGAAATGTTGACACTCAAATAAAGACATACTTTGTTACTTAATACCTATACAAACACAAACAAAAAAAAACACGACACAAAACACAAACTTTACTACATAGACACAGACACATAGACATAGACACACATGTATAAATACTTAATCACAAACAAACAAAAAAAAAACTAACAAAGAAAAAAAAAGAAACAACTAGATAACACAACAGTCACCAAAAAAACACACACCAAGCTCACAAAGAAATATATATACGCATAATATCAGCAAACATTAAGAAAAAAAGCCAGCATTTACACACACACACACACACACACACACACACACACACACACACACACACACACACACACAAACACATAACCATCACGTAAAAATAAGTAAATAAAATCAAGTGACCATGCATACTGAGACGGTAAAAAAGTTCAGCTCAACGCGGTGAAAAGAGGCGAATCGTGCATAAGGCAATTAAGCGAGCACATACATAAGCACCGTCAAAAGAGGCCAGCACAATAAAAAGCAAACAATCACCAAGAAACTATATCAAAATGTCCTCCATCTTTTTCAAAACAGATTTCAAATGGGCCCCACAATGGTGTCAGGTTTGATAAGCTCGGTGGCAACGCAACAGGACCTCTTTGATCTATCCATTAACCTCTACGATACCTGACTTTTGCCTCACCCTATATATATATATATATATATATATATATATATATATATATATATATATATATATATATATATATATATTACATAAAAGCTTAATGGTCAGAGTTGAATCTGACCAGGAAACAGTAGTATTAAAAAGTGCTCAATACACGTATGAAAATTAAAATAAAAGTAAAAATAACATTTAGAGCTTTTAATTTTAAAATCAGGAAGTTGAATCCGCTACCTTGGTTTGAAACTCACTGGATCCTCAGTCGATTTTTAGGAAATGACCTCTGAACGCTTTATTTAAAAACAAATAATGAACCTATATTGTTAATTTCAAAACGAACGCACGATGTTGGGTGTAATCGAAAGGGAGGAGGAGGATGTGAAGAAGAACAGAAGAAGGAGGAAGAGAAGCAAGGCTGTTGTAAATGTATCAGGGAGGGGGGATAATTGAAATGTGCATTACTTTTCTATCCAGCCTCATATGTGCTTAAGAGGAATTTTCTAATATGTAAAATATGTTAGAAGGTTCTTTGGATCCATAAATATCAGAGAGCATATATATATATATATATATATATATATATATATATATATATATACAGAGAGAGAGAGAGAGAGAGGAGAGAGAGAAAGAGAAAGAGGGAGAGAGAGAGAGCGAGAGGCAAAGAGAATAAAGAACACATTATTTAATATCGAAAAATAATGCGCATGTTAGCCGTACTACTTCGTTCTTATATCGTAATCGCTATGAAGATGGATCTAGGTAAATTGCTCGAAATCAATTGCTTGAAAAATAATTTTTCGAACTATCAATTGCTCGAATGGCAGATCAACGCAAGCGGATATAAAAGTAGCAACAACACGCAACAATAAATTTGTATTATTTTATCTTATAGTAAATATTAGAAACAATGTAGTTTTATTTATTTTTTAACCACAGGTTTCGAGCAAACTGCTTTTCGAACAATTGATAGTTCGAGAAATTATTTTTCGAGCAATTGATTTCGAGCAATTGATTTTGAACAATTTACCGGATAGCCTATGAATATTGATACAGGAGGATATAAATGCTTACCTCCAGGAACATAGCTTAAGACGACTGGAGCCTCACTTGTATCTGCAGCAACAGCGTCACCAGTATGGTAGAGCTTGTCGGAAAATATTGTTTGTCGGGCTCAAAAGAGACAAGTTAGCACCAAATAAGCAAGCCCTATTACTGGCGCAATATTCTAGCCTCTTTCGGCAAACACATTTCTCAGTATCTGGCTGCATTAACATTCTAAACATACAGAATATCGTCCACAGGCAGTAATTCTTTTGCTTTCCAGAATGCAATTGTCGTCATTTTCTTCGCTGGTTGTTGAACTTTGAGGAGAGTCTGGTGACAATGAATGCATTCTGGCCAATTGAACGAAAGTGTTACTTAATGCATCCAAGTCTCATTATACTTGATGATGTGCACCGGAAAGTACTCATCAGTTCCCCTGTTATATTCAAAACCTGAAAAGAAATATCCATGCGTTGTGTCCTTCGGTTAATTGCCTTCGGACAGAAAGTTTGATTTTGCGGTAAGCACGCAAAAAATTATTTATATCTCGTACTTTTTTTTTTGCCGATAATATTTTATGGTCAGGCATTTTGTTGTGAGGTCGTCTACGCATGCGCTCAATATTAAAGCTGTTTTGGACTTAACATGAAATAATGCATTTAGTTCTGTAATTATAATTTACATAATGTCTATATTGTGTTCGATGTTAACCTATCGTACGTGATTAGAAAACCACTTGTCATCAGCGATAAATCTTTAAATTTTATTTTCATCTATTTACTATCAATGGTCTATTTTCTAATATTGAACACATTATTTACGAAAAATGCGTTCTTTATGTTCCACTAATTCTCTAGTAAGCAGATATTTATTTGAAATCTATATTTGTTCTTCTTTTTAGAAAGATTTTTAAACAGGCTGATATATATATATATATATATATATATATATATATATATATATATATATATATATATATATATATATGCATGTTTCATTATCAAGGATGATTCGATTTTTCAGCTTAACTGAATGTGTGCATTATGTGTATGTTTTAGTGTGTTGTAGAGATGTTTTCAACTTTCGAATAAGGTTAACACATTGTGGCCTTGTTCGTAGTTAATATTGTTAAGAGTTGGCTTTTTCTTTTTTATTATTAAAGCTTCCATTATTTTTAATCTTTTTTTACAAGTGGATGCAGTTAATTTATTTGTATTTTCTACGAGAATGTTTATAATTAGAAACATACTAGTAGAAAACACAAAGACGAAAAATCGAATCATCCTTCATCACGGCTAAAGGTGTAGCCGAAAGCCCTCGGAACTATAAAACATTTGGACAGTTTTTACACACTCTTTGTCCAGAAAAGAAAGCTCTTGTTCGAACACAAGAAAAATTAAATAAAAAGGTTAACCGTAGTACCTTGTCTGTCGTTTTTAATGAAACATGCATAAACGAAGGATTGCTGCCTAAATATACAAGTATATATATATATATATATATATATACATACACACACACACACACACACACATATATATATATATATATATATATATATATATATATATATATATATATATATATATATATATATGGACATACTGAGATACATAAATAGGGAAGAGACTGAGATACATACATAAAGAATAGGCTGATACAGACACATACATATATACATAATCTATACATATATATATATATATATATATATATAGAGAGAGAGAGAGAGAGAGAGATGAACAGACAGAGATAGATATATAGATAGGGAATAGACTGAGATATTCATGTCAAACTTTGCAAATCCAAACCTAAACTGACTTTGCATACGAAGTCTCATAATTTACGAAATGAAGACAGAATCACGTCATTCAACAGTGAACAAAATAACAGCTTCTCCAAGACACGAAAGCAGTTTAAGTCAATAGCTGGGTTTACAAATCAAGAGGAAACATTTTGGTGGCTACACGCACTAACGCACTAACGCACACACATACACGCACACGCATACGCACATTTATATATATTATAAGAAATAAAAACAATTTACCTCCTCGAGTTTCGTCGTGTTCTCACTCAGACTGCGTGTGAAACCGTCGTAATAATATTATATTATTGTTATATAACTTTCAAAAGTCTTCGACCATTTTAAGTTATCGTAACTGTCTAATAATTACCATTTCATAAATGGATGGATTTTATTGCGCTGTCTAAATCGAATCCATTGTTCATATTGGAATCATTTTCACATCCAATCATAAATTAATGAGGAGAGAAGGTTGGAGACGATAACCAAAATAGCCGGATAAAATTCTTCTTTTCTCTTTTCTTTTCCACAACTAAAAGTCAAATATTTTTTCGGAACATGACCGCTTTTTTCCTCCATGTTGGATACATCTTGCCATCGAATTCCTGCATTTTGTCATTACTAGAAAATCATAGAGACCATTTCAAAATAAACCAGAACGCAAATAGTGAAGATAGCCAAGAATATGAACCTGTGATCAATCGCTAATGAACTTGGAATATCAAGAAGCGGCAGAAACTTCAAGTTTCAAAGGAATAATACGGAGACACATCAGAACAGCGAAAAGCTCATTACAGGAAGACTGATAGACAAGTAATGGATGAGTGCAAATTGTTTCAAACTGATTTCTCCGGTGAAATGAATCTCTTCAGTTCATGTTCTTGAAGAAGGCAATTAGTGTGATCTACTGACAACAAATTAAACAAAAAGCATTTAAAGGTAATGTTATGTTGGCAAAGTGGTATGAACTGTGCGCTTCAGATGTATAGGACAAAAGCACATTCAGCAATGGATATGCATTCTAATAAATGTGATTTTGTTAGAATCCAACAAGAAAGCAAAATAACATAAATTACACAAGTAATTTGGTAAGCGTTTGATGTTTTAGGACTGCATAAAAAAGTATCGTTCAAAAGATTGGTTTAAATTAACGATAACTTGAATAATGCTAAATATATCTTTGTTGCTGAAGGAAAATATGATACGAGACTTGGATGAAGGGCAGATTTGTTAATATAACGCAGTTCCATATTCATAGATTGCATACAATAGAGACTGATTGGTGAATGTGTCAATAAGACATGTTGAATTTCTTGTTGGTAACAGGGCTGACTGGAAATAAAGTCAAGCTCTCACCGAAGAAATAATAATGCCAGTTTTGGCTAAATATAGACGATTTAATGAAGGTGAATAAAATAATTTACAATCGAATATATTTGGCATCTATTAACACAAAATGATTAGAATGCAGCGACTTGGAATCTCGATCTATGTGTTCAGCAAGGTTCAATCAGATATTCAAATGAATATTGGGACCCTTCCTCGTGCTGCTGTACAACTGCGTGTGTGTTTGAGGACCCGTCTGTCTGGCGTCCCAGCCCGTCTCTGTTTGTATCCTCAAAATTGAGCTGAATTTATAAATACAGTGCTGTTCGATAAAAGTGACTCATTTTATCCTTTGAATTTAGCTCAACTTTCGTTTCATCGGAGAAGAGAACATTCTTCCAGTCTTCTACGGTGAACTTTTTGTAATAGTGAGCCCATTCAAGTCTCTTGGCTTTGTTGGCTTTGCTTATTAGCGGCTTAAACCTTCGTGTACAAAATTTGTAGCCTTGTTCTAACAGCCACCGACGGACTGTTGAAGAGACAAGACTAACACCTTGCTCTTCACTTAGACTGGCTGCAATTTCTTGGCTAGTTATAGTCCTATTCTTCGCAACTTCTCTCTTGATTACCCTGCCAGTTCTATCATCAATCTTTTCCTTTCGTCCCCTTGTTTCTTTCCTTGGAGCAGAAGTGGCATCATTATGTGCCCTAAGCACTCGAGAGACAGTTGATTGCGAGGTTATAGCAATTTCTGCAATTTCTCTCGTAGACTTGCCTGATTTTGAGAGGGCAATAATAAATGCCTTAAGTGGTTCTGATGCGTGTTTGTACCCTTTCATCTGGTTAGTGACTTGAGTTGCTATTCCAAGCTGTTTTTCTGCTGTATGAGGCTTTCTGGAATATACTGGAATACACTAGATTTAATTTAAGCTATTCTAGAATTCTCTAGAGTATTGTTCTGGGTGTATTGTAAAATAGTTTTCAATATTTTGTCAAAAGCTCCTTAAATCTTTCAGTTTAATAATTAGAATGCTATATCTGAGTCACTTTTTTTGCACAGAGTTTTTTCCTAGATCTCATTTATATCCAAATTTATAATTATCAATAGAATACCATAGGGTAAATAAACTTTTTTCCGAGGTGGTCGGGAAGGGTCTTTATATTAGTAAGATTAAAAATGATTTTAACCCCAAAAACAATAAACAAAAAATATTTTTAGTAAAATAATCAGCTGAGTCACTTTTATCGAACAACACTGTAATTCACCGCACACATATCACACTTTTCTCACGCCAAAATAACTCAGTTTTCCATTGTTTGAAGTCGGGGCTAAAAGACCAGATCCTATGTTTTGAATGTACACCATTTTATTCAGAACTATTACTCCAAAGCTCCAAATATATTCGTCTGACATATCCGTCAGAAACGAAATCAAAAACACATGCTATGACCTTTCCAATTCGAGGTCACACCTAGCCTCTCGACAAATATTGATGCCTGGGAAAATTAATAAAGACTAGAATAACACACCAATAAATTCTAAATCGTCGCTTTGAAATTTAAAAACTACAATATCTGCTAATAACAATTTACCTTGTTATACAAAGCAAACATTTATAGCAGAGTTGATAGATGTTTGCTTGACAACTCAAATAGTTAATTATTTAAATCTATCACCAGAAAATGATTTTCGAAAACATTTATAAGTTCGCATTGCTCATGCACACCATTTTGGAAAATTAGAGCAAAGCAATCAATTTATATCGATCTTTTTGACTGACAGAACTGCTTATTTATTGATTTTCAATGTCAGGTAGAGCCAGGATTTCAAATGCAGATTTTCAAGGTTAGCAGTATCTCAGTTATTGGCAAATTGACGGAACACAATCTTCTTAACTACATTTCCTTTTTATATCCCTGAATTCGGTTAAGATAAATTTAAACTGTGGAAAAACTGCTTATTTATCACCAATTGATTTTCAATGTCAGGTAGAGCCAGGTTTTCAAATGCAGATTTTCAAGGTTAGCAGTATCTCAGTTATTGACAAATTGACGGAACACAATCTTCTTAACTACATTTTCTTTTTATATCCCTGAATTCGGTTAAGATAAATTTAAACTGTGGAAAAACTGCTTATTTATCACCAATTGATTTTCAATGTCAGGTAGAGCCAGGTTTTCAAATGCAGATTTTCAAGGTTAGCAGTATCTCAGTTATTGACAAATTGACGGAACACAATCTTCTTAACTACATTTTCTTTTTATATCCCTGAATTCGGTTAAGATAAATTTAAACTGTGGAAAAACTGCTTATTTATCACCAATTGATTTTCAATGTCAGGTAGAGCCAGGTTTTCAAATGCAGATTTTCAAGGTTAGCAGTATCTCAGTTATTGACAAATTGACGGAACACAATCTTCTTAAGTACATTTTCTTTTTATATCCCTGAATTCGGTTAAGATAAATTTAAACTGTGGAAAAACTGCTTATTTATCACCAATTGATTTTCAATGTCAGGTAGAGCCAGGTTTTCAAATGCAGATTTTCAAGGTTAGCAGTATCTCAGTTATTGGCAAATTGACGGAGCACAATCTTCTTAACTACATTTTCTTTTTATATCCCTGAATTCGGTTAAGATAAATTTAAACTATGGAAAAAGAATAAATTCGATATTTTAATATGGTGGCAACTTTATAAATAATTTTCACAAAGGAGCTTTTCAAATTAAGAAATACACGGAGTAATTTAAAGGCAATCAGCGAGTAATTTATAATTAAAACTTTAGTGCAACTGGATATTTGTGCAGTTCGGTGTGAGTCACTTAGGGATTTCCGAAATATATATTTAATGAGAAGTTCTAATGTTTACTCCTTACGCTTTCCATTCTCTCTCTCTACAGAAAAAGAGTGAGATAGACAGAGAGAGAGGGAAAATATGGGCACATACACACACCTACGATCATACACACGCATATATATATATATATATATATATATATATATATATATATATATATAAAACACACACGAAGGAATGTTGAAAAGTTCTCAGCCCAAACTATTCCTAAAACCAGTGTTTCAATAATAAGAATTTTTTTTAAGTGGGTCAGAATTTTAAGAACACGCTTCTCTCTCTCTCTCTCTCTCTCTCTCTCTCTCTCTCTCTCTCTTTATATATATATATATATATATATATATATATATATAAAATTGAACATAGACGTCAACACTTACATGCTATCGTCAGATAGCCTGACGATTGCATCTAGCATGAAACAGCCTGTCGCCTCTAAGTGTTGAGTTCTATGTTCACTTTTATATTTACACACGCTCTGTCTCTGATATTGAGCACTTTATCCCATAAATATAGCACATCCTAAGACTATATTTCTTCATATATATATATATATATATATATATATATATATATATATATATATATATATATATATATAAACAGACCACTTTAAGGTTCCATGTAATAAATTATTTCACCACAGCGCTTTTAAAGGACCGCGTGAACAATTTAGAAAAAATTATTAGCTCACATAATAGTAAAACTTTGAGAGATCTTCATAACAATCAAATACAGACGGATCGTAATGCATCCCAAACGAGAACATCAACATGTAATTACAGGACAGGATCAGATTGCCCAGTTGAAGGAGTATGCATGGCGGAAAATGTAATATATGAGGCAACAGTTTTCCCCAAAGAGAATGTGGAACAGAGGAAAATATACATAGGAATATCGGCGGGAATTTGGAAACATCGATTTTATAACCATCGCCAGTCTTTCAAAGATAAATTTTAAAAGAACCAAACGGCACTGTCAAAGCATTACTGGGATTTGTCGGAGGATGGCTTAACCCCACAAATAAAGTGGAAAATCATCTCGAAAGCCAGAACTCCAATAAATTTCAGAGACAGATGCGACTTATGTCTAAAAGAAAAGATCCTCATTATAAAGCATAAAGATCCGGATGTATTACTAAACAGACATAATGAACTAATTTTTAAATGCCGACATAAGAACAACCTCAATCTAACAAAATATATTTAGAAGTAACTATATAGGAAGACTAATATTACATGATCTTTATTTTTTTGCTTTTGGAAATGTTGCTATGCACATATGAATGTGAACACATAACTGTATGTATATAACTATGTAATTGAACTGGATCATTGATACGACTTTTGATATGTATATGTATGTGCTTTTATATGGAAAGATAGGCATGAATTGTTGTAATTGTGTATTGGGAACACATATTTGGAGGGGCGGGTATGTATATGGATATGTATGTATATAAACTTGTAGGTATATAGGTGGATTTTTGTTTTTTTTTATTTGTAAATATATGTAGTTGTGTGTATATATAGGTGTATATATGTATGTGTATGGGTATGTGGGTACATTTATATGTATGCATGTGTGTTTTTATATATGTGTGTGTATAGGTGTATGAATATATGGTTATATGTGTGTCGTGCCATAGATATAGGTTTACGGGTAATCTGTGTATGTATGCATATATGTATGTATGTATAAATATATGAATTTGTGAGTTCGTATATATAATATGGGTGAATATGGGTGAAATATAATAATGTAAATACGCTTGAATATTGACGTTTTTTGCATACACGAACATGTGGGTGTATATATATATATATATATATATATATATATATATATATATATATGTGTGTGTGTGTGTGTGTGTGTGTGTGGGTAGGTGTGTATATGTATGTGTGTGTATATGTATATATATGTGTATGTATATGTATGTGTATGTGTATATATGTGTATATATATGTGTATATGTATGTATGTGTATATATATGTGTGTGTACATATATATGTGTGCGTATGTATGTGTATATATATGTGTATATGTGTGTATGTATGTACGTATGTATATCTACATGCGTATGTGTGTATGTATGAGTATATACATATATATATGTGTGTGTGTGTATGCGTATGTGTGTGTATATATATGGATATATATGTGTATATATATATGTGTGTGCATGTGTACGGATGTGTGTATATGTGTGTGTGTACATATATGGATATATTAGAATATTTTTTTTAAAATGGACTTACAGGTCTGTTATTAATGTTTTACCCCATTTTCTTCCTTAATATTCTCCAATTGGAATTGTGAATTCAAGATTCTTTACAATATCGAGGAGAATTTTTTAAATTGATAATTTAATTTTGAATTTAAATGTATTACCCTTTAATAATCATTATTGATGATAAAATATTTAGATTTTTTGATAATTGAATACTGAAGTCATCACCTAATATTATTTTTTAAAAAAATTTTTTTTTAGGCAAATACTGAGTACACACACACACACACATATATATATATATATATATATATGTGTGTGTGTGTGTGTGTGTGTGTGTGTGTGTGTGTGTGTGTGTGTGTAGGTATTCATACATGAAATTACCCGTGTATATCGGTACATGTGTACCTGTATGGGTGACTGCACATGTAAAAGAACGTATGTATATGTGAAACTTGCATGGATGTGTATAGAATATATGACAGAGCAAGATCTCTAATATTACCGTAAAATTCACTCCATATTAACTTAAAAACCAAACTTTAAGTAAGAGAAATTACCAATCTAAAAATAGTCGCGAATTAAATTCATGAATAAAATTCAAACTGATAGAGATATCACCTTAATAATCAATTACAACTTAGAAGTATACTTATATTTTAAAATAAAATTTTAGTATTTTAATGTAAATTCTATTAATATTTTTCTAATCGACTATTTCATATTAAATCCCCAAAGTTTTTGTAATAAATTTTTAAAAAAAACTTAAATCGCTAACAAACATCAAATTAAATTCCTTATAGACTGTTTAAACATTCAAATTTATATCAAACATTATAATATTTATGAACTCTCAAAGTAAATCAAAACGACAGCGTCTATTTTGGGCCTTTCATTCCAAACAAAATTAGTGACACTTTTCTCTCATGATTTCCTTCTCTCTTTCTGTTTATGTCTTTTTCTCGTCTCCCCCTTCCATATCAATATATAACTTCCGTTAAGTTAACCGATTAAATGTGTCAATGTCTGGACTTCCTCAAACAATAGTAAATTTGAAAGAATAGAAATTTTAAATTACATCTAACTCAATCATGTCTCTCTCCCCCCTCACTTCCTCACTTCGTTAATTTACATATGCTTAGTACTGCCCGTCAAAAATGTGTAAATTTCTTTTCATTTTTCGTTTCAACCTTTGGAAGTAACATCTGATGATCCGCGGTCCTTTAAAAGGGCTGTGGTGAAATAATTTATTACATGGAACCTGAAAGTGGTCTGTTTTTATTTTTATTTAAATTATTAGCTCTGATTTACATTGAGCTCTCTGGATTTATCCTCATTGGGTCTACCCATACGGATTACCTAGTTTTTCGTAAACTAACTATATATATATATATATATCATCAGAATCACCATCACGACCCTTTCTTGCCTAAGAAAATGCAAAAACAAACTGGTGAGTTCAGTGTCAGACAGATCTGGGTTAAATTTTGCCAAAATATAAACTCGGAACCTCTCATCTGTTAGAAAATTGAATCAAGCCCACAAAAATAATATTTATTTATAAGAATGAAAGTGTATTTGAATTTCTTACGCAAAATAATTTTACAATTAATGAAAACAAATCATCAGCTCATAATGTGGCATCTTTGACATAACTTAATCGATTCTTCTGCGTAGCTAAATTGATGAAAGCAATGAAAAATCTTCATCACAGATGAAAGTGTTTGTGTTAATATTAGTTTCATTGAATGTTTTTTACGCTTTATTGACATGTTTTTATATTGTAAGGTATTTTGGGAGATAATAATGATTTACTGATAGGGGTCCTACTAATTAACCCATATCTGGGGGAAAAGAGAAAGATAAGTAGAAGTATAACCAACCCGACTGGAATTGGAATTCGGCTCTCTGATCACCGATTCTGAGTCGTTATACTTTGCAGCGCCCACTAAACTAAAAAAACTGTAAAAAGAGAATCAGAAGGTAAGGTTAGGGTTAGAAAGAAATAAACAGTTTTTATATTATGCCTGTGGACATACACGGTCCCTTCATTTGTTAACAGATTTTCTTGTATGTATCTTCACAAGCCACACGGATACACATCTATCTCGATATAAGCACCAGATATTTTGGCGTTTCTTCTTGCATCGTCTGCATTCTTGGATTTTCGTGTTGGACTGCGTTTTATCGGAAATTCACAATTACTTTCTTGGATATGATCATTTTTCAATTTGTTTGATTTATTTCTGTTTATAAATTTATTTTCTTATATTGTACTTTAACACACACACACACACACACACACATATATATATATATATATATATATATATATATATATATATATATATATATATATATACATACATATATATATATATATATATATTCGAGCGTGCGCGAGTGCGCGCGTGTGTGTGTGTGTGTGTGTGTGTGTGTGTGTGTGTGTGTGTGTGTGTGTGTGTGTGAATTACAATTAATGAGATACAAACAATTTACCTCATGCAGATGATCATTTCATCCATGGGAAAGTAGTTTTTTCCCTGGACTTATCAATGCTAATACATTTACTATGATGAATAAAATCTCACGTTTCTTCACAGGAAATTTGAAAGGCAAAGGAAGGAAAGGAAAAGAGAAAAAAGAAAGAATAAAAGGATAGGGAGTAAAGATTGGCCTATAACAGAGGAGGGAGTTATATAGATAGAGAGAGGTAAGGGACCTAAGGTGGTTGTGGCGGTGTCAGGTACAGATAAACACGACGGCTGAAAATGGCTGCATAAATGTAACATATCTGTGCATGAAAGAAGAATGAACAAAAAAAGCCTATGAAACTTTTCAGAGAGGAGCTTAAAAATATTATAGAATGGGAGGAAGAATTTAAAATTAATACTTTTCTAAAAAGATGTTAATATTAATCCATTCAATATTATATAACTATATAGTAAAGTTACTGTAGAAAATAAGTAAAATATTAATATATTCATTTCATTTACACTATTTATATACAGGGTGCGGCTGATATTTGAGGACAGATTTTATGGATTAGTAAAAAACTTGCCGAACAAATGAATATAATTATATTTGATTACAAACAAGTAAACATGAAATTTATATAACTATTATTTAATAAAACCACCACTAGCATCAATAATTGCCTCTACACGAGGTCGAAATCGGCTGCAAATTCTGATTAATTGGTCCTTAGTTATGTCATACATTACTCGAACTATTGCAGCTATAAGAGAGTGTTTGGTGTTATGAGGCTGTTTATTAACCTCCTTCTCAACAACGCTCCACACATAATAGTCTAGTGGGCTGAGATCTGGAGAGTTAAGAGGCCAAATGTTGGGTGTGATGAGGTCGTACAAATGGTCAGCCATCCATTCTTGCAACTCTGAGAAAGTGTGCAATATCCAAATCGCTATGATCAGCCTTTACTGCCACAATCACAGCATGTCTTTTTCATTTCATTTGTTATCATAGGGTTTGCCATTCTTGATTTCAGAAAAATAAAAGCATTAGAAGTTAGTAGGAAGTAGTATTTATCTTAAATCTGTATGTCCTCAAATAACAGCCGCACCCTGTATAATCAATCACATTATATCAGTATTATATTAATAAATTTTCAAATACAAAGTTTATAATTTAAATTATATCATACTTATATTAATTATTTTAAAATTCTGTAAAGGAGAGTTTATTCATTTTAGTAAATGTATTTGCATTGATAAGTCCAGGGAAAAAAACTTCTTTCCTATGGACGAAATGATCATATCCAAGAAAGTAATTGTGAATTCCCGATAAAACGCAGTCCAACACGAAAATCCAAGAATGCAGACGATGCAAGAAGAGACGCCAAAATATCTGATGCTTCTATCGAGGTAGATGTGTATCCGTGTGGTTTGTGGAGATACATACAAGAAAATCTGTTAACAAATGCAGGGACCGTGTATGTCCACAGGCATAATATAAAAACTGTTTATTTCTTTCTAACCCTAACCTTACCTTCTGACTTTCTTTTTACAGCTTTATTAGTCTCGGTGTTTTTCCTTCCTTTTCTTCTTTATACCTTAAATTCCTGGCTTACTATCTTTCCTACCCGCCTAATATTTCTTTCTTCTTTATTTTTCACCTTTCTTCTTCTCTCTTTCTTGTTTCCTTCTATCCTATTTCCTTCCTGTCTTTTTATCTCTCGATTCTTTTTTTTTCTTCGCCGTTTAGGGCGTCCTTGCTTTCTTCATGAGTTTAAATCCTTCTTTCATCTTTCCTTCATTATTCCTCGTCTCCCCTTCTCTTGTTTTCTTCTTGCATTCATTTTACATTTTCTTACATTTCCCTTTCCGGCAACCTGTTCCGACTTTCAAACACCCTTTACCTTTTCTATTTGTCTTTCTCCATCATTTCTCATCTCTTGTTTCCCTTCTATTTGATTTCCGTTCTTTTTTCGTTCCTCGCTTCTTTTCTGCATTTTCTTTTCTTTTCTTTCCTTAACTTCCAACCTTTCTTTCATTCTTCCTCTCTTTCTTTCTTTCTTTCTTTCTTTATTTGTTTTCTTTTTAGGTCTTACATTTGTCCCATTTTTTTCTATTTCCTTTTTCTTTTATATCCGTGCTTCTTTTTCTTCTGCTCCTTTTTCATTCTTAATTTTTTGATTTTCCTCTTTTTCTTCCATTTCTCCCATTCTGATTCTCTCCTCCTTCTCTTCATTTCGGCACTCCTTCTTTTTTCTTTTCGAAAACTCCTTTTTTACTACAATTTCTTCCTTCAACGAGTTTTTCCTTCCTTCTTTAGAATCTTTTCTCTTTACTTTCGTTCTTTCTCTTTTTCATTCATGTTTCTTCTTTCTTTCTACCCCCCACCCCGCCTTCATCGCTTAATTACTGCCTTCCTTATACCTTTCTTCCGGTCTAGTTTCTTACACTCCTATGATGTGCGTGTCGTGTAATTTATAGGGGGTTAGGAGAGAGAAATACGAGAGCCGAGTTCGAATCCCAGTTGGGTTTGTTATATTCAGTCAGTCGTAAACACCATTGGCAAAGGTTTTAATGCATCTCCTCCCCCAGATATAGGTTAAATAGTAGGAAATGTATCTGAAATAAATGATTGTTATTCTCAAAAATTGTTAATTCAATATTCCAAATTTTTTTATTAATTCTATATATTTCGCTTTCCGCTACCTCTCTTCTTTTCTCTAATTTTCTGTACACCTTTTTCTTCCTTGTCAATAGTGTTCATCTTTAAATATTAAATCAATTTCAATTTCTATTTCGTCAAATGACAAAGTCGACTTGCGATTAAAATTTGTATAATTATTTTTATAATATTGATTCACTATCGACATTCTGTAGAGACTATTTTCATTTTCTCAACTTTATTGTCGGTAAATATTTTCAGAAGTTTTGCGCAAGAAAGCCTTACCTCTAATTATAATTTTGAGGCCAACTTAGCGTCTCTTTTTATCTGATGATGGTCCAGGATCACTGCACTCGAAACGTTATGAAAAGAAGAAAAATGAAGAAGCAAATAAAAAGTAAGAGAATAATAATTCAGATGAAAGGTGAAGACCTGTTGATTCATTGGACGAAAAGTCAGGATAAAAACAACGAACATATTGATGTTCGTTCAAAAATCCTTTTTAAAAAACAAGTTCACTGTAAGAAAGTCGATAATGCCACTAAGACGCAAGGGGGCTACTGGAAATGAAAGAGAATAGGGAGACTTTAGAAGAAACCGGAAACTCAACCCTGAACAAGAAAAAAGGGGAAAACGTCTTCTGTTCAAAAGACCAGAGCATTAAATAAATACGTTTTGCGTTTTGATGTTTGCAAATATTTCTGCTCTGGGTTATTTTTCGGCTTTTATTGTGTCTGTTGTTAATTTTAGAGACTGGCACGTCTCGCCTCTCGTCGAAACAAGATATGATTTAGACATTCTCAATGAATGCTAAAAAATGAAATTCTATTCAACTCTCTGTGTTGGAAGTTTTTCTGATCATAATCAGTTTTTATTTCCGCACTGCAATATTCACATGGCCCTTCTTAATTATCAAATATAAGTCTTTTATTAAAAGATGAGAAGACCAGTTTGAGCCTCAATATGCCAGTTTGATGTTCAAGGCACAACAATTAGCATTGTCACAAGTTTGCAAGGTACTACAGCAAACATTGAACGCAGGTTGACGTACATAATTAAGGACAGTTCAAATTTTAGATTCTTCTATCAGTTCCAGCATTTTTGATGCAGCTGCGTTCTTCACACGAGCGCGCATGCGTTGAACTATTCCTGAATACATCCTTTCCCTATTTCTCTCTAATTTTGAAATGTTTTGAAAAATTACTGAAGACGCTAACTTTAGAACATAACTTGATTTTCTTTATTTCACTGGAACTCAAACATAATAATCTGGTTTATGCCATTCTCACCTTTGATCATTATTCGTTCAACTAGAATCGTTTATTAACTGAGGCAACATACAGTCAACGACGAAATTATTTGTACACCCATCAATTTTGAATATTTTTATCCATTTCTCAGAATCTAATGCCCGTATGATGCCAGTTTTTTATATGTTAATAAGCAGAAAAAAAGAATATAAAACTCACGTTTCAGAACAGTAGGTTAAATAGAACAAATTTGACAGGGGAATTCTGCAAAATAGGAAAAGATAAAATTATTCGCACATCAGAAAATATCGTTTTAAATTGAGTTTCGCTTAACACAAGCTACGGCAGACGGTTTGATGGCATTAATCATTTTGGTGAGTTTAAAACTTGAAAAGTAAGAAAGAAACAAGTATCAATTCACTTAGAAGAAAAGAAATGTAAAAGTTTAAAGAATTATTTTCTACTTATTGTGTCCTAAAAAACATCAGAATATAATATCCTATTATTAAATACGAAGATATGTCATTGATGAATATCTATAATAAAAAACACCTAATACTTCTCCGTTGACGGCGTATTCGATACCTAATCTCTTGGATAAAACGCATAGATTTAGAATTCCATTTTGTCTGTATTATTTTTTCAATAAGGTTAACGAGTAAGAATTCTTTAAAACGAAATATTTTATTTAAACTAAAGATATTTGTTTATGATTTATTTGATTAAAAAAAAACTATAAAACATAAAAAATGAAATTCAATAGCTACTATAATATATATTGAAATATTTCTAATTATCTTATTTACGAATTGTAAAAAAGCATCACATGAAATCTATCCTTTTGACGACACTTTCTCTCTCTCTCTCTCTCTCTCTCTCTCTCTTATCAGTTTCTTTTTTTCTCTCACTATAATTTCTATGCTTCAATTTTCTCTCCAACATCTTTGTTTTGCCTTCCTTCCTTCCTTCCTTCCTTCCTTCCTTCCTTCCTTCCTTCCTTCCTTCCTTCCTTCCTTCCTTTCTTCCTTCCTTCCTTCTTTCTTTCTTTCGTTCTTTCTTTCTTTTTTTCGGAAGTTCTACGAATGACAAAGTAGCAGACAACAGCGTCATTGAAGATTACAAACACAAAGCCATTTGAAAATGCCTAATAAAATAAGTGTCGGTTTTCTTTCTTTCATGCGTGATCTCGGATTTTTACCTGTCCAATTAACTTTATCGTTGCTTTTTATTCTATTTTAAAACGTTAAAAATAAAATTCTGCCAAAAAGCGCAAAAGAAGATGAATAAAAGTCAATGCATTAATATTTACCGCTCTCATTGTGACGAAACTTTTACGTGACGTTCGTGTTACCATATCAAAGAAATTTTGCCGGGAACGTAACACATAACCATATCAAGTCATATTGTATTTTGTATACATATATATATATATATATATATATATATATAGATATAGATATATAGATATAGATATATATATATATATATATATATATATATATATATATATATATATATATATATGTATATATATATATATATATATATATATATATATATATATATATATATATATATATATATAGATATAGATAGATAGATAGATAGAGAGATATCGCACATGAAAGTCGTGCAGTCGGTGAGTATATGTATTTTATTATTTATATATATATATAAATAATAAAAAAAATTATATATATATATATATATATATATATATATATATATGTGTGTGTGTGTGTGTGTGTGTGTGTGTGTGTGTGTGTGTGTTCTGACTTTCGATCGATCGTTTAATGAAAGTCAACTCTTCCCAACCGGGTGTGTATTTATTTCTAGTAAGTGTTGTAATCAAACAAATCCTGGAGACTAAATACCTCTCCAATAGAAAATTCTATAACTGTTATCTCAACCACACAGCAGCATATGACCGCATCAATAAAGTTTTGCTCTTCTCATCTATAAAAACGCCTTCCAAAACTCTGACTCAACCGAATGTCTAGATCTCATAGAGTAATTTTATCGGTCAACAAAACCATATACGTCTAGCGAGGATCCCAATACAGAAACATTTCAAACCGAATCGGGAGTACAATAAGGAAGAAATCTCCAGTCTATTCTATAATTCTTCCCAAGCCTCTGCCTTGTGCATATACAAGTCTAGATATGAAGAGATGGGTGCTGGTCATTTAAGCATTCTTTACTATATTCCAGTCGCATCTACTAATAGAAAACTGTGATTGATTTCCCTTCCAATGTCAATATACCGATGGTGATGGGATATTCTGATGACAGACAGGTGGGATAAGAATGATCTTGAACAAAAATCAATATCCTCTATCAAATATTCCAAAAATAGGACACAAGTTAAATATTTCCCAAACGGAAAATAAAAATTCAGGATATGGAATTAGTAAACGCCAATCACTTCAGATACCTCTGTGCATGGATCACATATAACAAATTTAGTATAAAGAAAATAAGATATATAGAACAGGCTGGCTGCGCTAGATAGTATCCTGCAACACCGCAAGTTGCTACAGAGGTTAATACGTTAACGTAAAAAACTCGAGTCATGTTCGTAAATAACCTCGTTTTAGAAAGTTTTATATGGATGTCATCCCTGGCGCCAAATCCGTTCAGAAATATCTAAACTGTCATCTCTATACAACCGATTTCTTAGATCGATGGTTTAAAACAGTTTTGAGCGAATAACACATGTAGATCTTAACGAGGACTATACTTATTCGAATCTTGTTGACTGACACTACCAGATTATAAAGAACTGTACCAAATAACAGAAATCGCATCACTTAAGGACTTTCAACAACTGAATTGGATATAGCACCTATAACTCAAAGAGAAAATAATGAAATATTCAAAATGTTGCCATCCCACACTTCTTCAAAAAAATTAGGGAGGAAGCTGGCTCCAATGTTGGAAAATCGATAAAAATCGACTTGAGAAACTTATTTTTTTGAAAAATTGTTTTAAGAAAAAGATTTTATAAATTTCATCCGGTATTAGCAATGATTGCTTGGTCAATGGATGCCAAATATTTCCTTATAAGGAAACGGCTAATATTACAATTAGCATTAACATTAAACCTTTGATGCCAAAAGCATTGTCAACAACGAATATTTATTTTTAACATAATGTCCTTCATTGTAAATTCACTTAAGTCAACACATGTCCACTAACCGTACAGATCGAACATTTTAGACCGAAACGTTTACATTTCAATATTTTAGATAAAAAAAATTCAACTGCTATGATAGGCTAAATACATACTGGTTTACTTTCGGATAGATAGATAGATAGATAGATAGATAGATAGATAGATAGATAGATAGATAGATAGATAGATAGATAGATAATGCAGTTACTTAATTAATCATACAAGGTTGGTAAGGTATTTTAAATCATGAGATTGTGTACTCGTAGTAATGTTATAATCAATTAAAGAGCTTTTATCTTTTCAGGGCATCAATAACGAATTATCAGCTAACGCATTAGATGAAACAACATACTGTAATTGCTACAAATGCGCAAAGCACAACGATGTTGAAATTGCACCAAGTACTTTGTGCAAAAGTTAGAAGTCTCCGGCGGGGATGTGCTGCCCGTAGTGAAGCGCTAAAAACATTCTGAGCGTTCAGACAGTATCAGGACACCACAATTTGTACATCGGGTGCAGGACATTATCGATACAAATGCCGGAACTCCAATGAGGGCCATTGCCAGAAATATCCATGTTTCCGAGTGCACAATCCTCAAGGTGGTGTATGAGGACATTCGGTAGAAGTCATACGCGATGAGAAAAGTATAACGATTGCTTCGAGAAAAAGATTACTGATAAATTCAAATATCATGAAGAAACTTGCTAAGGATTTTTCGGACAAAAAATATTTCAACCATGATCAAAATAAGTGAACCAGAAAAACGAGGAGGTGTTTATGTGCGGATTAGTTTTCCGCTTCTTTGATTATTTTAGGAGTGGTGAGTATTGAATATACGTCATCCTACACAAGTTCTTTCAGGCTGCTCTTCGGTTGCATTCTGAGGTGTAAAAACAGATGTAAAGCCGTGGATAGACCTTTTATGCGATAGAAAGGGATTTGTGTTTCAGCAGCACCAAATTACACCAAGTGTGTGGTCCCATAACTCACCAGACTTAAATCCCCTTAACTATTACATAGGAGGCATTGTTGTAAGAGAGACTAGTTAACATTCTCACAAAACCGTCCTTTACTCAAGTAAATATTCACTATCAATACAGACCATGTGATGTGTATATGTCAAAGATTCCGGTGTAGCATTGAAGCCATCGTTGCGGCTGAAGGCACTTACATCGAATAAACATGTAATCCAACATTACTGAATCTGTATACCCAGTTTTGTATCAAGAGATTTAATTGCTTGCAAGATGTTGTTGTTCTTCTTACGATCTTCAATGTGTCCACAAATAACTTGCGTATCCTGCATTACTGCATAGTACTGCTGCAAATGACAGGTATGCGTACAAAAGACCTTTGACAAACTAACGAGCTATGGATCAGGTACAGTTTCAATTCTGAGACCTGATTATCACTAATCTAATCGGGAATACCTTACTATGTCAACAGATGTTTTGATGCCTGGCAATAGAACACGGGTTGAGAAGCTATCACTAGTTCAATCCATAAGGAATGCTGATTACTTATGGCCTTGTTCGAGACACAGTTAATCTTACAAAATATAAACTAATATATCGGAATATGATAATAAAAATAGAAATAATAAAACGTTTTCTCCGCGTGAATCGAATAAGCAAGATCAATGTGGAAGCTAATAATAATTTTAAAAAAAAAGATCAATGAGTTTAAAAAGAAAAATAGTAATTTCAAGATTTTTCAGATTGCTTTTTGTTTGATGAAACCAAAAGAAAACTAAAATAACTTCCATTTGAGAAGGTAACTCCATCTTTCAATTTAATTATTCCTGGTATCCAATGGCGTTTTATACCAAAAGTCGCTGGTGGTTTCAATTAGAATTCAGATGGCAGCCAATTCACTCAATTATACTCAATCATATATATATGTATATGTGGGTGTGTGTGTGCGTGTGTGCGTGTGTGTGTTGAATTTACGGTGTTAACGCATAACACATCCTTAGATAGGCAACCCTGAAGATGGTCTCAGATGAGATTGAAAGTACATGTGAAAATAAAAATTATTTGAAAGAAAATGTTGCAATTTTTCTTAATCAATTTTCTACAGCCACCAAGAACTTCATTCGTGACTTTGAAATGATGAAAACTAAAATAAAAAGACGTAATACGTCTAAATTATTTAACCAAACATTTCTGAATGAAAATAAGATGCCTATATATATGTGTGTGTGTGTGTGTGTGTGTGTGTGTGTGTGTGTGTGTGTGTGTGTGGTGAAATATAGCTTTAAGGTATGCTATATTTATGGGTTATAGTGCTCAATATTGTGAATCGAGCTAATGTAAATATAAAAATGGGCATTGATGTTTCATGTTTATACGCAATCAGGCCTGATGATCGTGTTTATCATGAAACAGACTGTCGTCTTTCTCTCTCTCTCTCTCTCTCTCTCTCTCTATATATATATATATATATATATATATATATATATATATATATATATATATATACATGTGTGTGTGTGTGTGTATCTGTGTGCGTTTGTGTGTATGTGTGTTCGATCGATCGATCGTTTAATGAAAGTCAACTCCTCCCAACCGGGTGTGTATTTATTTCTATTAAGTGTTGTAATCAAACAAATCCTGGAGACTAAATACCTCTCCAATAGAAAATTCTATAACTGTTATCTCAACCACACAGCAGCATATGACCGCATCAATCAGTTTTGCTCTCCTCATCCATAAAAACGCCTTCCAAAACTCTGACTCAACCGAATGTCTAGATCTCAATAGCGAGGATCCCAATACAGAAACATTTCAAACCTAATCGGGAGACAATAAGGAAGAAATCTCCAGTCTATTCTATAATTTTCCCAAGTCTATGCCTTGTGCATATACAAGTCTAGATATGAAGAGATGGGTGCTGGTCCTTTAAATATTCTTTACCACATTACAAACGCATCTACTGATCGAAAACTGTGATTGCTTTTCCTTCCAAGGTTTGTCTACTGATTATTCTCATGACAGAAATAAGAACGATCTTGAACAAAAATCAACATCCTCTCTCAAAAATTAAGACACAAGATAAACCTTTCAAAACAGAAATATTCAATTCTATATTTCCTCAAAACATTCAAGTGAAATTTCTCGATGGTTCCTATTCTTACCAAAACCCCAGATCCTTCCGTAATTTTCATAGTCTCTTCTGAAGCGTTCCCATCACTCCGATAACAACTGGTACGACTGCCACATTTACGTTCAACAATTTCTTCAGGACTTTTGCATGGTAGACATGTTTATTTATTCTGAGACACTGAAATCTACTGATATGTTCTTCATGTTTACAATAATAGATTCGATGAAATGGGCATCATTTGGTGATATGTTATTATTATTATTATTATTATTATTATTATTATTATTATTATTATTATTATTTCCTTTGATATCTGGCGTTTACACATTTCTTTCCGGGTCCCGCCCAGGGACCTAAGGTTAGAAATGGCATCATGATACTTTCCACTGCAAAAATAAAATAAAATATAAAATAAAAAAATAATTACATAGATAAAGCCCTTCGTAAAGTGTGGGCTGTACTTGTCAGAACAATTTTTTGTATCTCTTTGAGGCATGGACTTCCAGGGATCCCTTCAATCAGCCTACTGGAATCTTTTCCAACCAGTCCAAGGGCTTCAACTACAACAGGGATTGTTGATGTTCCCATGTGCCACATTTTTGAGATTTCTATTTCAAGGTCCTTGTATTTTGACAGCTTTTCGAATATCTTCAAAGATACATTGCAGTCGGCAGGGACTGCCATATCAATAAGGAGGCACTTATTTTGTTTGTGGTCTTTAATAACAATGTCTGGGTGGTTGGCTTTGATTGTTCTGTCAGTGTGTATTGTGTAGTCCCATAGAATTGTAACAGGTCCTATCTCCGTAACCGGGTCTGGGTGGTGTTACTATTATTATTATTATTATTATTATTATTATTATTATTATTATTATTATTATCTTTTTCTGAATACGTTTTCTAATGCTGTAATTTAAAGTGCCAGAGAGGATCTTAATAGATGACCATTGGTCCTGTTATTTCTTCACCTCGCTACCTCGACAAAATCTTACTGACAATTCTAGCTAATATTAGCAGTGCTGTTTTATGAAGCATCTAAGTACGATTCCAATTTTATTTTATATATTTAATCGTTTGTGCCAAAACAACAGGAAGGCACCGACAAGCGTGTGAGAGTTTAAAGCCTTCATATCTTATCCTTTTCTTTTCTTTCTCAGTCCTTACATCTGCTGTTTGTCTTCCTTCGGGACAGTAACGATGCCTGAACGTCTTGCTTCACTTATCACATTGCAAAGTGAATGCCCAAAGCAGCTTTACACACACATTGTCCACAACTGCAAGTATCTTCGGCTCATAGCACTTTTCTGCGCTCTCCTGTTTCCAAAACATAAAAAACATCCTCTTTTGGCTTTGTTCCCTTAAAACAGAATTTAAAACGACTGACTTTAATTTCGAAAAGTAAGTAGTAGATAAGTACTTGTGTGTAAGAAATAAAACTACATGTATCGCTGCATATACACAAAGTATACTTTAAGAAGATACCTGCACACGCACACACACACACACACATACACACAAAGTATATTTTAAGATACCTGCACACACACACAAACGCACACACACACACACACACACACACACACACACACATATATATATATATATATATATATATATATATATATATATATACACGAGGGTCATTCAATAAATAAGTTGAATTTTTCGGTATAAGGACTTCTAATACAGATAGAAGCTTACTCTTTTTTCTTTTTTCTTTTTTTTTTTGTTTTACTTCTTTTTCACATGGATTTAATTTCTTTTGCAGATTAAAATAAAACTTTGAGAGTTTTGGCGATTAACAAAGATGGCCGACCAAGCAGCATGCTCCAGGATTGAACAGCGGTCAGTTATCAAGTTTTTGGTTTCTGAAGGGTGAAAACAAGTTGAAATTCATAGGAGAATGTCAACTGTGTATGGTGCCACATGTTTCAGCCAAAAAAAATGTCTACAAGTGGGCTAAATTGTTTAAAGAAGGACAGAGCAGTGTTGAGGATGAAGACAGGCCTGGGAGGCCTACAGAAGTGAGGTCTCCTGAGGTAATCGAATCAGTCAATGACCTCATTCAGTCTGACAGATGGGTTACAGTGGATGACCTTGCAAGGACTTTGAGCTTATCTGTTGGGACAAACGCAGGGGTCATCAGCCAGAAGGAGTCATCTTGCATCATGACAACGCAAGACCATCAACGGTGAAGACCATCAACGAGCTGGGCTGGGAACTGCTCCCTCATCTCCCTTACAGCCCAGACCTTGCCCCTTCAGACTTTCACCTGTTTGGTCCCTTGAAAGCGTTCACGAGAGGCACGAAGTTTAAAAGTGACGATGAAGTCAAAAGTGTTGTAAGCGACTGGCTGAGACATCAGACCAAAGATTTTTACGCTGAGGGAATACGGAAGCTTGTGCACAGATGGGAAAAGTGTGTGACAGTGCTGGGAGACTACGTTGAAAAAAAAAAGCTTCTATCTGTATTAGAAGTCCTTATACCGAAAAATTCACCTTATTTATTGAATGACCCTCGTACATGTGTACCTCTAAAAATTCGCTAAAAATGAGCATACATGATGGGAAAATGCCCAAAACTTAATAAAAACAAAGATTTATCGTCAAAATCTTTATGAAAGGAAAGACCAAAGGATTTTTATTATTAAATTATTTTTTAATCCTTTTTAGAACCTACAAAAGATTTGGGTTAATTTTTTGGTTCTTGCGTCAACTGGTGACCATAAATTAAAGTGGTGAAAAAATCATTGACTTGGAAATTCGTTCAAAAATCAAATAATTTTCAGAATTTAATGACTTATTCACAAATGAATGAAATTATTTTTGAAATGTTTCCTTTTATGAACTTTACATCTGTTAACCACCACTTAATTTAATTTTATAAAATTTCGATAAATTGTTTTTTCTCCCGCTTAATTTTTATATTAGTTATAAGCACAAGTCCTTGTAACATTGAAATCATCAATTTCTTTTTATCTAAAAAGACAACCAATTATCGAAAATCATAGCTTAATTGTAAAATTTAAAAAATGCAATAAAACCAAAATATTATTTAATTAGAAAAAAAAACTTTTATTTTATTTTTAATAAGATATATTATGGACACTATTTTCTTAGGAAAAACATTTTCGATGAATAATGAATTTTTACGAGAATTATTTTCACTTTTTAAAATTTTAATTAGAATAATTTATAAACTTTAAATTTTTTTTAAATTCTCTATTAATTTATACCGTTTAGGTCATATTTTTATTAAGCAAAACTTATATTTACTAATCACATATGGAAAAGCTTATTACAATTCAGCGACCCCCAGTTTTTTATAAACAATTTTGAATTCACTTGTGTATGTATAAACTTGCTGATTTTGAAAATGTGGACGTCCATACATGACATTATTAGAAAATAAGAGCGGTAACTATAGTAAATTTACAGCCAAAATGACTAAAATTCAACAAAATCTTAAATAATGAAGAATATTTTCCCGAAAAGCATGTCCACTCGTTGGCTTAGAATACCGCACAGTGCAGCCTAGCCTATCTAAGGAATCTGAGTGCGGCTACAGTTTGATGGATCTGCTGCTCAATATTCCATAGTATTTAAATAATCTTGCTGATATGTGTCTATATTGAATGTGGACGTGATTTAAACCAGTGTCACTTGTGTTAGCGCAACCAGTTCTAAGCAGTCATGATCCTCAAGGACCTGTGATTGTCCGCAGCGTTTTCCACAGTGCGGATTAATGCCTAGGGACACCATAAACCGAGAGATATTAGGTGCCCTCTACAATTCCAGAAATGGCATACACCATCTTTCTGCTATCTACTTATCCGTTAGATTCCGATAGTTCACGTCACCTTATTGTGACAACTTAGACAATGTTCACAGTGATTCGCCAGAATGGACATTTCCATGAAGAGATCTACCATTACGTTTAAAATCTGCCATCCTATGACTTTGTCGACAACCAACAGCGACCCCATTTACTGGTAGCATTAGACGAAGTCTTCGCCAATTATGTATCCCAAAGGCCACTCAAGTTAGAGGGTTGCTGATTGAGATTGTATGAACGTAAGCGGAGTAGATAAGAAGCGCAGATGATGTAAAAAAGATACTGTCTGAACCTAGACTAAAAAAGGTTAAATTGTAGTGATCGCCGGAGCAGTGGCTTTCGGGAAGAAAAAATATTATTACTTAAACTTTATTTTTAGTGGATACCCATATTTGAGTAGACGTTCCGCTTATTTATTAAACAGTATATTTTTTTATGTTCATCTACCTGTCTGAACGTTCGAGAAATATTACTCAAATATTTAGCAGATAGTGCCTGCATGAGTATAAAGAGAAAGCGAAAAGTAATATTGAACTGACTGAAAAGAGATGTTATGAAAACTCCTCAGCCTCACCAGAAATGATTCAGAAATATATTCTCATGATTTGTTATTTGGATTTGTTCGGCTTAAGTTCTGAAGGTTTTAAGATATGCTATGTTTATGGGTAAGAATACTTAAGGATAGAGTGTGTCCAAATATAAAAGTGGGCACTGAAGTCAACACCAAGTTGCGCGTGCTTGTTTCATGTGAAAATGAAATCTTCAAGATGTATATTACTTTCAGGCATGAAACAGACTATCATTAATCTGTACTGACCTCCATTGTCCACAGAGAGAGAGAGAGAGAGAGAGAGAGAGAGAGGAAGACAATGGGGACATTATCAATGTATGAGGATTTTCAGTTTCACGTTTAATTGCGATCTTCTCAGCAAATGATATTTTACTCTTCTTCAGTCTGTATCTGAAGTGGGTTGCTTGTGGGGATCCGATGGTCTGTTAATGAGAAATAGGGAGAAATACTCCCATTTCCAGTTTCTATCCCTTGACTGCAAAGGGAGAGTATTAATTAATCTTAAAGTCCCATTAAAACGTGAAACTGACAGTCAACATACATCGTTGATTACAGTATCCACGCTATCAATATCTATAAGAACTCTATCTTCGATATTTAACACTCTTTTCCTGTAAACATTGTAAATGTTAAACTATATATATATATATATATATATATATATATATATATATATATATATATATATATATATATATATATATATATATTGTATTTACTGGTATATATGTCTCCTCATTTCAGCAGAGAATATTAAGCAAACGCTTCTTGGTAGGTTTTCAAGCAGACTTTTAATTTCATTGAAAAATACCAAAAACTTGAACAAACACCAGGTGCTACTTTTCCCTTTAAGGTAAGTTTACAATATTAATTATTGTTAATTTTTTAGGCACCAAAATGATGCTCTATTTCTACTCTAAAGCTACGGGCACTTTCAAAATTGTTTTCTCTCGTCATTGCACCAATTGTAGCGAACGTTCAAGAAATGTGTTCCTTATAAATGAATAGCAATTGCACCTTTGCTTGAGGCCATTTCTGATGACCGAGGATTTCATGGAAAGGATCTACTTTCGGAGAGACAACAGAAATCTATACATCAGGTTAGTAGATAAAGAGGACAGATTTTTCATCAAAAGAATTACGAATAGAAATTCTGAAAGCTCCAAGGAAGAAAGAATCTAAGGGAAGGAAGAAACGAAATAAATTATTCTGTTTCAGAGATTAGCGAATGCCAACTGATGAAATCGCGAGGTTGAAACGTTCTGATAAAAAGCTTGACCCAGAGAATCATTACACAAAATTCTTACCTTCGTTTATCAACATCCAATCTTTATTTCTTTATCAACCTCCAAACTTTTCTCTTTGTCAGTAAATCCGTATTTGTGATTCCCAAACTAGAAAAAGATTGATAACGTCAAATTCATGGATTTATGAAAACTGCTTTTTAAGAATAGACCATAAAGAGCTCAGTTTTATCCTACCATTTAATCCTCATAAGGGGAGACGAAGAGATAGATTTATACCTTTCCCAAGTGTATCCGCGAATGTAACGAACTCGACTGAAATTCCAACACTGATATTTAATTATGAACTGCTATCCATGACACCAGCTGCACATCTACACTATATATATATATATATATATATATATATATATATATATATATATATATTAAACGTTTCACTCCAAGGAAGGCTGGAAGCCACTAGCACGCAAGGGGTTACAGAGAGTTGGAGCGAGAGCAAATAGGAGTGATAGAGGAAAGGATGAAGAGAAGGATAGGGGATAGATCAGGGCATCTGGAGACGTCGATTGACATTACATTTGAATAGTTGGAGATTATAGCTATCAGGAAAACAGGAAGACGGGAGGGAGTCCCACAGGCGAGAGGTGCGAGACATGAAGGTATTGGAGTAGAATAGACGGCTACAATTAACAGTTTCGACAGCGAAAGGGTGTGAGTAAGATGCCAGCCTAGTAGAACGCTTACATTCATGAAGTTTGGGAACCAGCGAAAGCAGCTCCTCGGAGCAGTTGGCATGAAAGTATTTGTAAAAAAGACAGAGGGAGGCGACGGCATATATATATATATATATATATATATATATATATATATATATTGTTATGGGAACTTACCCATAATAGATAATGGACTATCCCGTACACCATAAATACTGCGCCTCAAGAGGAAGCAGTAGTGTGAGTGAGACACAGTGTCAGTGTGAGTCAGTTTGAGTCAGCCAGAGACAGAGTCGCGTCAGACGATTACTGTAAGACATTGGAATAGTGATAATGGTCGAGACAACATAGTTCTCTCTAACCTAACCTGATTCTTATTACTAACACTTATACTTCTTTTGTACATATTCTGTTTGTAATATATCTGTGTTATTCCATACCTGTGTTCGAGTTATTCTTCATTGGTTCTACCTTGGACCATCGCCGTGGTACAAGGAACCTGGACCATAACAGTGTTTGATCCAAAGAAAAGAGTGCTGTACTTCAATGTACTACCAAACTCCGACTCTTTGTCAATCCCACTTACGACAACAACGATGGGATTTTATAAAAGGAGAGAACAGCAACATGAACGGAGCGTGTGAACAACGAGTAAATTTTAAGTACATTGGAAACAAAATACATATACTTACAAAAATGTATTTGAAATTCTAGTGTCCCATGATGAGGAAAGAGGGCTTGAAGAATGTGATACTCACATGAAACAGCAAGTAAGCTATGTAATATGTGTATGTGGATAGTAGATAAGCGAGTGGAAAGATAATAATAAAGTAAACATTATTAACAAGTAAAAAACAGGAAGATGTAGAGAACCATGATCGCCCATATCCTGAAGGGACGCGGCACATAAAAGAATAGTAACAATAATAATATGAAATTTTTAGTATATATAGTGGGTCGGTGCTATTCACCGTTTCAGGCATCCGCTGCTGTTTGATAAAATATACCCTGCGTATAAGGAAGAACTCTTGTACGTTGAAATCTTAGGTCTTTTGTCGAATAAATGGACGGCTTCGAAGGCGTCTATAGAAAATAGACCAAGTTATTTCGTCTGGGCAGATATTTTACAGACAATGACTTTACCATTTGGTCTTAATGGAAGTAATTGTGTCTTCTATATCGGCCTTTTACACTTGGCTTCGGCGCACTGATAACAGCAGGAAGACCCACAGCAGTAACATTCACAACGGAAACCTCACAGCGATTGGTGATTAATGTGAATTTTAGAAGACCATAAATGTAGCTAGACACTCTTTACTTGTGAAAAGAATTATTACAATTCCAAGATTATCAATGATAAAAACAGATTGATAAATGCAAAATGAAATAAAGAAAATCTCTTCTTTCTATACAGATTGTAAACATGAAGAAGACATGAGAAACAATTTACATAAATATGGGGATAATAAAAAAAAAGACGGCATTAAAACTGCAAATGATCGAAAACACTGAAGTTGGGTAAACGAGCTCTTTTGGGATGATAGTCACTCGAGATTTCAGTCAGTATAGCATATTTCTAATCTTGTACCAAAGTTGAATTAATAAAAATAGGTATCTCATCATAGGGAATAGGTTAGAAAAGTAGACTTTCCTTTCATTTGTTATTCCTAGGTATGACGACAAACTACATCCGGTATCAAAACTTCTGATCGGGTGATTAGAGGTTTTGAGGATCGTGGAACCACATCTCAATTGATGTTGTTCCCAGGTCTACCCTGGCCCGAGTGGTAGTACCTGTTAGGGTCTTAGCTATGGGTAAATAGTAAACTCCCAAGCAAAATACAATGAAAGTGTGAAAATACATTTTTATAGTAAAAATAACAGCAATACTTTTTAACTAAAAAAAAATTACCAACAATGCATATTTATAGTAAAATTATCAACAGTACATTTTATAGTAAAATGACTAACAATACATTTCATCTATAGTTGAAGGCATAAAATTGCTGTCAAATATATTTAGTTGAAGCCATAAAATTTTGTTCAAAATATTTAGATTTCGGCATTAATAAAGGTGTTGATATGCCCCGAAACAAAATTAACCAACGAACCAACTGAATCATATCATTTGTAATGGGTTCTAAGTTGCAACCTACTTAATATGACGGGTGGTGAGAAGAGCGTCTGCCAAATATATTTTATTCCTGGTGATGGAGGAAGGTATCGCACCCGGCCGGAAGTTACTGCCGGCTACTCAAACGTCTGAAAGCGTCACCACGGAAAACGGAACAAACGCCATTAAGTTCCAGTGACTCAGCATTTTCAGACACCAAATCACAAAAATACAAAAGCAAAACGAAACGTAACATCCACAACTAAAAATAATGACCAGAAACTAATTCATATACACACGGGGCCTAAATGAAACCCATGGGTACATTCAAGAGTAGAAGCTCATTTTTAGTGAATAACTAAAAGACATTATTAGCCAAGCTACGATGCTGACCCCGGCCTACATAAACACGGCCAAATTTCTTCCACCAAATTATTCTTGGATCCGGGTTTAAGAGCCACGCTCCCCTCACCGCTGACCTCAAGCAGCAGCACCAGCCAGCCAGCCCGCCCGCCCGCCCAGGTCAAGCAGCAGCAGCCAGATTCTTGGATCCGGGTTTAAGAGCGGCACGCTCCCCTCACCGCCGACCTCAAGCAGCAGCAGCCAGCCAGACCGAGCCCAGCAGCAGCCCAGGTCAGGCAGCAGCAGCAGCCGCCACTAGCCAGCCCTGGTCAGGCAGCAGCAGCAGCCACTAGCCAGCCCTGGTCAGGCAGCAGCCACTAGCCAGCCCTGGTCAGGCAGCAGCAGCCACTAGCCAGACCAGGTCAAGCAGCAGCAGCCACTAGCGAGACCGGGCCAAGCAGCAGCAGCAGCCACTAGCGAGACCGAGTCCAACGGCGGCACCGGCAGCAGCACCCCGCGTACATTCTTATGCGATAGTCCTTTTCAGGGCTAACGATTACATATTTATGCCATAGTCCTTTTCAGGGCTAACGACTACATGATTATGCAATAGTCCTTTTCAGGGCTAACGATTACACACTTATGCAATAGTCCTTTTCAGGGCTAACGATTACATATTTATGCCATAGTCCTTTTCAGGGCTAACAACTACATGTTTATGCCATAGTCCTTTTCAGGGCTAACGATTACACATTTATGCAATAGTCCTTTTCAGGACTTCCTGACTACATAGTTTATGCAATAGTCCTTTTCAGGACTTCCTGACTACATAGTTTATGCAATAGTCCTTTTCAGGACTACCTGACCACATAGCTTATGCAATAGTCCTTTTCAGGACTACCTGACCACATAGCTTATGCAATAGTCCTTTTCAGGACTACCTGACCACATAGCTTATGCGATAGTCCTTCCGGTTACTACCAAGCTGCATCCCTGATGACCGTCAACCTAAGGACGATCAGGTTCCCTCAGCACTGACTGGTCCGCTGCCCTAAAACAAGACGATCTTTCGGGTGTCGCTCCCCGATTTCATTGCGACACAAGACTTGTACATACTTTTGCCAAATTGTTAAATAAAATTTGGCTTTGATTTTAAACCCTCGCTTTTGTTATCCTTGCTTCGATCGTATTTTCCAATACAAATTTTACTGCTTGCGGGGTTGATAGCACACGCTTGACGGCCCAGCAACAAAGGTTTTGAAGACCCCATCTTCTCTTTTCATAATTTGGCATATAGTATCAAAGGACATATTTTGATATCTAGGCAGGGTTCAAAGAACTGAACCAGATTTTCTCACCGATGAAACATATAATGAGACTGAGTAAGATGCCTTGTTATATGAGTATCAGTACAGGCGCTTACTTAAACTGATCATGTGTCAGATTTTCCTTTATTGCTGTGATAAATCCAGACATACCATTCGAAAAAAATATATTTCAGGCTGACTATACAAGTGAATGAAGTTAACGAATGGCATTCGCAGAATAAATTGTATTCACAAAAAAATAATGAGCTTTGTCGTTCGAATAATTTTATGACGTATCGGTTAGGGTCATTATGGGATCATAATTAACCTTCCTGATGACAATATTCTAAGATCTTAAAATAGGAAATGTCGGAAAGTGTCATATACTGAGAATGCCTACCAATCCTCAAAATATAAGCAAGCAAAATATCCGTTTTCCTGCACAACTGAGTAAAGTTAATTAGTGCCAACTTAGACGCTTATTAATGGCAAGTGGTTCTCGCCAAATTGATTTTTATTTATGTTACCTCGTTGTTTAAATAATATCAACCAAAACAGAGAAAAATAAGTTAATGCAATTTATTTCGCTTCAACTTACCTAAGAAATGAAGATATCTCAAATCGTTTAGCAGAAAGTAGATTAATTTACTTATATGAATTATTCAGACAAGACATCTAACTATTTTTGTTTCAAAATCTTCATTTCAACTGATTGACTCTCCGACGTTTCTGATATCGTTGGATTTTGTAAAAATGATGGAGTAATATATCAATAGCAACCTCTTCTTTTCTTTTAGTCGTTACTCTTTACTTTGAGTACAGCTTGACTTTTTGAGGTTATTATTATTATTATTATTATTATTATTATTATTATTATTATTATTATTATTATTATTATTTCCTTTGATTTGTAGTGTGTACACATTTCTTTCCGGTCCCGCCCAGAGACCTAAGGTTAGAAATGGCCTCATGACATTTTCCAATGACCAATTTTAAAAAAACACACATATTTTACATAGTTAAAGGCCTTCGTCAGTTGTGGGTTGTAATCGTGAGAACAAGTTTTGTATTTCTTTAAGGCATAGGCACTGAGTCTACTAGAATCTTTTCCAACCAATCCGAGGGCTCCAACTACAAAAAATATTGTTGATATTCCCATGTGTCACATTTTTGAGATTTCGATTTCAAGTTCCTTGTATTTTGATAGCTTTTTGAAGATCTTCAAAGATACACTGTAGTCTTCAGGGATTGCCATATCAATAAGGAGGCACTTTTTTGCTTGTGCTCTCTAATAACAATGTCTGGGCTTGATTGTTCTGTCTGTATGTATTATGCAGTCCCATAAAATTGTTACAGGTCCTATCTCCGTAACCGGGACTGGGTGATGTCCATACCAATTTCTGTCCGTTTCCTTCCCATAGAAGCTGCAGATTTTCCAGTGCAGATATTGGTCCGCTCTGTCATGCCAGATATTCAGTGGGTGCCAATACCGCGTAACCTGGTAGAAGATGATCAATTGCTTCCGGATATTTATCAAAGAATTTGCATTTTGGGTTAACACAATAATTTAGTATATGTGCCTGATAATTCTAGTTAACAGGCATTGGTCCTGTGCAGCAAGGTTAAAACCTTCGTTTTCGGCTTTTAATCATGCACTACGTAGCCACTGATGGGTACGGTGTTTGTCTCCGTCAGCTTGTTTGGTACGGGCAGAGTATTGGCCATGAAACGTTTTCTCTTAGCATTGTTTCTGTATCTGGTCTGTTGCATTTGCTTTTGCTTTCTTTTCTAAGGATTTTGCAAAGGCAGTCGGTGTATTATACTGTATTTGTATTTCATCACCCATTTGAAACTCTATTTTGAACCTGTTGGCTTCCTTTATTACAGAATAAAGACGCTTACTACTTTCATGTTCTTTGACACATATCATCATCGAGTCTTCTGTAGTTTCCAGGTATCTTTGAAGGCCAATTGTTGTAGTTTGGTAGGACAGTTCTAGTTGAACTAATCCTCTGCCTCCTTTGGATCTGTGCCAATACAGACGATCAACATCAGCTTTGGGATGATTTATGCGGTAGCAAGTGAGAAGCTTTCTCATTTTGGCGTCCAATCGCCTAATGCCAGCTATGGTCCAGTTAAGGGCATTAAAGCTGTATTGCACCACAGGGACAGCCAAGGTGTTTATGGCTGATATTCTGTTTTTTGAGTTTATCTCGGTATTTCGTACCAGACGTACACGCCTGTAGTACTCCTTTCTTACTTTCTCCTTCATTTGGGGGTGTTGTATGCCATCTCCTTCGCTAATTCCTAGGTACTTATAAGCTTCATCATGCTCCAGTTCCCTAATCTTTGTGACAAAGTCTGAATCTAATAAGAGTGTTTCTGTAATTCTCCCCCTCTTTAATGTTACATTTGCACATTTATCCAATCCGTAGTCTATACCTATGTCGCCACTGAAACATTTTACAATATTGAGGAGGCCCTTCAACTCATTGTCGTATTTGGCAAAGAGTTTGAGATCATCCATGTAGAGGAGGTGATTGAATACTTTCTTGTTTAGTTTGTAACCATAGCTACTGTTGTTTAGTTCATGCGTAAGGGGGATTAAGGACAAACAAAACAGAAATTGTGACAGGGAATCTCCTTGAAAGATTCCATGTCGGATATTTAGATGGTTGGAGATGGTAGTGCCTCTGGTATGATTTAGGTATAGTGTGGTGTTCCACATTCCCATGCTGTGCTTAAGGAAATTTGCTACCACAGTGGAGATTTTGTACATTTCCAAAGTTTTAAGGATCCGAGAGTCTGGCACACTATCAAAGGCTTTACGATAATCAATCCACGCTGCGCTAAGATTTCTATAACGTCTCCTGCAATTTTCTAGGATCATTCTGCATCCCTTCTATGGAAGAATGTTGTTTTCTTCGAAAAAAGAGTAAGCACAGTTCGTCAGGACAGACGTGATCAACTTATACATGATGGAGAGACATGTTATTGGCCTATAATTTTTCGGATCATCTGTATCACTCGTTTTTGGCATGAGAGATGTAATACATTCAGTGATCCATTCCGGGATTTCAGTGGGATTTTTTACAAGCTTTGATAGAGTTTTTGCAAGAGTTTTATGGATTGATGAGAGGTAATAAAACCAGAAATTGAGCACCTTGTCATTTCCTGAGGATTTCCAATTTTGGGGATTTCGTTAGAGCTTGCCTAACATCATTTGTGGTTATATTTTCCCACTCTTGCATAGGTTTATCCAGCATTCGTTTTCCTTCACGTTGGATCCATTCTGCATTTGGGTTATATTCCTTTAGGCTGCTCCAAATATTCTCCCAAAATGTCTGCATATTGTTAATATATGGTGATTTTGCGATATGTATAGGTGCTTTTCCAATTTCCCTGTAAAATTTCTTAAGGTTCGTTTGGAATATTTTATTTTGGCGATAGAACCTACAACGCTTTTTCGTATCGTCTTGTTCTTTGTGCCTTTAACTGCAGTTTCTGTTCCAGTATTTCCTTGATTAATGGAATTTCAATTAGGGATTTAATTTTATATTTCTGCTTGATCTTCTTGCACTTGCGTGTTGAGACATTTGGATTTCTAGTGAGTTCATCTATTAGAGAAAGCGCACATCTGATTTCCTTTAATTCTCGCAGAAGTTTTTCCTTCCAAGCTGGCTCTCTTTGTCTGTTATTTTTTTTCATTGTCTTCACCCCATGCTTCCTAGTAGCTGCTAAAGCTGTTGCATATATGACATTGTTAACTTCTGTCATATTTCCCAGTGGCTTGTCCGTTCACAGTCTTTCCACAGCAGCGTTGTATATTTGCAAAATGTGCTTAGTGGAATTCGTCACTTGAATTTTGGGGATTTCGTCTCTGTCTGACATTTGTGTGAGAGTTACTCTGCTGATTACTTGAATGATGTGGTTTTTCTCTTCGTTGATATATAGATTCTTCGATTTTATTTTCTGGGAGATTATTTCTTATTTCATTTGTTTTATTTTTTACCTCATCTCCTGTCATATTACTTATTTCTACTTTCATCTCTTTACAGTTTGAGTGATGGGTCATAGTGTTCTGTCTTATATCTAACTATTATCTATTTCTGCATTCGAGAGTCTTTTGTTTCGCGCAATGTCCCTGCGGACATTGGCAAGCATGTTTGGGTTAAGGTGAGATCTTATAGCACTTCCTACAACAGTTCTCCATATTTGGTATATCTGATTCGTGGTGTTCTTTGCTGGATTCCCAAGTGCAGTGAAGAATGATGTCACGATTTGTTCGCGAGACCATTTCGTTCTTTTTCTTTTTATTTGTTGATTTGGCATCGAGTCACTTGGTCCAAAGCTGGGAATAATCTGGGTTTGGTGACCAAATGCCTCTTCGTCTTTGGAAGAGTTTGTTCCAACGACAGACTGGTTCCTATCTGAGGTACGCAGCCCTTGTTGGCCCGGGTGACGACCAATCCGGTATGAAAATTTATTCGTAATCATTGAAATTCGTAGAATTTTGCGTTTTAACCTTGACCACCAAGGGGTAATTATGTTCAAGTTACCAGCTCCAGGACGGCACTCAAAGAAGACCTGAGAGCTCGTCCAACCCATGAGAGTGCGGATGGGGATTATATTCATATATTCACGGTTAAAGAGTTCATAATTCAGTATTGTATTCAGTGGGGTAGCATGGTACTGACTATACTTAGTATAAGTCAGAGTGACCACTATCAGGTGGAATATCAGACTTTAATACTGAGGGCTATTCCACAAAAACAACAGAAGTGAGAGGAAAGAGAAAAAATTAAAATGACATAATTAAAGTTAAATAAAGTCAAAGAGACTTAGAATGAAATCAAAAAAAGGAAAATTGTAATTTAAATTTAATTTAATTTTTAAAAGAATTTTTTTTTTTTGTTATTCTAGCAACGACAGTAAATTTTTGATACGTGAAATACTTGTTTATTCCGCTTGGACTCGTCAAATTAAAGTCGGCCAAGGGTATGTAGTTTCGTGTCTTTGTTTGAAAGATAGATACACCTTGTCGATGATTCGAGGAACTATAGACCCCTTCGTGAATCTGGGTTTTTTTTTTATCTTCGTGTTATGTGTGTATATAATGAGTTCATCTAGGTTAATTTCCTGTTTATAATAGCTCACCCACGGATAAACTTTGAAGCCCTATTCTGTCGGCTATGAGGTTACCTTTTAGAACAAACCTCGAAGTACTTAGGTCATTTGATGTTCTGAGGTGACAAAACTTATTTTGGTATTTCTTATATATTGGGATATTATCACAGATCAATTTTTCTTAGATCAGCGTCTCCTGATGTTCATTAAATTCTTTTAAGACTTCTCATACTTCCTGGCGGGAAAATGACTTACATTATTATTATCATTAATATTATTCAACGTATTATTCGCACGGACATCTGCACATCTCTTACTTTGATTACTACGTGATCCTTCCTCTTGTTACATGTTATCATTCGTCAAGTTTCCCTGCATATTTAGTTTCTAACACATATGCTGATTTTAGATTCACGAAACCTGTATTTTCTTTCTTTACACTTTCTGTTCAGCTGATATAATTTCGTGTAATTCAACGAATGGAAACACCATCTTTTGATGATCAGAAAGGCTACCGACCGAAATAACGTCATTGAAAATTCAGTGCTAACATGCAGATCTCATATAAATATACAAGGTGTGATTATATGATTTTGAAGATATTGTGATATTATATTCATACGACTTTAAATAAAACGAAGGATGGCCTCAACCCCCGTCGATGGAGGCGCAAGAATCAAAACACCAAAGGTGAGGATACTGGTTTGAATAATTCAGAGAATAGCAACAAGTTAGGTTTCAGAACTGCAGGCGTTAATTTCAACGTTATGACGAAAACAAGAAAGTTGTGAAATGCTCATGAGATTAGTTAATCGGATAATTTCAACAGCCGTGAGCCAGAGACAACAAAGTGATTTAGAGGAACAGATCTGTTCAGGAAATGCTTCTACAACAACGTAACAAACTCAAGCTGATCTGAATTAGAATAGCAAATAATTAGTTTTCTTTTCTACGTGGTGTTGATGAAACAGTTTTCTGATAGACATTAAGACATTCGAACAATTCCTTTCAAAACTTCATCGAAGTGGCTACTTGGACGACAGACATTTTAAGAATCTGGCTAGTCAGTTACTAGAAGCGATTACCTGTTCAATTATCTATGTAGTAAAACTGGAAAGAATTTAATTAGTCAAAATCTTAGAAACTATTAAACTAAAAAGTGGGACTTTTGTGTTCCTTTTAATCATGTGACGTCTCCCTTGCCTAGAAAATATTATACACAATTCTGAATATTAGATGGGCTCAAAAATAAATCACTGACATTATCTTTTTTTTTTCTCCTGATAGAACAAGGATTCGAAGTCCTATCTCTGGCATCGACAGGCCACGGAAAATACCATTAACTAAGTACGGGTGATTTCAAATTATAGGAAAAGTAATTTGTGGCTTTGCTGCTTTGAATATCAGGATTCACAATTCTAATGTTTAGTTGAACTCGATTACCAACCATTAACGCCAATAAGAAATACGTAACTATCTCAGCCAAAAAACAGGAAACAATAGATAATAAATTTAGCTTAGTACGGTACAAGACTGAACTGGCAAAAATATATGTATGAAAATAATGACGTGCTAATATTTTAAGTTGGGTGAGGTTCTTTAACTAAAAATGAAATTCAATAGCTTAAAATATACCTGGAGTTGATCCTTACGTAGAAACGTTTTATTTTTTTTTTTTAAGAGACAAGAATGTATCTTTAAGGAAAGCTAAGTTTGAATAAAGTGAGATATTATGAAAGCATAGAGGTCGGGGATTTTACGATGGAATGTCTTTCTCTCATTTTTCAATATCTCGTGATCATTTGTGTCATTTGATTTGATGTTATCCAATGAAATGACTCCTAATATAACCTCGCCTTTTCAACTCTTTCACGTGTATCTTGTACGAGAATTAAATAAACTTATTTTTTCAAACTATAATCTCTTATACGTTATTTATTAAATTTTAATGATCAGTCAAAATGCAAAAGTAATGATTTATACGCTTGACTGACTGACTGACTGACTGGTTTGTAATTAACATAGACGTTGATTATTTCAATTCGTATTCACCAGTTTTGCTTAGTGTCTATTGTTTTTACACAGGTTTATAAACTTATAAGTATATAGGAATTTCAGATACCATTGAAAATTGCCAGGGAAATGCATAGGACAACATTTTTTTAATAAAAGCACAAAAAATAAAGATTTTTGTCTGAATATTCCATAGAAATAAGACATCATGACATAAATTCTGAAAAAAATGAATTATTATAAAATGGATGATGGAATAAATATTTCAATCAATCAATGCAATTATGGCACTTAAAATGTTTCAGTGTTCAAATTTCATATTTGATATAAATGACATTATTCATCACGAGCAAGTCATTGGCGCTGAAGGATTGTAGTTTAAATCTGGAAATAGTTTAGAAGCAGTTTCTGTTAAATATGTACCACCAGAAAAACGCAGCTGGAATTGATAATCAGTTTGTTCCTTGGGAAGCGATTCTTCAGATATAAACCTTTCTTTAACAGATGTCTCAAAAGCAAATTGATTTATTGCATCTCCTGCTTATTTACCTCAGTCTGTTCATATCTATTTTGTGTCAGAGAAATCATTTATATTGTGTCAGAGAAATCATTTATATTGTGTCAGAGAAATCATTTATATTGTATCAGAGAAATCATTTATATTGTGTCAGAGAAATCATTTATATTGTATCAGAGAAATGTTCATATCTATATTGTATCAGAGAAATACCAAATTGAAATTGTGGCTGCATTTTTAAATGATTTAAGCTACCTAAAATGGAATTGTAAAATTAAAAGTATAATTATCAAAATAGTTTAATATAGGAAACAATCTTAGAAGGGTAAATTGCAAAACTATGTTTGATTTTAAAATTGAGAGAAAAAAGAAATGATTCAAAGAAAATACAACCAAATGTCAGAAAAAAAATCAAGGAAAAAATACAGTCTTTGAGGAATAACATATAAATAGGAATAAATATATAGGAATAAATGTAAACAAGGAAATATGAATTTTGGTAAACATAATGTAAGTAACAGAAATAAATTTGGTAAAGAATCAGAATTATTAATGAAAAAGGGAGGTAACTCAGAGTGAACAGTAGAACTGGAAAAAATCGAAATATGCCCATAATTAGTAAAAGAGATCAAATTTGAAAATTCAAACTTAAATAAACGAAGCAACAAAAGAGTTTGAGAAAGAATAGAAACTGTTAGAAATGAATTGAGCCTGAAATGTGTATAGAATTGAGAGACGCCTGCTCATTAAGAATAAATGAGGTCGATTACGAAAAGCCGTGTGCTTCGAAAATAGTAATAAAAAATAATACAAATGGCGTTCCAGAAATAATAATCAAATTATGTCATATTTCCGCTTTAAAAATATAAAACGCAGAAAAGCACCAGGTGAAGGCGGCATAGTATCAGATCCTTTGAATGATAAAAAGGAAAGTTTTCACTCAAGATTAATTTAACCAGTGTATACAGAAAAATACACCTGAAAATCTTTCATTTTATTATCGACCATAAATAAATTATTCTTAAAATTACAATCATATTAACAAACCCCTTCGATAAAAATCAGCCAGGCGAACAAGCAGTTTTAACGGTTGATTTTCAACTATTGACTATTTACGAACAATAGACAAACAAAATATAATAAAGCATTGTTTTGTTCACATTGATTATTGAAAAAGCATTTAACACAATGCAATAGCTTCTCGGTAGGTTTTGTTTTGATTGATTGAGTGAGTGATTAGTTTTCTACGGTTTATCAAACTTTTGCAGGTTATTTGAAGACAGAAAATATATTTTTAGATCATAAGAACTTTTTGTAGAAAATAATTGTTTAGTGATATAACCCTTACTAATTAACCCATAGCGGAGGAGAACAGGTGGAGTCATACCTTTCGCAATGGTATTTGTGCGTAAGTTAATATAACAAACCTAACGGGAATTCGAACTCGGCTCTCCGATTCACAATTCCGACAAATTATCCATTACACCACCTGCACATCCAAATTTACAGTACATGATATTCGCAAGCGGTCACTCATCTAAGTATTGACCAGGCTCGACAATGCTTAACTTCAGTGATCGTAAGGGAATAGGTGTTTCAAAAAGATGTGGCCGTAAACACAGTAGTGCATAATACATCGCAAAGGCTGCATATTTAAAAAAGAAAATATTATATAATAACCATTATAACATTGACGATAAGAGAGGATTGCGCAAAGATAAAATAAAATGATAAAAGGTTTAAATGAGGAAGAAACTATTTCTCCCCAAATATTCACAGCCTTGAAAATCTCACCCGAAAAATGAAATGGGAAGTAATATAAACGAGGAATATTTTAACCAAGAAGAATATTCCTATGTAACAGTTAAAAACTGTCGTAAGAATCAAGGATCAAATCGAGAAGTTCAAGGATTCATTGAATTAAAGCTGATTATAAAATGTAAAGAAATATCATTATAAAGAACTAAACGACGTATCAACTGGAAAGCATTCAATAAAGACGGAGATGACCTGTCACCTAATCTAAAACATAAAGTGGATACTAATTATATATTCGACGATCACATACGTCTGTTTAACGTAGCAGTTAACATTACCCAATGATCAATGGAAATATTCTGGATATATAGGATACTGAAATAGAGATAGCTACGTATTCTGATCATGTTCACTATTAAGTATTGTTATGTGTAACCAAGTGAATTAAATTTCCGTTAGTTTAGTGGGTAACTTTTGCTTCTGGTCACTTTGCATCTGACACAAGCCTTAGAAGCTAAAATTAAAAATGATCAGAAATTCATTACTCAACTGTGAAATTCAACGATGTGCAAAGAGTTTTTTTTCTAAGAGCTGAATGCGTCTGTGGAGCGAGACAGAATTATTTCTGGACAATGGAGATGATTTGTTCATAAATGATCAACCAAACTGTTTATACTCTGCAACTACTAATAAAATTGTTATCTAACAGAATTTAGTGGCGATTGGATAATAACATTTCTCTTGAAATCTCCAATGATTTCTTCTTCTTCTTCTTCTAATAATAATAATAATAATAATAATAATAATTTATGTTATTATTGCGCATACTGATGGATTTTGCTGAAGATCAGGTGACGTCAAATCTTCTCAATTCCTCAGTATTCTTCGTATTATAATAGATGTCTTTTGGTAATACCGTCATCAGAATGATTTCGATTATTCCTCATAATTCTACTTTATCCAAAATTCTTGCAAGTGACTTTGTGATGCTTACAAATTTCGCCATCATATTCCAATTCTTTTTCATTTCTCTCATAAAGTTTAAATATCCTCCTTAGTTTTTTTTTAAAATTTTACTCTGGTTCCTGCATAAACATCGACATCAACAATCTGATATACTTTTGCATTGTCTGCTGATTCAATATTTCTTTTTCCAAGCTATCTTCTGCTTCATGCATCAGCCATTGCTTTCTATGATCTAATTTTACCCAAATGCAGTTCCCAGGAGTAAACGATTCCTGGTCATAAATATTTATTTTTATTCTGCATCTAAGATCGTTTTCCGCATTCATTTAACACTTTCAACATTAAGTAATGTTGGTGGAATCTGCCGCCTCCATATCGAGAATCGAGCAATAACAGGACAAAATGAAAACAGAAAAGTGTCACAACAGAGACAAATTAGCGTCGCATGAAAGAAGGAATGTGTCAATAACATGACGGGGAAAAGTATAAGTAGAAATGTGCGGTAGCAATTTGACGAGGACAATATAAACGGATGTGTATGGGTCAAAGGATCTTGTCAAGAAGAAGGAGTGTTCAAGAACAAAGTGCAAACAGTCATGTCTTAAATAAGTGTGACGAGGACGGCGTTAAAGCAATCGGCAGTGACGATATAAGGCGAAGATCAATCTGAAAGTCACACACTTATTTTTTCATATTAACCTTTTATATGCATATTCATCAATGACTTTCAACAAAAGCAGAATTAAGAATTTTCTGCATGAAGAAAAGAACATACTAGAAAAGTCAATAAAAATTAATCTTCGTCTATATTTCTTTGTCGCCATATTTATTACAACGTTTTGGCCTTTCAGTATCTGTCTATATTTCTGACATGAGGTATTATGTACATTATTTACATTATTCGGACTATTGTCCTCATCTTTGTCGCCATATTTATTACAACGTTTCGGCCGCTGTACGCTCCCGCCTTCTTCAGGTGGTTGGAATGTCGAACTGAACCCTTTATTTCGTTCACTGGAGTAGACTGTTCTAGTTCCACGTGCCATATTTAATGCATGTCAATTATCAGTTATCTGTTAATTTCTCTTGGAAAGTTCAGCACTGCCTTAATCCGGTATTGAACTCACACTCTTTGGATCTAACTAACGTCTTTATCTACTGTGCCATGTGTCCTTGAGGACATCTTTGTATGCATTTCTGGCTATTATAAACCTAATGTCTTCAGCAAACATTGCTCATATTGCAATTTTTGCTGTTATCATTCATGTTTTTACCAGTGCTCATATTGCAATTTTTCTTGTTGTTATCGCTTTTCTCTGGCACTCCTTATTACTGGTTCCCATATTGTATTCATTTCTATGCTTGGTTGGCTCAGGAGATTTTTGTGGCTTAGTATATGTGCTGATTCCTTAAGTTTACGAATTTTCCAATAGTGTTCTTTGTCTATGATCTCAACCTGATCCCACAGATGGCAGTGATCTCCCTTCTCTCTCCAAAGGGTTCAGTTCGACATTCCAACCACCTGAAGAAGACCGGAGCGTACAACGACCGAAACATTGCAATAAATATGGCGACTAAGATGAGGACAATAGTCCGAATAATGTAAATAAAATAAATCTTCAATGATATTTTTAACATTTCCTTGAAATTGTTAATCATTAACGATCTCAAAGCCATAGGTAAATCAAATGTCAGATTTTGAGTCAGAAGCTCTCCAATGTTTTCTTTCTTCCTTATTTTCTCCACGTTTAGCGAATAGTACAAATTATTCAGATATCTACTACAATAATGAAATGATTGCAGACGCATCTATATACCTATTTATTTTCCCCTTCCTTGTCAATGCTCTTAATTCAATATACCAAAATAAACACATATCTTGAGAATTATAGATTGAACATTTTATATTAATTTTCATTTAATACCGAGTTGTGCTGACCTGTAGTGGATTCTTGAATCCGCGAAAGATAATTATAAAAACTGTTTTTCCTTTGAAAAAGTTTAACTTATGAATTAAAGATTAGCAACAATGCACAAAAAGAAAATATTATAATTATATACTATAATTATAACAATATATTATAATAAAATTAAATGATTGAAAATGTGTTCTTACCGTAGATTTTGACAATACCCGCATACAATATTCTCTTTATTAAATTTAGAATTTTAACTTTTAACATAAACGCAGTATTTTGTGGCTTTCCTATAACAATCGGAATTGCTGCCACCGCTGGGCTTGCGCTCAGAACATCATTAAGTTTGTTCGATGATTTTTTTTTATTTCTGTGCTTGACAGGGAATAACCGATTGTAGATGAACAAGAAAACGGAAGAGAGTTCTACTGGTGAGCAGTACGAGATAAAAAAAAGTATTAGAATAGTACTTATGTTTCATCTGTTTCAACAGTAAAACGATGAGACGTCGTAGCCAATTTAAATTAAGCGTACTACGATAGACCTCGTAGTACATTTAAATTCCAGAGATCAGGGTACGAAGGAAGAGTGATCTATAGAACAACTGTCATGAACATATTTATAGAAAGGAGAAAAAAGTAAAAACCCGATGACGACAGTCAAAAAGTGACTGATGTCGAGATACCAGGTCAGGAACATAACATTACAGACCCTTCTTATGTTTTCGGTAGAGAATCTCGAGATATATAACCGGAGCATCTGACCAGATATGGCAACAATAACTGACGTACCAACAGGAAAGGCTTTGCAGCAATTACACCGAACAGTACTACGCTTTCGGCATTGTCACCCGCGGAAGTGATGTTCGCCCGAAAAATTAGATCGGTATTCGACAAATTACTACCAAAACAGACAAAGCAATCACCAACGTCGTTCGTACCAAAAAGAAAATTTAACCCAGGGGAGAAAGATTTTTTTTAAATGTACAAAAACAATACATCCTATTGGGAGAAAGGTACAATAGAGAAACGAATAGGGAACGTCGTCTACATAATTCAGGGCCCGAAGTTCTCGCATAAAAGGCACGTAAATCAGATCAGAAAGAGGCTGTTAGAGGATTCTAACGGTCCACCCCAGGAACAGGAAGAGGAAGAAGTGATGGACACAATATTTGACACATTCAATATGCAAAGGCCTCAAGCAATTTCAGAACCGCGGAAATCGAGCAGAAATAGAAAATTTGCAGAGCCTTTGATGATTAATCCGAAGAGGAAAAATATTAAAGACCCCTGCTAGGAAAAAGCTTTGGGAAGTGGGTGTTAGGGGAACTTATCTATAACGACTGAATTAGCTCTTCCTGACACTATAAATACTGCGCCTCACAAAAGAGACGTAGAAGGAGTCGAGACGGAATCGAGTCGAGCCAATAGTAGTTCACTCCAAACCAGACTGACAGTCATACTAACACCTTCAGCATCTTGTATTATTATTCTGTGTAATATATCTTTGTTATTTCTACTCTTGTGTTCGTGTTGTTCTTCCTTGGTCCTAACCTTGGACCATAACAGTGGCGACGAGGATATTGGACCATAACAATAAATAAATGCACGGACGAATGATAGATTTATAAATGTGCAAGATAGATTCTGAAGAATAAACTCTCTGGCACGTTACAGTGAACCGACTTTCCTAATAAAATACCAAGGAATTAATTCAATATCCTCAATATACTTCAAGTCAGTGGAATAAACGAGACCCTAGAAATCGCAATGAGATGCTCTCTATGACGATGAAAAGATGGCGGTTTCGTTTTGAAGGATTTCAAATTTACAAGCCATTTCTTGTCCCATTTAATAACTAATTCGATGTCATTTTCGAGATCAGCTGCCAGTTTTACTTTGTCGGGCCTAACGGACTTACTACTAAGGCAGCAGTAAATAATTGAATAATGAGCATAAATACTTAGTTGGAAGCTGATGACATCCGGAAGTTCGTTGATGAAGATAAGGAACAACGTAGGCCCAAGGATAGAGACCCAGGGGAGCCCTGAAATAATATGAAATGATCAGGAAATGTAGCTATTTTTCATACGTTCTTCATTAACCGATTTATTAAGAACGATTGTATTATGTCAAGTATCTGGCTGGAAACACCATAGACCTTGAGCTTGTTGGGAAGGCTAGCATACCAAACCCTGTCAGACGTCTTCGAGATATCCAACGCCACAGCCTTGCAGTTCTTATCTAAAGCCGGATAGATGAATTCAGGAATAACCGCTAACATATCGGCGCTTGACCGCGAGAAACGAAAGCAATATTGTTTATATGAAAGAGGGTCGTGTAAATTAAGATGCTTAACTAATTCAAATTCAAATTTGATTAAAGCTTCTAGTACTTTGTCAAAAGAGGTAGAAAAATAATAGGGTTATAATTCAAGTGTTCCAAAGATTAACTAGAGTTATTATAGACAGGGAATACAGAAGAGGATTTCCAATAAGCTGGAAAGCAGGGAATTTATTGTTTGGATTCCGAATTATCTTTTTTTACTATGAGTTCATTTGTTGTTTTAAACGATATGTTGATACAGGTCTTTATAAATATATTTATTCTTGCTTATTCATTAAAATAAACATTTTTTTCATTAATTGTTACTACATTTTAAATCAATATGGAGAGATGATCAATCGGCTAAAAATCGATTCTCATGCTTGTTTCAATTCAGAAATTAAAAAGAATATAGATCCTGAATTTGACGACAATGCTATTCGAATCATTATGAATTTCGTTGAAAATATTTGCAAGTGACTATTTCAATTTGAAAGGTTCAGTTGGTTCAGTTGATCATTCAACGTGAAAAATTCGAAATTTACTGTGAAAATAATCCAAAAATTCCAGTAAGATAAAAATAAATTGAAAATAAGAAAAAAATTATTAGAGAAAATAGAATGACAAAAACCACAAAGGCAATAAATGTTTGAATTGAAATAAAATTGAAGCTGAAATTCATCTATCCGGCTTTGATAACATGAAATTTTGTAATGATCAATAGATTTCGTCTAATGGCTTGAAATATCAAATAGAATCATTTGGTGCAACAGGAATAATTTCATACATTGCGTCTTTCAAAATGGCTAAACAATTTAAGGACATAGATATATTCAACAATTTGAAATAATCGCTGATTTTAATGAATAGAACAGGCGACACTTTTTATGATAATAATGCAGAAATGACTTTATCATCTTTCCACAGGTTACTATTTTTAAACAGCAAGACCAAATCATTATGAGGAAGAACGGTTATTATTATTATTATTATTATTTCCTTTGATAGCTGGCGTTTACACATTTCTTTCCGGGTCCCGCCCAGGGACTTAAGGTTAGAAATGGCATCATGACAGTTTCCACTGAAAAAAATAAATAAATTAAAAAATAATTACATAGATAAAGCCCTTCGTAAAGTGTGGGCTGTACTTGTCAGAAACATTTTTTGTATCTCTTTGAGTCATGGACTTCCAGGTATCCCTTCAATCAGCCTACTGGAATCTTTTCCAACCAATCCAAGGGCTCCAACTACAACAGGGATTGTTGATGTTCCCATGTGCCACATTTTTGAGATTTCTATTTCAAGGTCCTCGTATTGTTACTTCACTGTTTACCAGGTACTAGTCCAACAACCTATGTTCACTTGCTTCACACTCTTCAATGCCGATAATTCCTCCACCTCTTTTTTGATGAAGTCTATAATCTTACCACATTTGATATTTAGTGCATAGCGCCATTCTCAAAAGCAATGTTCACGGCTTTCTGTCCACATTTTCTAGCTCCTTCTTTCTTCACTCCTCCACCACACCCCACAGCCCACATATAAAGCCCAGGTATTAAAGATAGTCATAAGATAACAGGCATTCAACTTGGATTCAGAAGAAGTTGTGCACTTTTCCTCTATGTTTTTGTAATCAGTTCTTTTATTTTTCTCTCAAACATGTCATCCAATTGCAAGGTGTTCGTATTTAGTATTCTCTGGATTAGCAATGGTTTCTCCAGTTGTTTTTTTATTCCCTTTACTAGCGATTCATTTCATTCTCTTTATCGTCAATACAACAAGCATCGATTTCCCAAACTACATGTCAACGTTTGGACCAATCAGTCAATCTACTAACCAAATCTTGTCAAAAGGTTTGAGTTCATCCTTACAAAGAAGATGGTTGATGGCATTCTCCGGCTTGCTTTATCCAAGATCTATCCGATTTTTACTTTCTCTAACGACATTGATAATAGGATCAAATCAAACAGAAAGACTAAATGAAAGAATGAATAATCCTGAAACAGCCTTCTTAAAATTAATCTACGTCATACACATGTTGATCCGCCATCGCTTGCAGTTTCGTGGCACGGCTTTAGCAATGGTCTGTTCATCTTCAGTGAGCAGAGATCATCTTCGGCAGCCTTTTTGCTGGTCTAAGCTGTTTCTCAAGTATTTTCTGAAATTATTCTAATGAATAATTCCTCTAAGAGATTCAGATCTAGGACAAGAATTTCCAACATGAGTGCCTTTCGTCATATTCTTTATAATAGGTGGTGTTCTCGTCTCCACCACCTATTCAGGAACACACTCATTTGGAACACATTCATTTAATGCTTGTCCAATTCTGTCCTGCAGAATAGAAAAATAGCTTCAATCAAAATCCCCGAATTCCATCCGGTCCGGGTTTTTTCCATTTTAACATTGTACTTATACGATCTTCAACATCCTTCGTTGCAATATTTATATCTGGTTATTCTATTGTTGTTATTATTATTATTATTATTATTATTATTATTATTATTATTATTATTATTATTATTCCTTTGATTTCTTTTTATACACATTTCTTTACGGATCCCAAACCAGAAATGGCGTCATTTTCCACTGATCATTTTTTATCACAAATATTTTACATATATAATGTATTTCGTAATGTGTGAGTTGTACTTGTGAGTACAATCTTTTGTATTTCTTTAAGGTATAAATCCCTTCAATGAGCCTATCGAAACTTTTATAATCAATCCCAAGGTTTTAATTACAACTGGAGTTATTGATGCACCCATGTGCCATATTTTTAGATTTCCATTTCAAGATCCTTATATTTTGATAGTTTTTTGAAGATCTTCAAATATACAATCTACAGGAACTGTCATGTCAATAAGACGGCATATTCTGTTCTTGTCGTCTTTGATAGCGATGCCTGGGCAATTAGCTTTGATTGTTCTGCCTGTGTGTATTGTAAAGTCCCATAAAATTCTTACAGGTTCTATCTCTGTAACCGGATCTGGGTGATGTTCATACCAGTTTCTTGCAATTCCCTTCCTATAAAATTTGTATATTTTCCACTGTACATATTGGCCCACTCCAAATTTTATCTTCAGTGATTGCTAAAACTGTGCAGCCTGATATAAGATGGTCAATTCTTTCTGGATATTTATCAGAGAATCTGTATTTGGGTTCAACAGAATTTTTTAGTATTTTACTTAATGCCTCTCGATTCCTTGGGGGACCTAAGGCCGCAACAACACCTCTCCAAAAGACGCGGTTCCGGGTGCGATCCTTTTCAGCTCGGCTCATGTCGTGCCGGCTGCCTTCATCTCTCCGTCAACATTCCTCCGCCAACTTTGTTTTGGTCGACCTACTTTTCGCTTCCCTTGTAGATTCCAGTCAAGGGTCTGTCTGTTGACACTAGAAGCAGGCGTGCGGAGTGTGTGGCCGATCCATCCCCATTTCCGTTTCTTGATGTCAATCTCAATTGGGTGTTGTCTGGTTCTGTCCCACAGTTGGTCGTTGGAGATGACTTCCAGACACCTTCCATTGAAGATACACTTTTCAACACTCTGAGACCAATCTGGAGATCAACGGCCCTCTTACTTTACAATAAGATCCGGATCTTCAACACCATCATCAAGTCGGTCCTACTTTATAGCTCAGAAACCTGGCGGGTAACCAAGACTTACGTCCACAAACTTCAGACATTTTTCAGTATGTGTGCCTGGTAATTTCTATTTAGCAAGCATTGGTCCTGTGCAGCAAAAATAACAGTTTCAGTTTCAGCTTTTAACATTACAGTACGTAACCATTGATGGATCCACATCAGCTTGTTTGCTATAGGCCCAGTATTGACCATGCATAGGTTTATTTTCATTTGGTACATTGTATATACTTCCTTTTTAGGTTCTTTGCTATTGCAGTACGTGTTGTATTATTATTATTATTATTATTATTATTATTATTATTATTATTATTGATGATAATAATAATAATAATAATAATAATAATAATAATAATAATAATAATAATAATAATAATAATAATAATAATTTACGAAGGGCTTTATCTATGTAATTATTTTTTATTTTATTTTATTTTATTTTTTTCTTTTTGCAGGGTAAAGTGTCATGATGCCATTTCTAACATTAGGACCCTGGGCGGGACCCGGAAATAAATGTGTAAACGCCAGATATCAAAGGAAATAAAAATAATAATAATAAACGCAAAATAGAATGAATACAAAGGGAATATGAACTATTTCATCCAGAAATTAAAATTGAATTACTTATTTCATACTTTGATATTTATATATGTGGTGGCGCAAAGCAGGGATACCCGGTGTTGATATTAAATTCAAATATAACCATACAGAAAAATATTTGACTTCTTACAACACAAAAATTTAAGGAAATGACACCATTTATAAGTGGAAAAGTAACTGTTATTAAAAATATTCTGAATCAAAAGAAATGATGTAGTCCTTTGGGTTAATAAACCAACCAACATAGAAATATCTAAAGTGTATAAATCAAGTCAAATCTAGCAATCATTGTATCAGTGCCAGTTTGATGGTTATAGAAAAACTGACTGAAATGAAGTTACAGTTTAACCCGGATATAAGAGAGTTGGCGGGACCGGGTTTCTCTTATATCCGGGTCTCTTATATCCGGGTTACACTGTACTTGAATTCAAAGGCAAATCTGTTGAAGTTATGGAGATTTCCAGGTTTAACTCTTCCTCTTTTTTCTTACTCCAGTTCGAATAGTTGCCTGGAGGATATGCAATAGAAGCTGATTGACAGAAGAGTTAACATCCATAGCACAAATCTAAACCGTTAGGATTTCCTTGGAGCTAGATGAGCGTCGCAAACTTTATTTGAAAGCTATGATTAAGAACAACAGTTCAAGAGAGTTAAGAAATTAAAATGAGTTCTGAACAATCTCACAAGTGTCGGGAACTCTTTCAATAAACAGACGAATCTGTTTAGGGATTTACTTCTTTGACTGCATTATTTTTAATGCAGAACGTCTTGTTCACAGAAAAAATCATCAGACTGAATATTTTTGTTTTTTCGTTTCTTTTTCTTAACCCTACACCGCTCCAATCGTCGGGGATGGGGACATGAAGGCCGAAGAAACACACTTTTGACTCTTCTTGCTCGTTATCCTTTCAGGGGACGTTCAGATAACTTGGCGGTGTACATCTCCTCTCCAAGCGACAGACGAAGACAACGGAATATATTGTGAGTCACAACGGTCCGTACACAAGGCCTTCCGATTTTGAATTCAGAGTGTTCCTTCTCCTAGACCGGCTATAGACCCGGAATGTCCTGATATTTTAGCCATAGCTGGAAGGGAGAGATATATACCTTTCCCAATTTAAATTAACAAGTTTGAATTAGGGTATTATCACGTACGTTGATGTAATGAAATCGATTAGAATTCGAACTCGGCACTCCAAATACACAATCCAACCCTCACCCTATTTATTCCACAGTGCCTTGTATTTCTAACAGCGTAAAAAAAAGGAATATTTTATTATTTTTATCTGGAGATTTTCCATGTTGAACAAACATTTTTATTTCCCTTGAAGTTCTTTCCTTGGGCTGCAAGCTATTTTAATGCATAATTCACCTTTGGTATCCACCATTGACGTTGGAGATCAAAAAACCCTTATCCTATGAATGATTTCTGTCCAAGCTGACACACCACCACGTACTAATTTCCTTTCAAGAATGTAATTGTTTGGCTCTATTGCAAATTATAAAATAAAATAATTTGACTTCCTATGACCTTAAATGACCTACAAATCCAATTTGACCTTTTTTTCACAACCATTTGCACTTGTTCGATAGCAAAATCTACATCTTAGTTTACTTTAATAGAAACACACACACACACACACACACACATATATATATATATATATATATATATATATATATATATATATATATATATATATATACATATTCCTATTTATCTTTTATCAATATGAATTGCGAATCCATCAGATTTTTCAATGTTACTTTGGCATACTACTAGCCTCGAATGATTGTCATGACCATTTCATATAAGCTATATCACTGATGCCATGTGTCTTCATGCGACAGATTAGATGATTGGGTCTTGTCATTTGAGCGTGATCGTAGCACGGACACAAAGAATAATCTCCAATATTATGTTCGATATATAGATAAACCGATATATATATATATATATATATATATATATATATATATATATATATATATATATATATTATATGTTTATACCATTTATGCTAATCTTATATCAATTAATATGTAATTTATTAGCGTAATTATATATTGACTGCAATAACCGCTGCATCTCCAAATATAAAAATAATATCTTTTATGAACTAATTAAATCATATGGAGTTGTTGAAATTTACCAGCGAATTGTCAGGCAATAAACAGGTATTATTTAAGCTTTTGTGTTTTATTTCTTCGGTGTGGTTTTATGATTCCATTTCTTGCTTTTATGTAAATAAATGTAACAGAATTATTATTACTAACATATTCTTTGTACTCATTGAATGTTTCTCTCTGCGTGTAGACTGCATTTTTCACTGGAAATCGAGAAGAATCACGTCACTTAAATACTACAACAGCCATCTAAACTACTTGCGACGCGCCCTTAGTTGGTCACACGATCTTTAATCAGGCAATGTTACTGATTATAAGAGACAAGTACTTTCATCGCATCAATCGTTAGAGGTTAAATCACTGAGTTTATTTAGACAGTGAAATTGATTTAGGAACCATCCTCGACAGCAAGAGTCTTTCAAGTGTGTTTGGCTGTTTGAGTGAAATTACTTTGATAGACAACTTTCGAATTAAGCTAACTTATAAAAAATTAATGATTTGTGAAAAAGATTGAAAAACTGATTTATCGGGAACAATTCTCCAAGAAGAAGGGACATATTTTAGTCAACAATAAACCAAAATGCTGATCTGAAAACTAAATAAGAATAAAAAGATTTTATAAATAAAAATGATAAAAAAACATTCACATCTTCATTATTTATTGATGGATTTTATCGATCTATTTTCATTTTCAAGATTCCAATATTCATTTGAAAAATTTGAAATCAAATACTTCATGATATTAATAATATTGGTTGTAATGTAATTTTTATGTTATCTTGTAAAAGATAAAATATCGCTAAGAACAAGTTTTAAAGTCGCGGATGAAAAGCCTACGAAGACTGGGGAACTAAAAAGGTTCCAATAAAAATTGAAAATTTTGAATCAGGCAAAAAGCATAACAATGTCTGAAGTGTGACGGAAATGAGAAAAGGAGTCTGTCAATAGAATTTGTGCTAAGCATGCAACGACAAAAAATGATGTCTTGGTTCCTGATTAAGTGCTTGTAAACAATAAGAAACGTTTACATTTTCTGCTGGAGACTATAGTGCAGACCTACGTCCAAACTGAATGTAACAAAAAACGCTTTTTTAGACTACATGCATATTACAGTGTGAGTTAAGAAGATCAATAAGAAGTGGTTTCAAGCTAGAAAGAAGTGGCTTTAATATCTGTCTATATATCTGAGATGAGGTATTACGATTATTCACATTATTTACATTATTCGGACTGTTATCCACATCTTCATCGCCATATTCACAACATTTCGACCGTTGTACGCTCCGGCCGTCTTTAGGTGATTGGAATTTCGATCGAACCCTTTATTTCGGGGTAGATTGTTCTAGTTCCACGTATCATGCCGCTTCTGGATGTCTCACTTATTTCCCTTTAACTCAGGTTTTTTTGTATCATCACTGCTGTAGTCTGGTATTGAACTCACAAGTCTTTTGGTCTACTTACTGGATCAAACTAACGCCTTTGTCTTCCTCGCGTTAAAAACCGTTCCAGCCTCAAGAACCTCAAGATAATCGCTACCAGCAGATATGGGTGCATTATGAGTGTTACCAGAAAATGTCCAAAAATAATCGAGAACTACCGTTAAAACTACATCCTCAAATGTAATAAAAGTTCTTTTTCTGTAAGAAAATGTCAGATCATACGTCCATTCATAACTGGTGATGTCAAAGCAGTCAGTCATAGGATCAAGCCAAGTTTTATGAACAGAAACAGCAGTTCCTATCTCCTTAAGAACAACACCCAAAATACACTAGCCTTTTTTTATTGATTCCACCTCAAGCAAGGCAATAAAGCCACTAATATGCAAATGGTTACTGAGTATGAAAATATGAGAAAAAGAAAAACTTAATTAATGAGAGATATATATTAAAAGGAATGGAATGGAGAAGCCAGAAATTAACGATTAACTTTGCATTTAACCTTTTGAAGATCAATGTTAACTGGAAAGCAAGAAGCAAAGAGATAGGCGTGAGAAAAAATATAACAAAAAGATAAAAAGAATCCATAAAAATGGTAGAATAATATTAAAAGTTTGGGTCATAGTCTATTTCGTTCATCGATTACTTCTACCGCAGCTTTAAAGTGAAGAAATATCAAGGAAAAAAGAGGCAGTCATTCAAGTTCATTCTTATCATTGACAATACTTTCAGTAATTCCAAATACTTGAAACTTGACAATATTCGTGGCTCCAAAGACAACGTCGATGCTGCAAGAACTTGATCGAGTTATCACGAAGCGTGTCAATCTTGGCAGGATGCGTGCTGACTTGATGCTAACGCGAATTGCAGCATCATGCATCTTTGAACCTGTTTCACAATTGCAAATACAATTAAGGTTACTGATTGTTTTGCTGATGCCCTAAAACCCGGGACAGTAATACCAACTGCAAGGCATTATAGAACGAGGTGGTCAGTGAAGTCAAGTAGTTCCCAAAACTGGATGGAGAAGTAAAAGAGAAATTGCACGTTGCCAAGGAGAACCACCCAGACGTGATCAAAGAAAGCCTCGTACAACACAAAAACAGTACCAAGAACTGAAGATGACCTGTAAGAATTTGTCGACAGACGGGTATAAAGAAGATGAAAAAACTCATCCATTATTGCAGGCACAAGAGATAATCATAGTAGTTTTCACTAAGTGTACGTTCTGAATGACATGGTCAGGGGGTTAAATCCTTCTCCGATGGAAAAGAAACTGACACATACCCTCATCACCGAAACTAAAATAAAACCATTACAAACATTATTTAACGACGCGATGAAAAAAGTTTCTAAAAGATGCCCTATTATGATGCCTCATTCCTCAGTATCCAACCTTCAGAAAATAGGACATTATTCCTCCTCGAAAACATCGACTTACATAAGCATCTTTACAAAAAAGAGTTTTAGAACAACGCATTGTTGAAAGAGAACCAAGTGACCGCGTATGATACACAGATCCACTGTGAAAATAAAATTGCAACACCACGTATATGTGTTTGCTTAGAATCAAGATTAACCTACAGCTAATATAACTAGGATTAGATTAACTGATCTCATATGCAGATCAATACGTGTTCAGTCGCTAAAAGAATGGTCGTATCAAGTCTATTCTTATCGGAAAATCTACGAGCTGCACGAACTGGGCTCGGTTCCAAATCTTCATTCCCCTATAGGCCATTGCAACTGTATTTTCTGCCATAGTTTATATAGAGAGCAAGAAAGAATGAAAGCGAAAGGAAAAGAAATAAACTTGTCTGAATATCAAATGGCAATAAAATAAAGACGATAGAGACAGAAACGTGTAAATATGGTGATACATTAAACATTTTGTGTCGATATAGTAAAAGACAGACAAAAGAGACAATACAGTAAAAATATCTGTGCATTCCTTATTTCACGGTAAAGTGTGAGAATGAAAAGATATATGCAAATGGAGAAATATCAGTGGTTTGAATTCATAGATTATTTTAGTTGTTAACACACGTGAAATTTCCGCGGGTCCAGCTGATTATTATTATTATTATCATTATAATTATTGTTTTTATTTTCTTTGATGTATGGCTTTAAACATTTCTTTCCGGGTCCCTAAGGTTAGAAATGGTATCATGACACTTTTCATTAAAAAAAAAATATTACATAGATAAAGCCCTTCGTAAAGTGTGGGCTGTAATTGTCAGGAAAATTTTTTGTATCTCTTTGAGGCTTGGACTTCCAGGGATCCCTTCAATTAGTTTACTGGAATCTTTTCCAAACAATCCTAAGGCTCCAACTACAACAGGAATTGTTGATGTTCCCATGTGCCACATTTGTATTTCATGGTCCTTGTATTTTGACAGCTTTTCGAATATCTTCAAAGATACATTGCAGTCGGCAGGGACTGCCATATCAATAAGGAGGCTTTTTTTGTGATCTTTAATAACAATGTCTGGGCGGTTGGCTTTGATTGTTCTGTCAGTGTGTATTGTGTAGTCCCATAGAATTGTAACAGGTCCTATCACCGTAACCGGGTCTGGGTGATGTTCGTACCAGTTTCTTTCAGTTTCCTTCCCGTAGAAATTGCAAATTTTCCAGTGCAGATATTGGCCTACTCTGTCATGCCGGTTTTTATATTCAGTGGGCGCCAATAACGTGCAACCTGATACAAGATGATCAATGGTTTCTGGATATTTATCACAGAATCTGCATTTTGGGCTAACACAGTATTTTAGTATATGTGCTTGATAATTCCTAGTTAACAAGCATTGGTCCTGTGCAGCAAGGATAAAACCTTCAGTTTCAGCTTTTAACCCTGCACTACGTAGCCACTGATGGGTACGGCTTTTATCTACGTCAGCTTGTTTGGTACGGGCAGAGTATTGGCCATGAAGCGGTTTATCTTGCCATTGTTTCTGTATCTTATCGGTTACATCTGTCTTTGCTTTCTTTTTTAAGTATTTTGCAGCTTCAGCCAGCTTACTCTGTTGTACTTGTATTTCTGCGCCCATTTGAAACTCCATTTTGAATTTGTTGGCTTCCTTTATTACGGAGTAAAGACGCTTACTACTTTTATGTTCCTTGACACACATCATCATCCAGTCTTCTGTAGTTTCCAGGTATCTTTGGAGGCCAATTGTTGTAGGTATTATTATTATTATTATTATTATTATTATTATTATTATTATTATTATTAAGACATAAAATTATTGACGTAACTCTTCCAACATCAGAAGTCGACTGAGATCATATGGACATAATTATACAGAATAAGAGTTGAAACATATTTCTAATGAAAGAAAAAACTATTATTTTTGAAAGACAGTACCATTTACATCATGTTCCTTATTCATTGTCCGCTGATCAGCCATTTTAGCTTCACTTGGCGCTAGACTTGAACCCTGCACCAAAAGCCGTTATTTTATCCGATTATGATTCTTAAAGCGTTAAAAATCTGCGTTCGTTTCCATAAAGTAATTCCCCGTTTGAGGGCTAAAATAGCGTCATCAGTTTTCTATCCATGTCTATCTACGCCAACAGATTGTCCCTGATGGTTTGACATCAAACCTTCCCCTATGTGTGCCTCGCGAACAGATGACTCGCTTCATAAAGAGTGTAAATGAATTGGAGAGAACAATTCTTTCCTTGTTATCGATTCTGTTATTCAATATTACAGCTCTAACTTGATCACTCTAACTATGGAAATCGAACCAAGATTAAGTGAACTCGCACAAGTTTGTTCGTCTGGATCCCGTCCCACTCATTTATAGAATTGTCTACGAAACTTCGAGAACAAAGCAATTTCCTCTTTACATTCAAAGAAAGTGAAGAAACTGAAAGAAATGAGATATACCCAATTTACTGATACCACCAGACAATATTTTTGGTTGGAATATTTCAATTTGAGAGACACGGAAAAAACGTACTTACTTTCTGGACAAATGCTATGCAACCGATTTGTGGACGATGGCTTGACACCAGTTACTATCAAATTTCATGAAAATTCAATACAACCTACTGTTTTATGATTTCTTCATATATTGTCCACACAGCACAATTTTTATACATCACATAAAAATCAAACACTTTACTGAGTCTACCAACTTTTTGGATACGTATAGATGTATGACAGTTTAAGATAATTGTCTCTCGTCAACTCATTGTACAAATCACATCACTATACTAACCAGAAGCTGACATAATTCTTAATATCCAACAAGTTCTCATATCCAATTTCAAGCTGGCTTATGTGATTGTGGACATTATGCATTAGCATATGCTTTTGAATTAGTCATGGTAAATTCTCCGAAAAAGTTTTTGTTTGGCCAAGCCAAATTGAGGTCGTATTTCCAATTCTGTCTTGAAAATAATAGATTTGTTACCTTCTGGAAAACAAAAAAACTTATCAAATGCCAACATATTCAATAAACACACAACTAAATTTTTATCAATTACTCGATGGCAAATGGGCCAATATTAAAAAAAAGCCTTCCAAAAATTCTCGTTACTTATATCAGATAACCTCCGCAGAAAATTCTCATACGAAACAGGTTTCATGTACTCAATAAAGAATATAAAATGTCTGTCTTAGAGATTGGATTGAATTTTTGCCCAAGTACAAGAACTTTTGTGACAGATAAATTAGCTCAGGTTGTATTTCAATTTGTCCGTCGACGCAAGCTGAAAAAATATTAAAAAAAAAAAAAATAAAGATTTATGGCGATAGTTCTTCAAAAATTAGAACCGACGATAATGAAGATGAAATTCAGCAAATTTTTAAAAAATCCATTTCAGTATCAAGAAGAAATTCGAGGTGGATGTTTTCAGTCTTTACTAGAATTTTTGGAAACCTTTTTAGGCTGATATTGAGAGCATAACCCTAAACCTAACCCCTAACCCTAACCCATAACCCCTAATCATAACCCGAACAACTAGCCCTAACACCTGACCCTGCTGATAAAAGAGAGAACATAACCCCAACCCTACCGTAACCCTAACCCTAACACTACCCCTAAGCCTAACCCCAACCCTAAACTTAACCCCTAACCCTAACCATAACCATAACAACTAACCCAAACCCTAACCCATAACCCTAACCCTAGCCCTAACCCTAACCCATAACTCTAACCCTAACCAATAACCCTAACCCCGAACCTTAACCGTAACCCTGCTGATATAAGAGAGAATATACTCCTAACCCTAAACCTAACACTACCCCTAACCCCTAGCCCTAACCCCTAACCCTAACCCTAACCCTAACCTTGCTAATATAAGAGAGAACATACCCCTAACCCTAAACCTAACCCTAACCCCTAACCCTAACCCTAACCCTGCCAAAGTTACTTCCATTTTTCAGTTTGCATGATAAATCTAGTTGTGCAGCAAGAATAAAACCTTCAGGTTCAGTTTTTAATCCTGTACTACGCAAACTCATGGGTATGTGGTTTTTCTATAGCAGTTTGTTTGGCAGTGGGATAGTATTGAGCATGAAGCACTTCATCTTGACATCGTTTCTGCATTTGGTCTATTACATTTGTTTTTGCCATCTTTTTAGGTTCTTTGCTACTGCAATGGGGGATTATGACTGACTTCTTCATCCACTTAAATTTCATTTTGATTTTTATAGCTTCCTTTAACACAGAATAAAGCTACTTATTTGTTTCATGTTCTTTGGCACAAGTCAATCTAGTCTTTGTATCTTTGAATTCTGACTGTTATCGTTTTGTAAGACAGTTCGAGTTGAAGGAATCGTCGGATCTGTACGATCAACATTTCACTTAAGATGATACATGTCATGGCAAGTGAGAAGTTTTCTCGTTTTGACATCCATTCGCTTATTGTCAGCTGCGGTCCAGTTATTGCACTACAGGGACATTCGAAGTGTTTATGATTTATTCTCTTTTGCGAATTCAACACACGCCTGTAGCATTGCTTTCCTATTTTCCCCTTCATTTGAATAAATCCTCATTGCATCTCATTTCTCGACTCCGTGTATTTATGCACTTTTACTTGAGTGTGTGTCAGTAAATTTCCCTTTCTGGAATATTACTCTTGTACATTTATCTAAACCGAAGTCTATAACGATGTAATCATTGAGTCATTGTACAGTATTAAGGCAACATTTCAAATCATTATCGTCAGTGGCAACAATTTTCAGGTTACACATGTAGAATAAAAGTGATTAAAGATGTAGTTGTTTATTTCCTATTCATAGTTTTAGTTCATGCAAAAAGAGGATTAGAAACAAATAAAACAGAATGGAGTGACATCGAGTCCCCTTCATCATCGGATATTCAACCGACTGCAAGTATTTGGAAGCCTTTGGTGAGATTAAGGTGTAATGTCGTTTTCCACGGTTCCATGATATATTTTAGCAAATTTGCTATCGGCGAATATCTTCAAAAATACATTGAAATCTGCAGAAAGAAAACACATTGTTCTTGTGGTCTCTGGTCACGATGTCTTGGCGTTTACCCTTGATTGTTCTCTGTGTGTGTATTGTAAAGTCCCATTTAAATTGTTACAGGACAACCGGGTCTGGGTGATTTTCATACCAGTCTCTTGCAGTTTTCTTCTTATAAAATTCGCTATATTTTCTAGTGCAGATATTGACCCGCTCTGTCATGCAGAGTTTTATATTCAGTCGGTGAGAACACTGTGCAACCTGATACAAGATGGTGAATTGTTTCTGAATATTTATCACAGTATCGCATTTTCTCAATTTCTCACTTTAATTTTGCCTTCCAATTCGGCTCTTTTGTCTGTTGTTTAATCTTTTATTTGTCTTGATATTAAGTTTACTGTTGCATATATGACATTATTTACTTCTGTGACTTTTTCTTGTGATCTGTCCGTTAACAATGTTTGCAATACAGCGTTATATGTTTGTACAATATTGGACTTTGTCATATGATGTTTTGGAATATCTGCCTACATCTATGAGATGAGGTTTTATGATTATGTATTAGGTCATCCCATAAGTTCTGTCCGAATTTTAACTTTTTGTTAAAATGAACGAAATTTAAAGAGTATTTTACAATGTCTAATGGACCTGGACATTATTTTTATGTTTAGATACATTTAAACTGATCAAATTTTATTTCAGAGAACAATAAAATTAAATTTTGTTTGATTAAAACCCTGCTAACATGGAAGTACCCAAGAATCATTTGAGGCACATAATGCTTTATGAGTTCAAGAAAGGAAACTCAGCAGCCGAAGCGGCTAGAAACATTCACTCAGTTTATGGAGAGGAATGTGTGAATGGAAGTACTTGCAGAAGATGGTTTGAAAAATTCAGAGGTGGAGATTTCACCCTTGAAGATGAAGATAGACCCGCACGTCCAGTTGAGTTTGATGAAAAGCTTCTTGAAGCAGCCCTTGAAGAAAATCCTGCTTTATCAGTTGAGGAATTGGCAGTGGTTCTCATTTCAAACCATACAACTGTTCGTCATTATCTTCAACAACTTGGAAAAGTTCCTAAATTTGGAAAATGGGTGCCTCATGAATTGTCTGAAAACAACCTCAAATCCCAAGTTGATATCTGCTCTTTTTTGGATAGACTTGTGACTGGCGACGAAAAATGGATCTTTTATCGAAATGTTAAGCGTCGTAGACAGTGGCTTGGTAAAGGGAAAGGACCCCAGCCACAGTCGAGAAGGGAACTTCATGGGAAAAGGTTCTTCTTTCAATCTGGTGGGATTGCCAAGGAATAATCCACTTTGAATTCTTACCACCTAATGCAACAATTTATGCTCAAATATACTGTCAGCATTTAGAACGTTTGAACCAAGCTTTGAGGAACAAAAGACCTGCTCTAGTGAATGGAAAACGAGTGATGTTTCATCAGGACAATGCGTGACCACACACAGCAAGAATCACGTCACAAAAGATCGAAGAACTTGGTTGGGAGAAAATTCCTTATCCACCTTATTCTCCCGACCTTGCTCCTTCAGACTACCATTTGTTTCGTAGCTTACAGAATCATTTGGAAGAAACAGCTTTTGTAACACAGGAAGAGGTTAAAACTGATTTTTGTGAGTTCTTCGAATCAAAGCCAAAAGAATTTTACAGTAATGGAATTAGTAAGCTTGTTAATAGATGGAAGGAAGTCATAGATAATCAGGGAAAATACATTGTTGATTGAATCTGTAATTAAATGTAACATTTGGTCACTTGTTTTCTTTATTCAAAATTCGGGCAGAACTTATGGGATGACCTGATACATTATTTACATTATTCGGGCAGTTATCCTCATCTTCACTGCCATATTCGCAACGTTTCGGCCGTTGTACTTTCCGGCCTTCTTCAGGTGATTGGAATTTCAAACCGAATCCTTTATTTCGTCAACCAGGGTAGATTGTTCTAGTTCCATGTGCCATGCCTCTTATTGATGTCTCAGTTATTGCACTTTTTCTCTCCATATGTGGTCAGCTACGCATGATTTTTCTATTTCCCTTCGTGTTACCCCTTTACGATGTTTTTGCAGTCTTACTTTAAGGGTGCGACCAGTTTCCTCTTTATATTTCTTACCACTGCTGCACGAGATTGCGTACACACAGTTCTTAGTCATATATATGTTTTGAACCACTTTTGAAGATTGTCCTGATGTTATATGGACCACAGATCTTTTTATATTTTTTTAATAAGCTATTTTCTGAGTGTTGTTATCCTCTTGTACCCTTCTATCCCAGCTGTCGACATATGGATGAAAAAGGGAGATCACCGCACCTTTTGGGATGAGGTTGTAATAACAGACAGAGAACATCACTGGAAAATACGAAAACTTAAGGAATCAGCACATATGTTAGACCACAAAAATCTCCTGAGTCGACCAAGCATAGAAAGTAATACAATATGGGAACCAGTAATAAGGAGTGCTAGAGTAAAGCAAAGAATAACAATACATAAATTACAATATAAGTTCTGGTAAAAATATGATATAAAAAATAACGGAAAAATTACAATAGGAGATCTGGCAAAAAATGGTGCTTAGACATTAGGTTTATAAGACCCAGAAATTCATAGGCAGATAGCTGAACAAAGTGTTTAAAGATGTTGGTTAGATCCAGTGACTAGACTCAAAGAAGGTGAATCAAAAAACTAGGAGAATTAAGGCCGTACCAATAGTAATCAGAGCTCTGCGCCTAGTGAGAAAAGGAATGGACAATTTTACTAACAGTGTCCCAGGTAACATCAACATACAGGTTGCCCAGAATATCACCCTGCTAGGAATATCCCATATACTAAGAATGTGCTATCAATTAAATGGCAATTCATCTATAGGGCCTAAGGACCATGGTTTGAACCCGGCTCGACAGGATACAAAGCAGGAAGCATAACATACTCAAACGATAATAATAATAATAGATAAGACCGAATAATGTAAAGAATTTTTGGAATTTTTGGAATCCGGTTCTTTCTAACATTTGTGCGCGATTTACTCACTGATTATTTGAATGATGTTTTTCGACTGTTGTTTCAAGGAATTCTGTTTCAAGGAATTCCTTATTTTTCTAATTGCTTGGTTAGCAATGTTGATGGTTTCCGTCACATGACAGTTTTTTCTTACTTTTGGAATTGTCGGCCTTTCCTCGAAAAACATTTCCTTTACATTGTCGCATATATATAGGATGATTTTGTCATCTCTGTTTCTCTCTCATGTTCGTTATTATCTTCCTCTATTTGTTTTTGTACCTCAGAAGGATTATTACAACTGGTTTCTATTTGTTCCTCTGCATATGTCTCCTCTGGGTTATTGGCATTTAGCCCCTCGATGTTAACGTTTAATCAATTTTTGATGTTTACTTGAATGCTTTCAGGTTCTATGTCAGGTATTTTATTTTTCCTGATGATATCACGACTAGTTTGTTGGCATCGATGTTTAATCTGTTTGAAGGGTGTTTTTCTCACCAAATGGGCAGTTTTGATCCCATGTTGTCGTTGTCAGATTTATCATAGTGGTTTAAAAGCCTATCATTACTTCAATATACTCTTCCATAGATCATTTTTTTTTATGGGATATCTTTTAATGAATAGAGAAGGCCACTGCAAGGACTGTCCACGGCGTAGTTTTCCTCTAGTTCTCGTTGGGTATAGATTGTTAGAGTTGCATACCTTTTGATCCCAGTGTGTTTAATATGAATTAAAAATATTTTGGGCATATTAAAAGAATATTTTTTAAGTTAATCTAATTTTTAAAAATATTTTAAGTGAATAAGATTTAAAAGTATGTGGTGAGTATTTTTATTTTAACTTTCTTTATACAGACAATTTGTTTCTAATGTTTTATAACCTGAGACATCAGTGACCCAACGAATCAAAGGTAGTCTAGTCGGTTATAAGAGTCTAATAACTGTCCAATGCTCTGTCCGAACCAGGTAAAAAAAATAAAATTTGCGTCAAAAATTTATACGTACTGATTAAATATTACGTATATCAACAAACAATATAACTTAGTAACATGTCTTTAAAAATAAGATTAAAAAATATTATTGATCTAAAATTTTATTTTAATTAGCGGCTTTATACTAATCAATGTACACATATACACACAAACACACACACACATATATATATATACATACATGCTTCATTAAAAACGACAGACAAGGTACTACGGTTAACCTTTTTATTTAATTTTTCTTGTGTTCGAACAAGACCTTTCTTTTCTGGATAAAGAGTGTGTAAAAACTGTCCAAATGTTTTATATTTTCGAGCGCTTTCGGCTATAACTTTAGCCATTATCAAGGATAATTCGATTTTTCAGCTTAATTGAGTGTGTGTATTATGTGTATGTCTTAGTGTGTAGTAAGGATGTTTTTAATTTCCGAATACGGTTAGCACATTGTGGCCTTGTTCGTAGTTAATATTGTTAAGAGTTGGCTTTTTCTTTTTTCTTATTAGAGCTGTCATTATATGTAATATACATACATACATATACAAGTATATATATATATATATATATATATATATATATATATATATATATATACAAATCATATATTATTATAATCACTAAAACTACTATAATTATTATTATTATCACCACTACAATTATTGCATTCTGTTTAATTTCTTCTTCCTATCAGCAGAGATTCTGTCTTGTAACTTTCAGCAAATTTGCTTAAATGGCTGCTAATAGGAGGAGACGCTTTTGGAATTCAAGTAAAGACACCGTTAGGAGAAACTGTTCAAAAAACTTAAACAATAACAGAAACAATGCACTTATACCAATTCCATAATATGCAGATGAATAACACATTAAATAGCAACGATAATGATAACAATAAGCCATCAGTCACTTTGGAATGGTAAATACTAACTTTATAACATGTCTTTAAAATATAATTTGCAGTAATGAACAAATTAATATATATATATATATATATATACATACATCAAATACTTTTTTAAGAAATATAAACCCTTTAATTATAGTTTTTTTAATAGTAAGAATTTAAATAGATTATGATTTAGTCTCATAGATTTAAATTAAAATCAGTTGGATATTTAAGAAGAGATATTTTTACGTCGAAGTATATATTCCTGAAAATGAAATAAAATAAACTCAAAATTACGATAAAAATTAAAATAATATCAAAAAAGAAATAAATAATTACATAAAATTCATTATATATACATATATAGATATATATATATATATATATATATAGTTAAAGTTTTGCCTTGAAAAAGTCGGAAGACGAAAGGCGTCGGCAAAATCTAAGATTTTTCCAATTGTCATTTTATACCATATATATATATATATATATATATATATATATATATATATATATATATATATATATATAAGAAATATGGTTTTAAGGTGTGCTATATTTATGGGATAAAGTGCTCAATATCAAAGCGGGACGCAATCCGACGATTGTTGTTGACTTCAATGTTCACTTTTACATATATATATATATATATATATATATATATATATATATATATATATATATATATATATATACATTAAATTGATGTAAAAAAAATACGCTGAAATATTTACATTAAATCTGTTACGTTTCTATGAAGCCTCGAAAAACACGTCATAACTTCTCGGACGCCAAAAGTTTTCTATCATTATTATTATTATTATTTCCTTTGATATCTGGCGTTTACACATTTCTTTCTAGGTCCCGCCCAGGGACCTAAGGTTAGAAATTCCATCACGACACTTTCCACTGCAAAAAAAAAATTAAAATTAAATAAAATAAAATAAAAATTACATAGATAAAGCCATTCGTAAATTGTGGGCTGTACTTTTCAGAAAAAATGTTTGTATCTCTTTGAGGCATGGACTTCCAGGAATCCCTTCAATCAGTCTACTGGAATCTTTTCCAATTAGTCCAAGGGCTCCAACTACAACAAGGATTGTTGATTTTCCCATGTGCCATATTTTTGAGATTTCTATTTCAAGGTCCTTGTATTTTGACAGTTTTTCGAATATCTTCAAAGATACATTGCAGTCTGCAGGGACTGCCATATCAGTAAGGAGGCACTTATTTTGTTTGTGGTCTTTAATAACAATGTCTGAGCGGTTGGCTTTGATTGTTCTGTCAGTGTGTATTGTGTAGTCCCATAGAATTGTAACAGGTCCTATCTCCGTAACCGGGTCAGGGTGGTGTTTTATTATTATTATTATTATTATTATTATTATTATTATTATTATTATTTAGTGCTATTTAGTTTTGATACTGTTACTATTTGGTCATTTCAATTTCAGAAAAAGGAATGCCAATGTTTTTGTAAACTCCAGCCCTCTCAATAAATTACGTTCCTTTTCAAATTGCTGTTGTTGAAGATTTTGTTGTAGGTACAAAATTTAATTCTAGCAAACAGAATGGACATAAAAAAAAGTCCAAAAAAGGAATAAAACTAGTACAGCAGTTCAATACGAAAGGAAAAATAAAAAACGAAAAAATTATTATATCTGCCCTGTTTGCTATAATACTGTTGTTAAAAGTAATATGACTAGGTGACTCCATCTGACGTCGAAATTGCCTATCGAAATTTAGATTGGATAATTAAAGGAAGCTACATTGCTAGCAAATTCCTCACCTTCATCAGATTTGTCAATATCAGCATTGTTTTTCCTGAAAACTTTCAAATTTGCCAAACAAATTGAATGAAGAAGGCAAACAGTCATTTTTTATAGGAATTTCAATGCAACTAACGTAATTTTCAACAAACAACGTCGCGGACAATGAATCAATAATTAGAATGGAAAACAGGGAACTAGAAAAAGTAGATCATTCCGTTTCCCTGGAGAAATGAATCTCGAAGGAAACCTCGAAAAAGAAAGAAATCAAAGAACATAGAATTTGATGAAATTGACTCTCAAACTCAGAATCTAGTAACATGCAGAGAAAAAAAAGCTTGGAAAGGTCGCAAAAGAGTACATCTGAGAGCGAAAACATTTGCCAGGCATATACCAGAAGGGCAAAGGGTAGAGTTGATTTTCAAGAATATTAGAAAACCAAAGGAAATAGCTACTCTGAAGGAGATCGTCAATGAACTGACAGCTGAATCAATAATTCTCATGAACAACAAGAAAACAGAAGATATGTTTAAAAATATATTTCATGCGCTATTCGTAGTTTCGCTTTCATTTATTTCACGGATTTTTAGTCGGTTCAGTTCTTCCTTCAGTTTTAAGTTCTTCCAGAGAATTTGTCCGGTTCAGTATTGGAAAGGACAGTTTTCGTTATTATATCATTTTCAATTATCTAACAAAGTTTCCTTACAATGGCGACATATACTCTCTAACAATAATTTTTCCCTCGCAGATTAGGAACAATTTCCAGATTTGGATTTTCATTTTCAAAATTATCTTTCGATTAAAGCTTATACAGTTGATTTGATTAATCCGAGTCGTTTGTACAAATCTCTCTGTTTCGCCCTTCCTGCCCTGTCATGTTTACTTATGCTTTCATTTTAGATAATAATTTATAGTTCTAAGCGTTTGTTCTTGATTCCTGTTAGCAAATTACATTTCTCTTGCTAATTCTTTTCAATGCAATCTTGCCAAACTATCTCCATTGCCTTTGAAGGATCTATAGCGCTTTTCTCCTCCCATTTTGGGCTTCTTTTTTCAATTTTGCTTGTTCAAGATTTTCCTCTTGTCAATTCTACTATTTCTTTTTTTTCCATAATACATAGCTCTTTTTTTTGTTTTCGCTGTGTGCCCACCAAACGTCCTTTAACGGACAGGTTAGCATATTCTTCAGTCCTGATCAATTCTTATCTAATTTGCTTTTTCACATTTATATTCTAAATTTTGACCAATAGGAGACTTTTGACAAGCTAGTGGGTTACAATTAAAAGGTAATGAGGAATGAAGTATCGTCCAGGGAAACATAATCTAGAATAAAAACTAGGGAAGAGAATGTTTAGCTGTGAATGACTGTTTTCAGCAAAATCTACTGGTGTTACTCCTCTTGATGTAGGCATATTTTTATGCCTTTCTTCCGATGACCGAGTCCAAACATGTAGGGAAATATTATCCTTTACAACAGAAGGAAAGATGAGTAAGATAACGTAGAAAGATAACGATTGACCCTTGATTTGAAAAGGCCAAATTTAAAGTGTTTAGGGAAGTAACTAGGCAGGTGTCTGCTACACAAAGTAGCAGTAGTTGTGAAGAAGCTGTCCAAATGGAATTTTCTACTTACACTGAGGGAATCAGAGTGATCCGTTTCCGTGGAAGTGACATAATCTGTTCTAACTGTAAATGTAGAAACTGATGGAACTGAAATTTTCCATAGAAGTAGAGATAGATTAACAATAGACTTGCATCTCTGGGAAGGAGGTTGTAGACAGTTGCTTCAACGGTGCGACTCCTCCGTTCATTTCTGGTTTCATCGGGACAGTTTCCTATAACGACTGGCACTTTCATCTTCTACAATATCCATTGCTTTATCCATAGGTGAAAATACTTATGTATCATTTCACTTTAATTTACACTTTACTAGAAAAACGAAACCAACTGATAAGCTTTCTTCTAGTTGTTTACAACTACTAGATTATTATTATTAGTCGTTTCTGGCATATTTGGCTGAAGAAAGTCCTGCAATACACCAGTTACGCTTAAATATTTTACCTTTTGTCAGTATTGACATCATCTGAATTAACTCAAATCTTGATCAGATTTTCAGTTCTCTTGGAATTTTCATCTCCTTCATAGCAATCCAATATTTCCTGGTACTACTGTTACATTCCTAAGGTCTTTAATTCTCTGGTGAGGTTCAGAGTATTATTAGTAGTACTAGTAGCGTTAGTAGTATGCCTTGATCTTATTATTGCTATTCTAGTTTAAAAGTTGAAAAATATTTCCCAAAGAAGATAATATTATTAGAATAATTTCCAAGCGAACAAAACCGCCATTGGCTGATCAGAATTTAAAATGGATTTTCTTTTTTCTTTCATATTAAAGCTTTTTATCAACAAACTCAGCACAAAATGACATTGTTCTTTTCAACGACATCTTTCTTTCTTCTCTTACACAATACTCAAATTAACCGCCTATTTTGCAAACATGGCATTTTTCTCTCATCGCCTGACTGCATTCAGAATATCAGAGGACTCACAGTTAGGGAAGCCGGTTCCTTTTGAAAATTTTTGCATGATAAATTTTATACGTATTTATATTAATCTTCTTTATATATATATATATATATATATATATATATATATATATATATATATATATATATAAGCACTGAGGCAATCATTTATAATAATCATTGATAATCAAAGGTTTATTGCTATGACAATCAATCATGCCCAAACACTTAATAAAGCAAATAAATTATAATCACATGGCAATAAATATTGCATGAACTTTTTATAATGTAAACCTTTTCTTCTGAATTAATTGAATAACATAATAATGAATTTAATAACAATGAATATAATTTTTTTCATCTTGCATTTTTTGCATTTTCTTTTTTTTGCTGTTTATTGAAGAGACAGTGACCCAAAGAAGGGTGCACCAACATTAGCATCTTTCTTTATACCTCACTCTGTCTCTCTCTTTCTCTCTCTCTCTCACACACACACACATACACTCTCTGTCTTTACACACACACATATAAATATATTTATATATATATATATATGTGTGTGTGTGTGTGTGTGTGTGTGTGTTTAAAGAGATGAGAAAAACATAGTTTTGTGGTATGGTCTATTTATGGGTAAAATTGGTCAATATCAGAGAAGTAGCGTCCGTATTACAAATGTAATAAAACTCGTTGTCTAGTTTGCAAACACTTAATAACCGATAGTGTATTTTCTGTACCCAACTCCAATATCAAAATACATCTACCCCGCCTCACCTGTGATAGCCATAATATAATTTACTACTTATTCTGCAAAATATGTCCTAATAGTGGATATATTGGTGAATCTGGAATTAATTTTAGATTTCGTTTCAACAATCATAAACTATCCATACGTCAAAACAATCCTTATTCCCCCATAGCTGAACACTTTAATCAAACAAGACACTCATTCGACAACTGTAAATGTTTATTGATAGATTCCGAATTTAGATCCACATACACACGCAGAAAAAAAGAGAAATAGTGGATTTTAAAATTAGACACATATAAACTAGGGTTAAACAAAGACTTGGGTATTTTAAATCTGTATAAATATTTCAATAGTTAAAAATGTCCTTAGATATAGTTAAAAAAAAAACTTTTTAAACAACATCTAAAATATTATCGTTAGATTTTCGTTAGAAATATTCAAACACAGTTGTATTCCACATCAAGTAACGTCCGCGTCTCGCGACGGACGCTACTTGTAAACAAACTTCCGAATACATTTATTCCATTAATTTCTGACGAAAGATCGAGGCGATCTGAAATATCAAATATAAATATATAAAAACATATAAATACTTTCACAAAAAACATTCAATTTTTTCTTTTAATTTGCAACTTTTCAGTTGTTTTATCCATATTATATATATATATATATATATATATATATATATATATATATATATATATATATATATATATATATATAAGCATAAGTATAAATCAGTAACGTATGGCGAAACACAGATTTAAATAAGACAAAATTATTCATTTTTAAAAATAATTTTTTTATTATATAACTCAAAGTTTTCACAATATCATTAGTATTAACCAACCGATATTGGTAAAATTTTGTTGCAATCATTTTCTTTTTCTGGCCAATATATCGGGTTTCAGCTTAGACCTTCTATTCTTATAAAAAAATTTTGATAACAAATTGTTTTGAAAATGTCATTGAAATGTTATTATCGAAACATACAGCGAAATAAAGATTTTCTCATCTATAAATCCAGCTAAAGGACTAAAATTGAAAGTCAAAGAATTATTTTAGATTGTAAGAATTTTTAGGAGATAATAATGATTTGCTGATATAAGTCCAACTAATTAAACCATATCTGGAGGGAGAGAAGTGGTGGATTCCTATTTTTCCCAACTGTACTTGCGCGTAAGTGAATAGAACGAACCCGACGGAAATCGGCTCTCTGCTTAACAATTCCAAGCCGTTATCCTTTACACTAATCGCATACCCAAGATTGCAGCACCTGGTATTCCAAAGCGGTCACCCATCTAGGCACGAACCAGGCTGAAATTCGCTGATCTTACGAGAAGTGATTTCTCAGCCTGATGTGGCCGTAAAACTGTTTTGCAAACAAACATTTTCTTGTCGAATAATGTATAACAATATATATTTAGCGTAAAATTCCTTCCTTATGACTTTTGCCATCCATAAAATTCCTCACCCATGAAATTACAATTCTCTGCATTTATTTTGCCATCATTCATTTCCATCCCTAACTCAACTCAAAACATAATCTCTCACCTTTTGACATTTCAGTCATGTTTTCGTTGAATATTTTCAAGCTCAGCTATTTAACCCGCCATCTAGCCCTTATGCATTACTAAAAATGACAGTTCAGAATTCAGTTTTCATGTAATTATTCGCCAAACTTACACGTTTCTATCTTTGTGACATTTATTTAAAGGTCATATTTTTGTTACGGACCACGTTTTGACGTTGCTTAACTTCGGTAATCGTACGAGAACCAATGTTTCAACGTGACATGTCCGAAAGCCGTATATCGCTTGTACGGCCATTTTTATATCAAGATGGCCTCCTGATGTCGGCGCCATATTTCTGATTATCAACGTTTGAGTTTACTGTTTGCACGAAGTCAACATAAAAAGTTGTGTTCTGGATGTGGTGATTTAGGTTGAATCTTTCTACATGTAAATCTGTTTCATCTTTCTGTTTGCTCTTATGTTGAGGGATTTCACAACGGCATACCTTTGCTATTTTATTCAATACACATGTCTTGGACCGCATTTTGTCATCTATATTCGTTTGCCCTTTGCTCTTACTTTCTCTCAATCTCTCTCGTTCAATCTCAAGCTTACTTGCTTCCACACTTGCTTAATCTATCTCTCTGCCCGTCTTTCACTAAGTATGTAGACATGTGTACTTAGAAATAGACTAAGAGAGAGTGAGAGAGAGAAATATATATAGAGATATATGTGAACAATGTAAGCTCGCTAAATATATAGATAGCTAGATATATAGACAGAAAATATGTACCATAACAAAAGTAAGAATACTTGAACCAATATAATAGAATCATTCCCAATTTAATCAAACTTGAATATGTCATCAGAAAATATTTTAATTAATGTAAAATAATTGCAAGAAGCATCAAAAACATTTTCTTTTAGCATTCTATTTTTCTAAATCGTGTTTTCATTAAAATTCTTCCTCAAGTGTCATTAAGCAGTGCAGTTCTTCATGAAACACAACAAAAGCATTTTCTTCCTTTCTTTATCGATATATGTTTGCGCCATGAAAAGGCCTTCCCCGTTTGAATTACAAGTCCTTGAGGCGTTGAAAGAAAGGAACATTTTAGACGATGCATTTTTACTTTCAATGACGTGATGTGGCATGTGAGGTTTCGAGAAAAGTTACAGCTTTGTTTTGAAAGCAACAAATGAACGCCTTGCTAACGATTGAATGGAAATTTCAATGAGCGTCAGATTTGATTTTCTTTTATTAAATTTCAAAATAGAGATTTTTTTTTTTAAATCATTTGTTTAAAGTTCATTTTTTTCATTCCCCAAATGTCGTTATCTAATATTTTTCGAAAAAGTTTATCAATTATTCTTTACAAACCTGAAATATAATTTCAATAATAATAATAATTAACATTATAAAGGGCCCGATAGATGAAACACAGGAAAACCTTTTCTATATGGCATAACCTGGGTGATTATGACTCTCCACATGTTTCTGTTCTTTGCAGCAAGTTTGTCTTTTTTCTATTTATTCCCCTAACTCCTAGTTTTCCAACTAATTACACAACCTCGTTAGTTATTCGCTGCTTTTCTTTGTCCCTCTTGTCTTCAATATGTCCTGTGAGTGTCAAGTGCTCCAAGCCTTCTTTCCTTATTATGCACCCTTTTACTTTCTTATTCTAAATATAATAGTCATTTTTTTTCAATTTTCCTTAAAACTTCCATGTTACTGACATGTTCAGTCTATGGTATTTTCACCACTCTTCTTTCTCTGTGATGAGATTGTTTAGTATTTCCCTGAGGAGGACCGATATTACATAACATTCCAGTGTAGCCTTTTCTTTGTTTCTAACAAAAGTTCCCTGTTGTTTAATATTTTGCTCAGAAAATATCTACTCTATGAAAATAATGATGCGACAATAAAGCAGATGATAAAGGAAATTATTTTGGAACGAAAATAATAATAGATATGAGGGAGTAACCCACTGGGAAGTGTGCATCTGATTGCATTTTTACCACTCAGAACAATGGACTTTCTTCGAGAATGAACCATTTAAAATCCACTGGGACTTTGAGGTTCAAACAGATCATTCAATCCAGGACGACCGGATTTCGTAATCGTAAACAAAATGCAGGAAACATGTGTGGAGTAAAACTTAAAACGAAGGAAACTGTCAAAAAAGAAAGAAAGAAAGAAATCTCGACCTTGTGAAAGAAATGGTGGCAATCAGGCTAATCATGAGAGCACTGTGAATCATTCTGAAGAATCTCAAGAAAAAGTTATAGGAAATAGAAATAAAAAGAAGATTTAAGACCATCCAAACCACAATGTTGATGAAAACAGATAAACTGATGTGGATCTTGGAATATTGAGGAAACTTAATGTCACTTAGTTTTAAGCAGATAATTTACCAATGTTAAAATATTCCTGGATTTTGGGAAGAGTACTGTCCGAAAAAAATGAACCATTTAAAATCCACTGGGGCTGCGAGATTCAAACGGATCATCCAATCTAAGCCGGAAGACCGGATGTAGTAGTCGTAAACAAAAAGGAGAAAATATATCAAATCGTGAATTTCTCTTTAGCAAAGGTCCACAGAAAATATGTTTTTATTCAGTTAATAAAGATATTGACTGATACAAGCTCTACTAATTAACCCATAACTGGAGGAGAATAAGTGGATTCATAGCTTTCATGTTATCCACGACACTACCCTCATATCCAAACTTACAGCACCTGACATTCACAAGCGGCCACCTATCTAGATACATACCAGGCTTGATAAGATTCAAATGGACCGGATATTGTTATTTATCAAAAGAAGTTGACGGCATATACATATATAAGCGCATTGAAAGGAAGAATTTGATTTTGAAATCCTTCCAGAGAACCAAATGATTTATTCCAACAAGCCAAGGACTGGATCCAGGAAAAATATCTGTCTGTCATAAGCGTAAAGAGCGTAATACGTTATGAGGATATGGTCAGAAAAAAGGCAAAGTTTTGGCGAGAAAGTAAAAGTTATTACATTTTAATTTACCATAATCCTCCAATTTTTGTATTATATTTTATTCAGGTCTTTATAGAATTAATTCATTGAATTTCGGTTCCACGAAAGAATGAAAATGCCATTGAGAATAAATTTTGTTTGAGAAAGATAAATAATAATAATAATTATTATTATTCAAATGTTTCAACACGTTAAAATAAGAAGATGAAGTAGAAATATAAA
>OZ038485.1:2702500-2725000 GCA_964036315.1 Acanthosepion esculentum | reverse complement strand
CAGAGAAAAGTGTGTTGAACTGCTACTGCGGATAGAGGGGAGGAAGCTGGGAATATCATGGACATAACATGTGATCAACAAAGGCCTTCTAAAGAAAGTGGAAATCTAAAGAACACTTATGCTTAATATCAGAAAGAGGCATTTGAAATTTCTGGGACCTATATTGAGGAAGATAGGCTTAGAGAATTTGTCATTCGCAGGGCATATGGAAGATAAGAGAGACAGAGAGGAAAACAACAGTAATATACCACTAAGGAGTTTGTGTAAATGGATGGTAGAACAGGGGGTAGGAGAAATGAATAGTAAAAAGATAAACAATGCTAAGAACTATAACGGCTACGAACTTGTGGAGAGCCATGATCATTTGCATCGTAAAGGGAAACGCTATAGAAATCAATTATTTTAATTGATCTTTAAAAAATGTTTTACTCGATTTAATTTTGCCTTTCTGTTTCAACGAAATTCATGGCGTTTAAGTTGGCAAATGTTACTCAGAAACGAGACAATTCCCATGATATTGATATCACAGTGATTGGATAGAAATTTGAAAAGAAAAAAGAAAAATGTATAATCACGTTTAAGAAAGTATACACAATAACAAATTTAAATATCGAAAAATGTCCTTAGTCCGCTTCAAATATACTCTTGTTATATTTACACCTTTAAACCAGCATCCCTTCCACTTTTGTAATTTTTTTTTTTGAATTGTAATCATTTGTTATGATAAGAAATCGCCTCTCTAACAAGAGCGATTTTGAAAAAGCCAGAAGTCGCAGTGAGATAAATCTGGAACGTTAGCAGCTGGCAACCCGGGATGATGTCATGTTTTACCAAAACATACCACAAAGCCATACTTTAATGAAACATATACATACATTATTTTAAAGGATTTAATGAGAGTTTGTATATATTTGGAATAAGATTTTTATTATTTATATTGGATCTAATATTTCTATATAAATGGAGTCTTGCTGCCATATCTAGGCTGGAGCTGCCCAATGCTATCTTTGACAGCTTCGACAGAGTTCCAAAGCGTTTACGCGGCCTTTAGGCGATTAATTAGTTTCCACCCTACCACCCCTTTCTTCACAGACGCAACGTCGCAAGAGTAAAGATCATCTATGACTATTTCCATGGGTAATGTTCTGAAGAGTTATATTCCTGATTTCCACTGGTTCAGGCCTTTACAGTGAAAACAAGAAACATTCCGTAGAGACAGAGATGAACTAACGCCATTTCTTTTGCCATCAATATAAAAAAAAAGTAAGTTTTATTCAAACGGCTTCTTCCCAAGAAAAATGGCGTTCGGGTAAATTTCTTGCAAAATGTGGATTTTAAAACATTTTCTACCAAGTAGATATTTAAATTTAAACTAAGAGATCATTCTAGCGGAGATTGAAAAATATGGTATGACTCAGCAAATTCCATATTTTAAATGCATGGACTATTTTTTAAAGACAAAGGCTCCATTGATAGCTTCTACAGGAAATAACTGAAAATCTTGCCAATGGGCCAAGGTTTTATTTTTAATGAATAAATGAATGCTGACTCTTATTTTGTTACACGTCAAACTGAATAAATCTTTGCGAAATTCTTCCAGTCAGATTTTTCCAAAATAGTTTTATCGACTCAAGCAGATGTGAGCAGAAAAATAAGCTAAAGGTAATCTATTAGTCAATATGTGTGCGTGTGCGCGTGCGCGCGTCTGTAGAGGTATTAATGTGAGGATTTAGTTATATGGAAACCATTCCGATACCGCTATTTAGCGATATCTATCTCTCTATCTATCTATCTATCTATCTATCTATCTATCTATCTATCTAGATAGATAGATAGATAGATAGATAGATAGATAGATAGATAGATAGATAATAAACAGAACCCTGTAATCTGTTCTTTTATTGACTTCCATGCCTAAAACCACATATCTATGAAGGAAATCATTTCTCGTGTAAATAAATCAATCATGTCTACCTCTTGACCCCGTTTCAACATTCGGTCACCTTCTGTCTATTTTCCCAAGAAAAATATTTTTTAAGTAACTTTTAAATTAGTGTGCCGTCACTTCAGGGTTAAATATCTGATACTTAAAATAGTGAACTTGTAGGGAATCATAAATTCGATAAAAATATTTGGAAACAGTATTAAGTTCGGAAAGTTTTGTCTAAAATATGAGTCTCTTTCTAGATCAGAGTCGTTTATTTGGCTTATTTTTGATGAGTTTTTTTTCTTGCTTTTCTTTTTCATTCACCAGGAAATGAATTAAAAGAACGAATTAGAAAGTTTTGTTTTAAATATGATTCTTTTTTCAATCAGCAGAGATGAATTGATTTTAATTTCCTTCTTTTTTTTCTTTTTCGTTCCTTAGGAAAAGAAGTGAAGACACGAATTAGAAAAAATACAAGAAAGTCAGTGTGAAAATATATTAATAGAGTTAATATCGTTATCAGTAATTAGTTCTCAATTAATAAAGTTAATATCGTTATCAGTAATTAGTTCTCAATTAATAGAGTTAATATTGTTATCAGTAATTAGTTATCAATTAATATAGTTAATATCGTTATCAGTAATTAGTTCTCAATTAATAAAGTTAATATCGTTATCAGTAATTAGTTCTCAATTAATAGAGTTAATATCGTTATCAGTAATTAGTTATCAATTAATAGAGTTAATATCGTTATCAGTAATTAGTTCTCAATTAATAGTGTTAATATTGTTATCAGTAATTAGTTATCAATTAATAAAGTTAATATCGTTATCAGTAATTAGTTATCAATTAATAGAGTTAATATCGTTATCAGTAATTAGTTATCAATTAATAGAGTTAATATCGTTATCAGTAATTAGTTCTCAATTAATAGTGTTAATATTGTTATCAGTAATTAGTTATCAATTAATAAAGTTAATATCGTTATCAGTAATCAGTTATCAATTAATAGAGTTAATATCGTTATCAGTAATTAGTTCTCAATTAATAGAGTTAATATCGTTATCAGTAATTAGTTCTCAATTAATAAAGTTAATATCGTTATCAGTAATTAGTTATCAATTAATAAAGTTAATATCGTTATCAGTAATTAGTTCTCAATTAATAGAGTTAATATCGTTATCAGTAATTAGTTATCAATTAATAGAGTTAATATCGTTATCAGTAATTAGTTCTCAATTAATAGAGTTAATATCGTTACCAGTAATTAGTTATCAATTAATAAAGTTAATATCGTTATCAGTAATTAGTTCTCAATTAATAGTGTTAATATTGTTATCAGTAATTAGTTATCAATTAATAAAGTTAACATCGTTATCAGTAATTAGTTCTCAATTAATAGAGTTAATATCGTTATCAGTAATTAGTTATCAATTAATAGAGTTAATATCGTTATCAGTAATTAATTCTCAATTAATAGAGTTAATATCGTTACCAGTAATTAGTTCTCAATTAATAAAGTTAATATCGTTATCAGTAATTAGTTCTCAATTAATAGAGTTAATATCGTTATCAGTAATTAGTTATCAATTAATAAAGTTAATATCGTTATCAGTAATTAGTTATCAATTAATAGAGTTAATATCGTTATCAGTAATTAGTTATCAATTAATAGAGTTAATATCGTTATCAGTAATTAGTTCTCAATTAATAAAGTTAATATCGTTATCAGTAATTAGTTCTCAATTAATAAAGTTAATATCGTTATCAGTAATAAGTTATCAATTAATAGAGTTAATATTGTTATCAGTAATTAGTTCTCAATTAATAGAGTTAATATCGTTATCAGTAATTAGTTCTCAATTAATAAAGTTAATATCGTTATCAGTAATTAGTTCTCAATTAATAAATTTAATATTGTTATCAGTAATTAGTTATCAATTAATAGAGTTAATATCGTTATCAGTAATTAGTTATCAATTAATAGAGTTAATATCGTTATCAGTAATTAGAATAATAACGAAGGACTAAGGAAGTCAAAAGCAAAAAGTATTCAAACCGAAAAGAAAGGAAAGAATTTGTCCTTTTGTGACTGATATATAATGACAAGGTCCTTCAATGTTCCTGATTATTGAAAAGGTTATTGAGATTTTGAAATGGCGAGAATGACTACCTATTTGTTCTTACTTACTTTCTAATATGGAATTGGTTATATTCTTAAAACAAAACTCTAATGAAATACAAAGCCATATAGGTCGGATCTTAAGAAAAAGAAAAATCCGATTTCATATTAAATAAATCCTTAGTTGCTTACATTGGACATTAAGATGTCTTTTAAGAGAAGCAACAAGATATGATTTATGAATACATACATAGCAAATTACTTAGATAGATAGATAGATAGATAGATAGATAGATAGATAGATAGATAGATAGATAGATAGACAGACAGAATTATGATAGAAGCAATGGATGAAGGTACACATGGAAAGATAGAAGTAAAAATTATTGATATACGGTGATCGATAAATAGATAGATACATGTATAGATGGCCACTCGTATTCGAGGATACCCGTCTACTAGCATGACCCACAGTGCCCACCTGTGGTTTATACTGCAACTATGCTGAACAGACGTTAGTTACAGTTTCTGAGAAAGAGCGTAATATCTAGCGTGATCCTCAATTTGAACAAGGTCAGCACGCTCAAGCCCTCGGCCACTATATCGACGGTCCCAATGTGTTCCGTCTACCCAATTTCACTCACAGGGCTTGGTATGGTTTTCAGGCACTTTCCAAATGACACACTGAGATCGACCCCTCCAGTCGAATAACATTAGTAAGCCTCCTTCCTGACAAGTCGACCACATTGAGATTGGAACCCGGGTTCATGTATATATACGAGGGTCATTCAATAAATAAGGTGAATTTTTCGGTATAAGGACTTCTAATACAGATAGGAGCTTACTCTTTTTTTTTCTTCTTTTTCACATGGATTTAATTTCTTTTGCAGATTAAAAAAAAACTTTGAGACTTTTGGCGATTAACAAAGATGGCCGACCATGAAGCATGCTCCAGGATTGAACAGCGGTCAGTTATCAAATCTTTGGTTGCTGAAGGGTTCAAACCAGTTGAAATTCATAGGAGAATGTCAACTGTGTATGGTGCCACATGTTTCAGCCAAAAAAATGTCTACAAGTGGGCTAAATTGTTTAAAGAAGGACAGAGCAGTGTTGAGGATGAAGACAGGCCTGGGAGGCCTACAGAAGTGAGGTCTCCTGAGGTAATCGAATCAGTCAATGACCTCATTCAGTCTGACAGAAGGGTGACAGTGAATGACATTGCACGGACTTTGAGCTTATCTGTTGGGACAAACGCAGGGGTCATCAGCCAGAAGGAGTCATCTTGCATCATGACAACGCAAGACCATCAACGGTGAAGACCATCAACGAGCTCATCCCCCTTACAGCCCAGACCTAACCCCTTCAGACTTTCACCTGATTGGTCCCTTGAAAGCGTTCACGAGAGGCACGAAGTTTAAAAGTGACGATGAAGTCAAAAGTGTCGTGAGCGACTGGCTGAGATATCAGTCCAAAGATTTTTACGCTGAGGGCATACGGAAGCTTGTGCACAGATGGGAAAAGTGTGTGACAGTGCTGGGAGACTACGTTGAAAAATTTTAAAAAAGTAAGCTTCTATTTGTATTAGAAGTCCTTATACCAAAACAATCACCTTATTTATTGAATGACCCTCGTATATATATATATATATATATATATATATATATATATATATATATATATATATATATATATATATATATATATAATTATGATAAAAGCAATGGATGAAGGTACATATGGAAAGATAGTGGTCAAAATAAATGATAAACGGAAATCGATAGTCAAATGGATCGATAACGAGAAGGTTAGTTTCTCCTTCCGCAATTCTTCCTGAATTTCTTTTTCTATGTACCCTATCCCTTCGGGATGTTGGCGATGATAGCTCTCCACAATTTCCTGTCCTTTGTAGCTCTTGTTATCTTTCCTAAATTTTGTTCCACCATCTATTTCCTCAAACTCGCTAAGTAGGTTATGCATTGTTTTCCTATGTCCTTCTTACCTTGAATATGTCCTGTGAGTATCAAATTTTCCAAGCTCTCTTTCCTCATTATGTGCCCTAGAGATTTCAGCTCTCTTCCTGATGTTACGTATGAGTGTTCTTTTTGTTTCCATTTTTACTCAATGTTCGCTCCATGGTATTCTCAGCATCCTTCTGTAGAACCTCATTTCTGTTGCCTCAAGTCTCTTCTTCATTTCTGAGGAGATTGTCCAGCATTCACTGACATATAGGAGGAATGATATTGAATAACGGTGCAGTACTATTTTCTTTGCTTCTGGTGAGTTTTCTCTATGTTTCGCAATACTTTTCTTGGCTTCTGGAAGACATTATTCGCTATCAAAATGCGCCTTCGAATTTCAGTGTTACACTTTCCTTCATCTGTTAAAAAAACTTCTTAGATATTTAAATTTTTGTACTTGTTTGATTTTGGTATCTCCAATTTGTAATTTGCATGATGGGCTGTACTTTTTGCTGACACCCATGCATTCTGTCTTCTTACAACTGGTGTTTAGTCCTTTGTTCTTGCTATCTTTTAATATCTTCTGTAGGATCGGTGAGAAAGGAAAAGCAACTGAAATTAATATATGAAGAAATACTAGTCGAAAAATCATTTTTGACAATATTTCTTTTGATTAAAAATGCACGATAATATTATTCAGCTGGAGTTATTTTTATATATTTTCTTAATCTGTTGAATCGGATGATTTGAAAAAAGTTCCCAAATGAAATACTTATTCCAGTTGATTAAAATTTACAATTGTCATTTGAACCCAGGTTTCTTTTCTGGTATACGTAAGGCGGTAGAGGAAACAAAATTTACTTACCCACCCCCGCCTTAACGTAGTTTCGCCCACTTCCCTCTTCTATAAATGCATTCATCGTAATTGTTCCGATGAATTTTCATCTGTGGCACCCTAGCCTCTTTATGGATTTAAGCACTACTAAACTGGCAACAAGTTTTCATCATTTTACAGTTGAAAAGTCAAGATGGAGTCGTATGATAACAGTTTCTTATCTTGCATATCTCTCTTATGTAACTCTCTTTCGGGTTCTTGCTTCCCAATCAACTTTGATTTTCAAACACGTTCTCTCACCCTAATAGTGTTTTTTTTACCTCATATTCTCTCACACTCGTCTGAGTGGTCTTAATACCTTGCTTGGGGTGAAATGATTAAAAAAATTGAAAAATCAAGAAATAATGGATACAAAACTACAGACTGGTTATTTACACACACACACACACATACATACATACATACATATATATATATATATATATATATATATATATATATATATATGTACTTTTGCTTTACTTGGTTCAAGGTTTTTTTTCTTTGGACTCTGAGCTGGAATTCTGGACGATTGTTTTCGCATCTATTTCATGTTCTTAGTTTTTCTTATTTTATCCCTTATTTTTCCTTGTGCAATTACAAGCCAAAATACCTAAATCTCTCTCTCTCTCTCTCTCTCTATATATATATATATATATATATATATATATATATATAAATATATATATATATATATAAAGAGACACAGAAAGATATATATATATATATATATATATATGCATACATACACAGAATTAGAACTGAGTGTATGATAATCTATAAGTATATATGCATGATGAGATATCCTTTTCGCAGGTTGTACATATCGTGTCATATTAGCCATTTCGAATGCAGGCGCCATTTTGAATAGCCAACATCTACGGAAATACGATGTCATGTCAAATGTGTCCACCTTTTGTCAACATTTTCTCTTTAATGCATTCAGAAACGACCCTCAAATATATCAGTGAAGATATAAAAAATAGTGAAGCCTGATATTCGTAATGGTGGAAATAAAGTGGCTATGTAGAAAGTTATAAAGAATTTGTACGCACCAATAAAAACCTTGAATTTTGCAATAAGAATGTACATTGTGAAGAGACACTTGTTGGTGAAACTGCAAAATGATATCAATGGGGCAGCATCTTCCCAAGAGCTGCAATTTTGTAGAACAGACTCCCTAGAGGATGCTTCCCGATTACAACAATAATAACCTCTTCAAATTCCGGTTCAAATGATATAAATCCTACATAACCTTATAATCTACAATTTTGACGTCCATAAAACAACCCGATTCAGTAGAACTCTACCTTGAGTTCCTTTTGGGTCTTTTATTAGGTGAACAACAGCGTAAATAAAAACATCATAAAGCAGGAAAATAATCATCATAGCACACGTGGATATGAACGAGTGATTACACAATCGAGAAACGTGTCGGAGGAGAAAAACAAGCTTTTATTAAGATCAAAAAGACAGACCGTTATCTTCAATAGAAAATGGCGCGGAATTTACTAACACGTGATCACCTAAGTGATGGGAAAGGTTTCTTCACCGGCACATCTTTCATGTGGAACTCTCTTCCGGTCACATGCTTTCCAATCAAATTTGATCTTCCATAATTTAAGTGCAATGACAATTTTTATCTTTTCTCTTCTTAATTTCTCTTCATTAATGTTCTCTCGCCTTAATAAAGTTTTTGCTTTTCTTTCACACTTAGTGAACCCTGGCTTCTGAGTGGCTTTATTGTCTTGCTTGGGGTGAAATGATTCTAAAAATCTTGCAATATAAATATATAGAGATTATGAATTACACGATTTCAGTAGGTTATACATTTAAATATGGTTTAATATCAATTATTTCATGTATTCATAATAATTTTAAAAGATTTCTCTTCGAAAATCTGTTAAATTTGGTTTAATTCTTTTTTCCCAGTGATATTTTGTTGGACCGTTTTGCTGAGTGAATCGTAAAAATCTTTCATTTTTACCTACTATATGTGCATTATAATTTAAATGAAAAACGTACGTAATTGTGAATATGTTGTTGTGGGCCAATTACCTAATTGGGCCATTTAGTTTTTTCCCTCGTGAGTAAAACTGAATTTTGTAGATCAGCACATATATGCCTACTAATTTAGCAAAGAACATCAAAAAACGACGCCGACATTTAAGTAATTTCCCAATTACATTAGTTATATTTTATAATTTCGTGAGTAATTTGCGATTTGTAAACAAACAAATACATCTTGAGTTTGCCCAGTAAAAAAGGCGGTAAATTCAGAAAGAAATGTATTTAGCTATCATGATTCATTCACAAAAAGAACCAATCAGCGTGAAGTAATTACGCGAGTCGAATGAATATTCAAGGCTATGAATATTCGAGGCCAGAAACATTCAAGGTTATCCAAAGTCACTTATTTGTGAAAGATAAAACAGCGATAATAAATTTGCCTCTTTTTTACTGGGCAATTGAATATAAGAACAAAATTCTTAAATCATGAATTTTAAAAAAAAGAATAGAAGACTAGGTATATATATATATCTATCTTGTACAACATCCCGCTTTTTCTTTCTTTCTCCCTCCTTCTCACTCTAAGATATATAAATATATATATATATATATATATATATATATACCAAAATCCGAATTACAACTTGAGTTTCGTTGTTCTACCAACTCATCAAGCACGAATTATTACTTATGATCTCTCTCGCTCTCTCTCTCTCTCTCTCTCTCTCTATATATATATATATATATATATATATATATATATATATATATATAATGGGTCTCATAGTGAGGAACGATAAATTACACACAGATTCACATCTCAAATTTAAAATAAGCTAAATATATTATTGGGGTGTAAATACAAAAAATAGGCTGTAGTTAGGGGAGCTTTGTAAAAAAGATTTTTTTTTAAATAGTGAGATTGACGTTTAAACAAAGAACGCCGGGTAACTCAGTAATTAAAAAAAACATAAGTAATAAGTTGTGCCTGATGAGTTGGTAAAACAACAAAACTTAAGTTGCACTTCGAACGTAGTTATTTGTATATTTATTAATATATATATATATATCTTAGATATCTCCAGCAACATTGAACACTGTTTTGTTTATACCTTGAAGTAAATTGAGTAAATATTTATTTGCTTACCTGTGTATACACGCTAACGCGTATATATGCGGTTGCTAATATCTAGTTATTTGATTTACTCAATATATATATATATATATATATATATATATATATATATATATATATATATATATATATAGTGTTTAAGACATTTTTATGTTTAAAATTCTTTTTATAGATACAAATTTTTAAATAAATTCTCTGTTTATAATAAACAATATTAAACAACATTTACCGGCCTGAATGTCCGAGAAATTTTCACAGAAAATATTTTTACTTAAATATTTGTATCTATAAAAAGAATGTATAAACATTTAAATGTCTTCAGATAACTGTCGGACTTTGTCTATTTCATAATATGTGACGTCATTTGCTTACATTTGATACGCCATGAGCAGTTATGAATGTACGTGAGAGATTCATAGAAGATTAAAGTTTAAAGACAGTAAATTCGACCATGCTAACCGAACGCTCCTCTGTGGCCGAATCGGTTAAAGGCACGTCTGGCTATATGACGGTTCCGTATATGATACAGGTTCGAATCCTGTCGGAGGACGAAAATTTTCTGTGAAAATATCTCGGACATTCAGACCGGTAAATGTTGTTTAATACTGTTTATTATAAACAGAGCATTTACTTAAATATTTGTATCTATAAAAAGAATGTATAAACATATATATGAGTGTGTTGGTATAGATGTATGTGTAAGTGAAGAACGATGCCAAAATATATACATATACTCACTTTCACCGAAACTAAAATGTATACATAGACCAAAACAGTACCTTTGAATAGAGCAGGTATTCAGCTGCAGAACACAGGGTCTCCTCCACATTCACTTATGTTGACTACTTTTGGACAAAATATTCCTTTAAGAATTATAGCATATCTGCATCACTCTTCTTAAGACTTTCTGTCTATCTGTTTGTCTGTGGACGTGCGGGTGTAATTGAACTGAGAAATTGGACGGCCAAGTTCGAATTCCAGTCGGGTTCGTTACATTCCCTTAGGCGTAATTATCCTTGGAAAAGATATGGATTCATCTCTTCCCACAACAATTGTATGTGGAAAAATCATTGCTGTTCTCACAAAATTCCTAATGCAATACTCACACTAAAAAAATGAATTATTCTTACAATCGAAAATATTTTTCGGCGTTAAATAACCCACAAATGATTGATAAACTGTAAAAAACAAAACTCTTTATCTTCTAGGCGTAGCTCAGAAGATGGAAGAACAATGTGGATGTATGTTGTAATATGGATTTTTGAAGCTATCTTGTTGAGGCACATTCTTTCGGAGCAATATCCCTTGTGAAATAGCTTTCACTCAAACAAACAGACATATATCGATTAGCATATTGCTATAATCCTTTCTCACAACAAACAGACAATTCCTTCTCTCTCGACGAAGCAATAAATAGCAATAAACCTGGTGTTAATTTCTGGCTTAGGAACCAATCTTTTTTTTTCTCACAGCCTCTCTTTTTTCCACTTCCTTTTCTTCCAGTAAAATTACCTACAATAATCATCTCTTCAGTCAAGATTACAATGCCTGACACAAACGCAAAGGCATAGAAAGATTTAAAGAAATAAAAAAAAAACGAGAATTCTTCAAATATTGCAAATCCAATCCAAACGAAAAATCTTTCGTTTCGCTATGTCTATTCCTTTCTGTATATTTTCACTTCAAAATATATATCATTATTCCCCAGCACACCCATTGCTCCCACCACAGCCCGGGGCTCCATTTGTTTTAAGCCTTTCTCGACCATGAGTTTACCATTAACCAAATACGTGTTCTGGAAAAGTTGGTGCTTATTGGCAAAACAGTTTAGACGTCATGAGTATGGTGAAACATTCAATATGGCAGATGTCACGAACATAAAAATGAAATGTCAGCTAGTCTTTTAAGATTCTATCGAAGACATGACAACAATGACTGGTGCTAAAAATCGATACGCAATTGGGCAATAACAGGTCGATCCCTGCAAAATGGCGAACGAATGTGAGTATGGAAGAAAAAAAATTATTTAAGTAACCGAACAACTGAAATCGTTTCTTCGTTTGGGAATCTATCTATCTATCTATCTATCTACCTATCTGTTTGTCTATCTATCTCAGACTGTCCTCATCTATCTATCTATCTATCTTGTCGCTCCAAAATGCACCACAAATGTTTGATAATATTGATATCTGGAGATTGGGGAGGCCACTCCATATGTTCTAGCTCACTTTCATGCTCTTCATACCAATTCTTAACCACTCAAGCGGTATGTATTGGAGCATTATCGTCTTGGAAGATGCAGTCACCATAAGGGGATAAAGTCTGGGCCATTGGATGAACATGATCACGCAAAATGTTCAGGTAATCTTTGCTGTTGATTTTACCACGCAGTGCAAATATTGGACCGAGACATTTCCATCATATAGCGTCCCAAACTATCACTGATCCACCACCATGCTTCACTGTTGGAAGAAGGCAGCCAGGGTTGTAAGCTTCTTTGGGGTGCCTCCACACATAAACTCGCCCTGAGATTGGGAAAAGAGAAAAACTGGACTCGTCTGAGAATATGACTTGCTTCCATTGGGCTGCAGACCAGGCATTGTGATCTCTGCACCACTTCAACCACTTCTAAATGTTGCGAGTGGAGAGAAGAGGTTTCCTTACGGCGGCTCTTCCATGATATCCAGTTTTAGTAGAAACTGGACTATTCAGATGATTATTCAACTCAGCAGTCACTTTGACCGCAGTAGTCCGATGATTTTTCGCCACATTGCGTTTCAATGCACGTCGGTTCCAGGTCAGTAAGTTTGCAAATCCGGCCTGAATTGCTATGCTTGCTAGAGGTTTTACCCTGTTTCTTGAATTGCATCATAGTTCTTGATATGGTATCTCTTGAAAAACCAGTTTAGCAACCTTAATAATCGAGGCTCCTGCCTTGCGAGCTCCAACAATTTGCCGATTCGAACTCAGAGAGGTCACGCATTTAGCTTAAATTTTTACTAAATTCTAAAAATAAATAAGACAAAGACAGTAAATTAGATAAATAAACGTATTTACAATAGATATAACCTGCAATCACGAAGTTTTAGTTAAAGTTCTTAATATAATAGGTCTTTGAAATATAGGAGTGTAATTTGCACCTGTTCCAATTATTTTGTCCAACCCCTATATATATATATATATATATATATATATATATATATATATATATATATATATATATATATATAGTATATTTGGGTAGGAAGCGTTCTTTCAAACATCTTTCATTAAATACGGCCGACAAGAAGATTTAATTATTTCTGAAAAACTTAAAAATTTAATGAAATTAATGATATATATATATATATATATATGAAAAAATATAGTTTTAACTTGTGCTATATTCATAGAATAAAGTATCAGAGATAGAGCGTATGTAAATATAAAAGTGAACATTGAAGTCAACACTCAGAGGCGACAGGCTGTTTCAAGCTTGACGCAATCGTCAGGACGCGAGTGTTGGTTTTTTCTCGAGTATTTATATATACGAGTCAGGCGTGCACTGTGGGTAGTCCATTCTGGCGGTTATTTTGGCGGGAGTAGCTTGTTTATTTACTTATTTATTTATTTGGGTTAATTCTTTTTACTTGTTTTTATTTATTTTCATTTTTTATTTTATATATATTTATTTATTTTTTTAGGTTTTCGATGTTTTATTAACGGAGTAAAATCTTTCGGGGGGTGGATTATTTAATAGTTTGTTTTCTTCTCGGAAGAAAATTAAAGCTATTTTTTGTCCAATTTTTGGATTGATTGCTGTAGTCTATTTTGTTATTTTGGCGTGTAGGTAATGCTAATCCTCCAGCTGATATAATTGCTGAACATCAGTATCAGTTTCGAGGTCTAGACAGAGCAATACAAAATCCTGTTTTCAAATAATTAACATTAATACATCACTCCATATCCCAGTCATAGTTTCACCACATGACTTTTCAATTTAAATGTCAAAAGTTAAACGCCCGAATGGAAAGCAAAAATCTAGACAGTATTTCCTGAAGTGAACGAAGAAAGCCTTAGGCATATAATTTGAAACGGAAGATTTAATCAATTTTTGTAGAACAAAAAAAAAACATCACAATCCGTATTTGTATGAAGCAATAAATAAAAGACATTGAACCAATACTATAAAAAAAAACTAGAATGTGTGTATTGTACAAAAGTCTAGAATTTCGTTCAGATGATAGGACCATAAATAGGTATACTATAACCGACTACATTTCCTTCAGTAGTTTGAAAGTCATGTATTGAAGGATTCGTCTTGTTTCTCTACCCTTAACAGCGGCTAGTATACTATGAAGCAGAGGAGGCCCGTGAAATCGTGAAAAAGAAGGCATTTTTATTTGTCCACTATTTCTTTGTCTTCCTCTCCAACATCCTAAAAGACTTATATGACCAAAAATAAACACTAACTTGAAAGAAATGAACAATCCAAGCGGGCGATTAAACTCAGTATATTCAAAAGACAATTATTTGGCGTTTAAATGGTCACATATCAGTACAATATTTACAGGCTTTGACGCAATACACTGATGAGTTCATACATTCAAACCAATGACCGGATAAATATTAATTAATAATTAATAACAATTAACTACTGAGGGTGTCACGTTTAAAAGCACTTAAAACAGTATCGTGTACATCATTCTGATGTTTTGAATTCTGTAGTTAGGGGAGATATATAAATGCCAAACTATTATGGCAGGAAAACTATAGAGAGAAATTTTCCAAAACAGCACGGTTTATAGTGATGACATTTATTCGTGGTACTGACCGGTTATGGTCAGGAGACGAAAAATCATCTCTTCCGACAAGTTATTTGGTGTCGAAGAATTATTGATGCACGAATCAACCAGGAGATATTCTGTCCAGTACGAAACAAGAGAATAACTTTAAAATTTAGAGCTAGTGTTAATAAATTAGATAAAAGTAAGATTCGCAATACAGAATTCATCTATTGTTGCCGCCTATGGGGTTTTGTCATTGCAGGCCAGTCGAAGTACTCATATTAACCAAACATTATTGTAAAAGCGTCTTCCATGCATACGCAGTTGTCGGAACTGAACTTTGTATCAACTGAAGCAAGTCGTCTGGCCGTTCAGTTTTGTTTTCTCCTTAATATGATAGACAGTAGAATACGTGTGCGTCTTTATTCAAGGAAAGCGAGTTTACTAATCTGAGCCGTGAGAAAACAACAAGATGGTGGGACATTATGATTTTTCGGACATCGCCTTACTAGAAGACATTATATTTATGTGGAAGATACGTGCATACGTACGACCTACAACCAGATCCACCTGTTTATGGCAACAGGCTTTTCGGCGATGGCAGTGACATAATTTTTATCAAATTTAAATTCTCTATTCTCGATTATTTTCTATCAATTTAGTGGTTGACTGTTAGTACTGTCAAAAAGGTAGTATAAATTAATTCATTGTATAATGACTTCCTAATCGCCGAATATTTGGGCATTTCGACGTTGTCTAATGGTTAACAAGTTTGTTCCTCTAACTCAATTACGGTTCAATATTGAATTTGATCTTTACTGGATTCCCCATAGTTTCAGCTTGTTGCTACATCTAAGCGAGGCTTTGAAAATCACCAATAATTGCCGAATATTTCAGGCTTAAATCCCGATTTATATTTAATCTTTTCCTTCTGTCATCTTTTTCCAAAATTAACAAAACTATTTTGTAATTTATATTAAATTCTAGAGGTTTTTTACTTAAAGTTTTATGCATTTAAAAACTTTAAATTTTAGGAGCTTTTAAAATATGTAATGTATATAATATTTATATACGTACATTTCTAAAGGTTATCATAGTCCAGTGATAGTGGGGACAAGCTCCATCTGACTATAAAATGCTTCCCTATTCACCTTGAAGACAGGGAATGGGTGAAGGCGGACATCATTCGACCGGTCCACTGGTTTAATCCTGCTTCCTGTCCACGTTATGTTTGTTTTGATCCAGAAAGCAGAAGTGATGTTCATCCATTCACAGTCAACTGAAGATGTAGACACAGCTGGAGAGTCTGTGCTAAGAAATTTAGAATGCACCAAAAAATATATATATCTTCAGAAAGCTGGACAAACAACTATTCAATGGTTGAATTGTTAATGTCTTTTATATAGCAGAAAAGAATAGTATAGAAAAGAAACGGGTTAGAGAAAAGAAAATAATTGACGTAAAAACTCATACACTGGATTCTAGACAGAGAGAGAGTGGGTTGTGATTAGCTTGTGAAATCGTCTCAGAACGATTTTCGACTCTTGATTATTGTAGCTTGTTCGACGTTTCCGTTTCCAGTGGTATTAATAATAGTAGCAGTAGTAGTCTTAGACGTTGGAGGAGTAATTCGCTCCTTCGTACGTATATCAACAAAATTTGTAAGCGGTCGCCTGGCTCCAACCTCTGACGTCACTCCAAATCTCCGACCTCTCTCTCCAGCTCGACGGCAGACCAGCCAACCACTCTCTGCCTCTTCCGTCTGTCCCCTTCCGTCTGTCTTTCTCGTCGGCCTTTCTCGTCGGCCTTACTCGTCTGCCTTTCTCGGCTGCCTTTCTCGTCTGTCTTGTAGCTCCGCGACCCGTAACGGTCGACGCGGGTGCTCATGCCCGTGACGGCACGCTGGTGACGACGACGAAGAGCCGACCGATCGCGGCCTCTCTAGTCTCTTTGAGAATTCTCTCACGACTGCCACTTTTTCAGCATAACTACGCGTTTATATAGATAAATCTGACTGATCATAAATCGACCCTTGGCTCGCAAACGATTATCACGAGTGCTGCCTTCAACCCAAAATCATGTGAATTTCAAAGTTCCTCATAGCCTTAGTAAGCTCTATTTAAAATTTTAACCGATAAAAATTATCTCGATCATCTTTCATTGTTTTCCTAATGACCCAATTCCAAACGGGCTCGATCAGATTCCCATCAGTAAACAAACTTGTTCTGATCTAATTTCGCTTTTCAAATCTACCCCCATTTCAATAAAAAATTAAAATAATATATGTGTGTGTGTTTGTGTGTTTCCCAAACTCTCTCTGTTACACCTTGGGAGTGGTTAAAATTGTTTGTGTATTCTTATGCGGGCACTTATCTTCAATTCTGCAGGCTCTATCCAACAGAAGCAATGTGTAAAATTGCTACTTTATCGCTATTTCCATGGGAAATATTCAGATGAGCTCCATACTTTAATCCCACCAGTTCAAATTTTTACACCTACGCCAGGCTACTTCCACGGGGTCGAATCACCGTCATTTCTCCCGTATTCCAAATGTATAGCAGAAAGCTGTTTTTGTTGTCATTTTGTGGAACAGAATTCCGTGTGCATGCTTCCTTGAACAATATAATCTTACCCTCGTCAAACCAATGGTCAGTCGTTATCTATCCTTCTTGTTTTTGATAATCTTCACTTCCTACCACCACCTCCTACATTCACATCACACACCTTATTCATCATTACGTAATTTCTTTACCTTTAGATCTAATGCCTTTCACGGCGTGAAATTTATTAATAAAGATATAATTGGTTTTCGAACAATATTTCTGGTCTGTACTATGCAACAAAGTTAGTATGTCTTCTGTTAATATTCATTATTCATTGGAAAGCTAGTATTGTTATTGCCTCATCACGCAAGAGCTGTGTCGCAGGCACATGAAGATGCAATATTATAAGCCATGTGGTCATGATATTTTGTGCTCTCGTTTTTCTTTATTCCTTTTTATCTTTTGAACACCAAGCAAGCCCGATATTTTCCCACAAGGCCGTAAAGACAACGATGAACGGATTAGTAGCTAAAAACACATTATTATGTTGGGAAAATAATGGACAGTACTCAAGTACTGCTTGATGAAGTGCAAAGGAGATATCGACTTAAATGTTAATACAAAAACAACAAAGACAATGATACTCGTAGAATAATGTCGACCTTAGCGAATGCATTCATCTCCATTGGGAATTAAATTGATTTTTGGATTCTGTGTTTATTCAATAATAGTCTCTGGCCGAGCGAAGATATTTCTGAGTGTGATGAGTGTTTCTGGAACGATTTTCACAAGACGCAAGAAAGAAACAGTCACGTGTTTCATCTGAGAATAAAGAGAATCGCCAATTCTCCGATGGATAAAAACATCAGGAGATTCAATTAAATCCAGACGCCTTCGGCTTTTGATCAAGTGCCAGTGGTGTTTGTTAGTCATTTTCCCTACAATTTACTACGGTTAGTTGATTTCCCAATTCCATATGATGGATATCAAAACTTACATAAAATTACCACAATCTTTCGGCAGTAGATCACAATTTTAAATAGGCAATAAACGACTATAAAGGCAACCGTAAACGCTACGAACGTTTAATAGGTAATGATTTGGTGATTACGTAACAGGGTCTTCAGTGAGACAGAATGGAAATTTTGGGTGAAGTATTTAACAAACATTGTTAAAAATTTTATCAAGAGCAGAAAGAATGATAGGAATTTCTAAAATGTTTCTTCAGTTTTTAAAAGATGTTTAAAATGTTAAGAAATTTGACATGAGTTAAGTCTACGATAAACGTAAGACGTTATTATTCAAATCAATGTTTTCACAACAAAATTGGTATAAAAAACTCTAAGCTCGAATGTCATATTCTCTCTCTCTCTCTCTCTCTCTCTCTCTCTCTATCTATCTATCTATCTATCTATATATATATATATATATATATATACTATGAATATATTGTATATTATACATATTTTATTTATACGTATATGTATCTATTATGTATATATATATATATATATATATATATATATGTATATATTATGTATAATTATGTATACATTATGTACATATTGTATGTATATAAATATGTATATATTATGTATATATTGTATATATTATATATATATATATATATATATAAATATGTATCATTATGTACATATTGTATGTATATAATATATATGTATATATTATGTATATATTTTATATTATAGATAGATAGATAGATAGATAGATAGATAGATAGATAGATAGATAGATAGATAGATAGATATTATGTCTATGTTCTATGCATATATATTAGGAGACAAGAAAATTAAGAGAAAAGAAATGATTAAGACATCCTACATATGTGTACGTACGTACACGTACAGGCGTACAGATACATATACACACACGTGCTCATGTACAAACCCCTCAAAAAATTCAAATTGACACTCATAAAAAATGCTTAAATTATTTTTGAGCTTAATACAAAAATAACGAAAACGAGAAAATTGACAGACATTTGCTGATATCTCCTGACGAGTGGTCTGAAGAATGACACAAAACTACGAAACTCTGCAGTCGTGATGCAGCATATAACATCAATCAGTTAAGTGACGATTTTTTAATATTTCTATTAATCATATATATATGCATATATTATACATATATTGTATGTATACATAATGGTATACATATTGATATTCGTTTCCAGAGTGACGAGAACATAGCTTTAGAAATTGCAAAAATAATTTGAAAATATTGGCAATTTGAGAGCAAGACAAATTACCTTAAAAATGACAAAATGTATTTAAGAAAATCTGACTTGGTCGTAAGCGACAAAATTAAATTTACAAAAGAAAATATTTAAAAACAAATTAAGTTGTAAATATATATAATGGCAAAAGATGCTTTAGGCTAAAATGTATATTCATGCAGGACAATAGTCCTTCCAATTCTCCAAAGCTGAAATAACTTAGATTTCTAAAAACAGATTTACTACAATCAAATTGGCCTCATATTCTCCATCATTAAAAGAATGGAAAACAATATTCGAGCAAAGAAGATCACTTGGACTAAATAAAACTGTTGCTTCCAATTCTTAAATATTTTTCATTATTTTTCCTATATCAGAGTCATTTCGACAAGTGTTAACCATTATCAAAGACTTTCAAAATGGCTAACGCAAGTGGAAAGTACTTTGACACAGGAAAAATATTTTCAAATAGGAACCTGAAATAAAGAAAAATATTGTATATTGGTACATGTGTACTTGTATGAGTGACTGCAGATGTAAAAGAACGTATGTATATGAAATTTACATGGATGAGTTTACAATATATGATAGAGCAAGATCTCTAATATTACATTCAAATATCACTCCATATTAACTTAAAACTAAATTTTAAGTAAGAGAAATTACCAATCTAAAAATAGTCGCTAATTGAACTCATGAATAAAATTCAAACTGATAGAGATATCACCTTAATAATCAATTACAACTAGAAGTAAACTTATATTTGAAAATAAAATTTTTAGTGTTTTAATGTAAATTCTATGAATATTTTTCTAATCGACTATTTCATATTAAATCCCCAAAGTTTTTGTAATAAAGTTTTTAAAAAAAAACTTTAACTAACATAATTAAATTCCTTAGACTGTTTAAACATTCAAACTTATATAAAAAATTATAATATTTATGAACTCTCAAAGTAAAGTAAAAAACAGCGTCCATTCCAAAGAAAGTTAATGACACTTTATCACAACTTCTTTCTCTCTTTCTCTTTATGCCTTTTGTCCTATCCCCCTCTCATATCAATATATAACTTCCGTTAACAGATTTAATGTGTCAATGTCTGGATTTCCTCTAAAAATTTAAATTTGAAAGAATAGAAATGTTACATCTAACTCAATCATGTCTCTCTACCCCCTTCACTCCCTCACTTCGTTAATTGACTTATTACTGCCCGTCATAAATGTGTAAATTTCTTTTCATTTTTCGTTTCAACCTTTGGAAATAAAATCTGATGATCCACTGTCCTTTAAAAGGGCTGTGGTGAAATAATTTATTATATGGAACCTTAAAGTGGTCTGTTTTTATTTAAATTATTAGCTCTGATTTACATTGAGCTCTCTGGATTTTATCCTCCTTGGGTCTAACCATACGGATTACCTAGTTTTTCGTATATATATATATATATATATATATATATATATATATATATATATATATATATATATATAGTTGTATATTTAGGCATCAATCCTTCGTTCATGCATGTTTTATTAAAAACGACAGACAAGGTACTACGGTTAAGCTTTTTATTTAAGTTTCCTTGTGTTCGAACAATGGCTTTCTTTTCTGGACAAAGAGTGTGTAAAAACTGTCCGAATCATCTTTGATAATGGCTAAAGGTATAACCGAAAGCGCTTGGAACTATAAAACATTTGGACAGTTTTTACACACTCTTTGTCCAGAAAGAAAGCTCTTGTTCAAACACTAGAAAAATTAAATAAATAGCTTAATCGTAGTACCTTGTCTGTCATTTTTAATGAAACGTACGTACGTGTGTGTGTGTGTGTGTGTGTGTGTGTGTGTGTGTGTGTGTGTGTGTGTGTGTGTGTGAATATATATGTATATATATGATTAAGCATAATTTATTGATTTATAGATACGGTAACACAACCACAAAATGAATATACACACATTTTGATAAGAGCAACCATGTTTATTACCTAAAATTGAATTATATCACGATTAAAAAATTACAGCACAACTCGGCTATCGATCAATCAATGTAAAATTGAGTTACTGCAAATTGGTGCGTGCGCGGCGTGAAAAAGCGATTGCGCCAGTATGCACTGTGGGAAGGCATCAAGTCGGTGAAGGCATTGTGATTTTGAGGGCAGTCCTACAGTAGGAAACAGTGGGCGTTGCATTCATATGACTTAGTCGCCTACCACCCGTGGCAACATAATTGAAGATTACGTTTGCCCCTTTAAAACAACAGACCTTCAGCTATTGTTGTTGCGTTTTTAAGCCCGATAATTCATCTTGCAGCACTGTACTGGAACGCTTACAAAAACATGAGAAAGGCTTTACAGGGATGAATGACTACCAACACGTCTACAATAAGTTATTCTAATTTTAATAAAACGAAATGTCAAAATATAATATTTTATATGAATATAATATTTTAAATATCACAAACTGAAATTCACAAAATATAATTATATTAATATGATATCCTGAAAATGTTGCCAATATTGTTTCGTTAATAAGAATTGCATATAATGCATTTGTAAAATTTGACAACGTATATAAATCCATGTGTTTGTCTGTCCCTGCGTTTGATTTCTTGCCAACCATTTCTAGCTGAGATAACATGACGCATAAAGGAGAATTAAACGCGTGGAATCTTTTCTTTAATATGATGAGAACTTGAGAAGTTGAAAACAAGGTGAGAAGAGAAAATGAAAATGGAATTAAAGAACTCACTGTGAAAGAAGGCATAGAATGATGAACGATTTGAAGGACTGCGATCAGTTTGAATTATTCATATTGATTTTCTTAATCAGTTAACTGTTGTGGTCCAAGTTCCTTGTACCACGGTGATGGTCCAAGGTAGAACCAATGAAGAATAACTCGAACACACGTATAGGATAACACAGATATATATTATAAA